>JAWMAG010000003.1:18352500-18452500 GCA_037013455.1 Ceratitis rosa | reverse complement strand
ATATAAAATTTGACTTTCTTTTCAGACCTTTTTTATATTGATTTATTGAAGAACTAAAAATGTTGACAGACAAAATTTAAATTTGAAAAATATCAAACAGTCATTTTAGCAGTTAAGCAACGAACGTTTGTCGGACGAGTATCGAGCTACTCACAGTGCTACTTTCTACAATACTATTGTCTCCGAAATCTCTGAAATACCATATACATACTTAAATAAAATAAAAAATAGAAATATACGTTTGAGGTTAAGTAACTAGTCAACTATTATTTTTTGTAATAGATGGTTTTGGGTGACCAAGATCAATATGTGGAGATTAGTTTGGAAAAATCATATTCATAGTTCGATTTGCTTAATAGATATAATATGTGGAAATCGTAATAAAATAAAATAAAATGATATGATTTAAAATAAGAAAAAATAAAACTAAATTAAATTAAATAAAATCAAATAAAACTAAATGAAATATATTAAAATAAAATAATACAAATGGAATAAAATAAAATGAAATAAATTAAAATAAAAATAAATAAATTAAAATAAAATAAAATAAAATAAAATAAAATAAAATCAAATCAAATAAAATAAAGTAAAATAAAATAAAATAATATAAAATAAAATAAAATAAAATAAAATAAAATAAAATAAAATAAAAAAAAATAAAATCATATAAAATAAAATAAAATAAAATAAAATAAAATAAAATAAAATAAAATAAAATAAAATAAAATAAAATTAAATAAAATAAAATAAAATAAAATAAAATAAAATAAAATAAAATAAAATAAAATAAAATAAAATAAAATAAAATAAAATAAAATAAAATAAAATAAAATAAAATAAAATAAAATAAAATAAAATAAAATAAAATAAAATAAAATAAAATAAAATAAAATAAAATAAAATAAAATAAAATAAAATAAAATAAAATAAAATAAAATAAAATAAAATAAAATAAAATAAAATAAAATAAAATAAAATAAAATAAAATAAAATAAAATAAAATAAAATAAAAAAATTAATAAAATGAAACAAAATAAAATATAATAAAAAATATTAAATATATAAAAATAAAATGAAATAAATAAAATATAATAAAAAATATTAAATATATAAAAATAAAATGAAATAAATAAAATAATATAAAAAAAATAAAAAAATAAAATAAATTAAAAAAGTAAAATAAAATAAATAAAATAAAAGAAAATGAAATAAAAAGAAATTAAATAAAATAAATAAAATAAAATAAAATAAAATAAAATAAATTAAAAAAATATAATCAAATAAAATAAAATAAAATGAAATAAATTAAAAAAAAAAAATAAAATAAAATAAAATATATTAAATTAAAATAATATAAAATAAAATAAAATATTATGTGGAAATCTTTTCTCTCTTTTTCTCATATATTTTAACATAGCTATTAATAAGTTATAATAAAACAAACAACGTAAAAATCTAATAAAAAACAAAAATGATTAAAAAACCATCTTAGTATTCCATACGGCCGAAGTGAGGGGCGCAATCCCGAGTTTTATAGTAACCGAAAACCTAATTCCTAGAAAACCTTAATCGATAACAAAATCATCAAATGCACTGCAATTCAGACAGATTTTAACAAATTTATATTCTTATTAGAGCTTTAGATACTCGTTAATTGCTCAACTGCTCAAATGCAAGGTTTACAGATTACAAGGTTACGACAGGATGAAAATCATATGCTTATTGACGAAATTGGTTCAATTTGTGGGTTGCCGAAATTTTAAAAAAAAAATCATAATTTTATCTATGAAAATTATCAAAATTCTAAAGGAAAGAACAGTATTTTTGAAAATTTCATATAGAAACCGATTTTCACATATTTTCTTCGTCTGCTAAAGAGCTTTTGGGAAATGGATGAAAAAAATTGCGTGAAATTGAACCCCGTCTAAATTAGTATCGCCGAAAATGCGCGTTAACGAAACCAGAAGAACAGCTTCTAATACATTTATGTACTTTTGACTGTCCATGCGACCCTCGCAAACGAAAATTTCGCCGAAACCATCAGCAGCCATGCTGCCTCCTCCATGCTTAACAGTGGATACCAAGCAATCTGGATGATATTCTTCCTCAACCCGTCGCCTTACGAACGTCACACCAGGTGTTCCAAATATCTGTAGAAAAGAAAAAATTATGTTTTCATAAGATTTGTATTATGTCTTCAAAATTGCTCTGGGGTAAGAAGCTATGGCTGTTAATACTTTAAGATGATCTTAACTAAGCTTACCTCGAAGTTTGATTCATCAGACTACAGAACATTCGACCAATCTTCTTCCGTGAAATGTTGGTATCGGCGAGCCCATTCCAAACGATTTTTCCTAATCTTTTCTGAAAGTAACGGCTTCTTTCGAGCTTCACATCCTTTTTAACCTGCTTCCGGAATTCTTCTTCTAGCTGTTCGAGCACTAACTGGTTTACTAAATTCGTCCGAAAGTGCAGCTGCAAGGGCAGAAGAAGATTTTTTGCCAGCCTTGATAGACTCGCGTATAAGTATTCGGTATTCTCGTTTACTGGTTAGACGCTTTCTTCTACTTTTTGATTTATTATTGTGGGATTTCGTCTCCACAAATCGCCTGATTAGGTTTAGCTTACCCAGAGTGCTATGACTTTTAATATTACACAATTTATTCGTTTATTCAACAATAAAACATCCATGTACGACATTTACAAAAAGAAGTGAAGAACTTTGATAGCCACATTTGAGAATACTTGTATTTTAGTGGGGTGTCTAATACTTTTAGCCAAAGCTGTTTATGTACATATGTATGTATATTTTTTATTTGTGAAAATGTCGTTTTAATAAACAAAAAAAAAATAAAAAATAAATAGTTTTCTGCGCATATCCTAACCAACAAAAAACGACGGTCACATATGTATGTATTTTACATACATACATATTAGCGCTTCAAAGTTAGGAAATATCCCAAGTAAAACCTTCATTATTTTGAAGGGTCAACTTGTCGGGACTAGACAAGGACATTCGTTTTTTTGTTGAGAATTGTTATATATATTTAGTCCGAAAGTGAGCGCATAAGGAACAATCAAATCTGAATAACAGAATCAGAATTTGCAGCTACGGACATAAACCAACAATAATTCTCCATTTTTTTTGTTTATTTTTCAATTTTTTTTGTATTTTATTTTATTCTATTTTTTTTTTTTTTGTATTAGGTTGATACAAAGTAAACAAACCTCTCCTCTTGAAGCACCAGACCGCCGAGTTTTGCTTGTAAAAAAGTGTATTTAAACTGTGTGTCTAATGAAATTGTTTCGGTGAATTTAAGGGATAACCACTGATGAACGAAAAAATAATTCATACTACAATTAAGCAAAAAAAACAAAAAAAAACAAGAAAAAAAATACAAATAAAGGTTTGAAATCAATTGCAACAAATTAGCTTACTGTAAATTTTTTTGCACAAAAAATTTGCATTGCATACTTTTCGTGGTTCAATTGAAGGGCCTCTTGCAGAGCGTATGGGGGAAGCTGAGCGATAGGCTGACCGGCGCTGATCAGAATTTTTTGTAGCGAACATGTGAAACAGCATTGGATTTCATGCTCACCCAAATTTTGTTTTTATTTTTTGTTGCTTATAAAATCATCAGCATCAAGCTTTGTAGAATGAGTAGAGTTTTTATTGAATATACTTGGATGAAAATTCACACTTTTTATTATATTATCGGCAGTATTATTGCATCAAAATTAACTAAAAAATCTGTACAAATAGATTTAAGTAAAATTATAGAAAATTATAGACAATCGCCAGTTATAATAAATGGCTGAATACTAGCGGGTGACCAAGTTCAGGTACTTTTTTTTAAAAACTTTTTTTTTGGTCAAAATAATCGGCCTACTGGGCGTACTATTCGCAACACCATCACACATCTTGGCACCCAGCATTCATTAATGCATAATATTAAACCGAATAGACCACGTCCGGCACGCAGTGAGTAAAATATAGCGTCCGTAGCTGAAAGTGTACACGAAGACCGAGGAGAGTCGATTCGGCGCCATTCGCAGCAACTCAGACTGACTTATGGAACGATTTGGCGCATTTTACGTCTCGATCTTAAATTGAAAGCGTACAAAATACAGTTTGCTTAAAAACTTACAAGCGATATAGCTTCGCTCTATGCTCTCTTGAAAAGTTCCAAGAACATCCGACGTTTTTGAGCCAAGTTTTTTCATCGATGAGGCCCATTTTTGGCTCAATGGGCATGTAAACAAGCTAAATTGCCGCATTTGGGACAAATAGCAATCAAAAAACTACAACAGCTGTCATTCCATCCAGAAAAAACAACGGTTTGGTGTGGTTTGTGAGCCGGTGGAATCCTCTGTCCATATTTTTTGAACAATTATGCCAGTGAGAACGTATAATAACCAACTATTTGATGCTTGAAATTGAAGTTTGTGATACCGGCGATATTTGATTTCAACAAGACGGCGCTACTTCCACCACCTATCGCATCAATCAATGGAATTATTAATAGAAGACTTCGGTGGGCAGATAATTTCACGGTTTATGCCGGTCGATTGGTCACCAATCACATCGTTAGACTTTTTTCTGTGGGAATAAACAAAGTCTAAAATCCAAAGTCTATGCGGACTATCTTGCTTCGATTTAAGCCTAGGATCAAAACATCACGCATGCCATTCGCCAGTTACCAGTCGAAATGCTCGAATGGGCAATTGAAAATTGGACTCAACGAATGGACCATCTGAGACGTAGCCGCGGCCAATATTTGAAAGAAATAATCTTCAAAAAATTAAAGCCAAATAATGTTTTTTCCAATGATAAAAAATTTATAGGGAAATAAATTTGAATTTTCTGTATTTTTTTGTTTTTTTTTTTGGTTTAAAAAAGTAGGGATCGACCCCTTACAATTCAACTTCAAAACAGTGCGAAACTGGTTTTCTTGCATCGGTCAGCTTTACATTCGGCTCGGATCGGCTCGGCTCGGTTTCCTCTTTGCTAAATTAGCACGACTTTTTATTGATTTCCATCAAAAATGCTCAACAAACGAAACAATGTCATTTCATTTTGTAATAATATGAAAAATTGACTTGTGGCAATGATTTTTTTTGTTTCGGCGCCATCTTATTAAAGCGAAAAAAAATTGTATATTTTATTATAGCCCTTCAGTGGATGTAATATTTACAATATATCTGACTAAGTTATGAATCATCGCTCATTTTGGATGTACACAGTGTATGAAATTCCACTTTTCTCTGCTTGAGAAAAAAATATATTTATATTTCGCTCCTCTTCAGAGTACTATAGTTCCCTTGAAGTAAAATACATTTGCTCTACCGTTATTTTGGATCCTCGAAGTAGTTTGCATTAGTCCTAGACTTCTTTTAACGATTAGTCGTCCTAAAACACAAGAAATATTTTCCATCATGGAAACAGGTAAAAGTCACAGGGGGCCTAATTTAGTGGCAACTATGGCTGACTTTACTCAAAATAATAACAGGCCTATCACTGATCCCGAATTAAATCCCGTCGACAAAAAAATTCTTATCATAAATTCCTGAAAAATCTCATCTACTTTAAGACCAGAAAGTTTACCTGAAATTGTTATTTAAACAACCCGCTCTTTTTCATCACTTTTCTTATGTTGTTGGTAACACTGTCCTTAATTACTATGCCAAAAATGAGCGCGAACTGTCAACCAGTTTATTTGCAGCAGCTATTGAAACCAGTCGACCTCAGTTCCCTCATCGAATTTTCTTTTACGGTCTCAATCGAGTCGAAACTTGAGTTTTGGAAATAAACAAAAATCACATGGCGCCAAATCCGGTGAATACGGTGTTTCATCGATGGTATTGAACGTTTTTGTCTTAAAATCCTTCACAACTACAGCACGGTGCGATGGCGCATTATCGCCATGAACAATTCATGAATTGTTGGCCCACAATTCCGGCCGTTTATGACTGATGTTTTCGCGCAAACGCCTTAAAACACTGAAATAATTCTCTTCATTGACCCTCTGTCCCGTTGGAACGAATTCAAGATGAACCAAACTGCTTATATCGAAAAAAATTATGTTTTCCAAAATCCTAGAGTGGCTAGAGTAGCTTTACACCTTAATAGCCAACTAAAAGGCAGAAGAATAACCGTAATATCTACTGAGAAACAGGTTATATTATTACTTTTAGATATTTTTATCAGTTCTAACAGTATTAAAATACTTAAAGATTCTAACCGCCTCGCGATTCCTCGCAACTGGATGCTATTAACGTCTCGTTGAAGAGCGATGAGGCATATCTATGAGTCAGTCGGCTGTCAACCGAAGTTTCTAAGCGATACATTTTCATATATGCCAGACTTTAACTAAAACAAAACATGTTTGGTTTGACAGTTAAGTTTGGCAGATGTCAAGTTACAGCGCCGTGCTTTTGAAACCACGAATTGGCTGAAGAATTTTAGATCTCAACAATTAACAAACTTATGCCGTTTAGGCTCACACTTATCCTGTGAGTTTATAAATAAATAAATTAATTAAATCAAATAATAAGCCTAAAAATATGCTTAAAAATATTTTTTCCTTAAAATTAATTTTTTCTATGGCCCAAAATGCAACTTTGCATGATTCGTAAAAAGAGCAAGTGAAAAAATTCTTTTGAGAAATTCAATGCACAAAAAGGTCAAACAATTGAGTTTTTGTTCGCAGGACACATTCAAGTCTTCACTCTCCAAGATTCCCTTCAATTTTTCATAATTAGAATTCCCGAATTCAGCACTGCCTTTTATTTCCATGAAATGTTGTATTTAATACTCCTGGATTTTCTGCCGAAGACGTTCACACTGAGTCTCGCGGTCCAGGGAATATACCCGCTCAAGTGTGACCTCCGTTATATTTTCAAAAATATAATCAACACAGTCCACAGCAGCATCATCCAGTTGCAAAATATTTGCCGCCTTTAGCATTTCAGGGACATTTTCGTGGGTTATCAGAGTCTTTCCCGTGTAACAAAAAGTGATCAGACGCTTAAAGGTATCTGTTTCGTGCCGGGGTTGATTAGGGGCCGGAATTCCTCGCTTCCTTTCTCAATAAAAGAAATTTGCATTATTTATGTTAATTAAATATTGTCATTTATTAAAATGAAAAATATATATGCAAAACCTAAAACGAATCAAATGACAAAACTCACCTGAGATGTTGCTGCTGTGGCTGCTGTATCAAAAGAAGGGCCCAAGGCCGGCAACCTTGGCCTTTTAAAGATTTCCACATAAGGTGGAAATCCTAAACGGGACTTAGGCCCGTTAGACTGGACTCTTCCCATAAATTTGAAGAGTCACTTAGATAGGAACAAAGTACAGCAGCGACATCTCCCGGTAGAAGCTTTGGCTGCTGCTCAGGGTTGCATACGCAAACAGTATCACTATCAATATCACTTATTTCGATTTTCCTATTTCCAACTTGATCGCCGCTAAAGAGATTCTCAAAGTAAGTACTTGCAGCAGATAGTACCAAACGGTGGGCGGGAATCATTATTATTAAATCTACTTTAAAATACAAAGTACTGGAGTCGGTATCGTTACCTTCAATTCAAGCAGCGTCTGTCGAAATTACAAGTGTCAGTGGTGGAATTGTCATAACAGCACTGTATCTACCACCTCGTTTCAACTTAAACAAGCAAGAATTTAATATATTTTTTGATCAATTGGGCTCCAGATTTCTGGTTGGGGGGGATTTCAATGCCAAACACCCTTGGTGGGACTCTCGTCTAACTAATCCTAAGGGTCGCGAGTTATATAAATGTATTACAGAAAATAACTTTAGCGTTATATCCACAGGCGGACCCACTTACTGGCTAAACGCTTCAAAATCTGTCCATGTCATCTTCACACTTAGGAAAGAAGAGTGTCCAAACCTCAGCCTCAATCAAACCGTAATTCCTAGATCGAATAGTGCTAAGTATCTTGGACTGCATTTAGATAAAAGATTAACTTGACGTGAATATTGGTATTAGAGTAAAAAGAAAGCAGCTCAAGATTAAAACCAGAAAAATGTATTGGTTACTTGGCCCCAAATCTAAACTTAGCCTTGAAAATAAAATTCTTCTTTATAAAACGATGTTGAAACCAGTGTGGACTTACGGAATTCAAATCTGGGGTATAGCGAGTAGAACCAGTATAGATGTGATAATAAGATTTCAATCAAAAACACTCCGATTAATAGCGAATGCACCATGGTACATAAAAAATATTCATTTACATAAAGATCTAAAAAAACAGCCATGGTTATAGACGAAATAAAAAGGTTCAGTAGAAGATATATCGAAAAACTTAACAACCATCCAAACACACAAGCTATCAACCTGCTAGACAATAGCGAGGCAGTACGAAGACTAACAAAGACTGCACCATCTAGACTTGCCATTCAGATCATAAAAAAAAAAAAACAAAAAAAAAAAATAATAATAATAAAAAAAAATAATAATAAAAAAAATAATAAAAAAAAAATAAATAAATAAATAAATATATAAAAATATTATATTCCTTAATTTTAGGACAAATTACACTTAATGCATCAATGTAAATCTAAGTTATAGTATAATTTACTTATTGTCAACCGACAGATTGTAAATAAATAAATTACAAAAAAAAAAAAATTCATGTTTTTCTTGTCACATTTGTATGTATGTACATATGTACTTACCTATGTTCGAATCTATGCAATCATAGAAAATGTGCGGGTGATGTCACTAAATCTGTTGGCATTGTCAAAGCTCACGATTCACGTTGCATGTAAACCCCCCCCCATTGCTATTGCTTTTACCGTCATTTGTTGTTGCTCAGCGAAGTGCACAATATTGGCAGCCATTTGTGTCCTTCCCATCGTCCTTCCGGTGAATTGTCTCTGCCAAACGATGCGAATGCAGAAAGAGCCTTGACGCCAGCGCGCCAAATTTCTTTGTATTTGTCACGAATTGTTGTTGTTGTTGTTGTAGAGTTGATGGCTTACAAATGTAGTCACTGGCGCGTAAGCTGAAAGACGCCCGCACGTACATATGTATGTATGTATGTACAAACAAATGCGAGTAACAAATGCATGTGTGTATGTATGTATGAGTAAACTAAGCTGAAATAAAATGTTAACAAGCACTGCGGGCGCATGAGTGTGTGTGTGTGTGTGTGTGAGTGTGTACACTTTCGTTCACTTTTTTCCCGGCGAAGTTCACTGCCGTGGCAGCAGCAGCAGCAGCAGCAGCGGTGGCAGCCTTCGCTCGATTACTGTCATTGTTATGCTGATGGTGCGGCAACAATGCAATAATCCAACAACAACAACAACAAATAACCTCTATGTCACCTCAGTGCAGAGCGCAGCAACGCCATTGTTGTACTGCAGCAGAATGCAACGTTAACAACAACAACAACAACAACAACAACAACAACAACAACAACAAGTACCACCATCATACCAACAACAACAACAACAACAACAAAAACAATAACAACGACAACAACGACAACAACAACAACAAATACAACAGCAACAATAACAAAAAACAACAAAAACAACACTAATGTATTGTGCATTCAGCGAATTTGCTAAAAGATTCAATGAAGCCCATTTGATTTGCCACATCTGCGAGATAAAAATTGAAATTACAACTTAAGCATCATCATGTTGCATGCAACATCCTTTTGCCATATTTCCAAAGTTTATTTGTCTATGCACTGGCACATTTGGAAATAGAATATCAAGGACATTACTACGTACTCATACATATGTATATACCATATATTCGTATCTATTAATGTCAGCGAGAAAAATAGTTTGTTTTTATATACATACATACATATACATTTTTAAACGTGTATAAACACATCTCTGATTTAGGGGAGAAATATTTTGTCAAAACTTTCCATTTTTTTTCAATGGTACTATATGCTCCGCTTATAACCAAATCAATATTAGAACGCGATTCATTTCTTCTCTGCGCAGATCGGCGCAAAAGGAGACATCAAGTGAAGCCAGGTCCTTCTTCAACTAACAAATATTTGGCAATATTCTCTGAAATTTGCAAGTTTATTTCTTTTTGTGTGCATTGAAATACGTAATTTTTTCAATTTTTACAAGTATTTATTTGTTTTTAACTGGAAAAATCTAACAAAAGTTGTAATGGAGCCCTCTTGTTTAGCTAATTTATTAAATTCAAAGTGATTGTATTTGTTTGTTACGTGTCTCTAAATATTTTAATTTTTTTTTTGCGCGCGATAGCCTTAAAATATAAGGGTTTTGACCTTATATGTAGACAAATAGTTGTGGATTAAACGGAGGGGTTTTAATCAGTTCTGACCCCGTTATATCTCCCAGAAGAAAATTACCACAAAGAAAAGCAATAATAATGAAGTTGATGATGATGATGACAAAGACGATGATTACAATTCAAGTGAAGGTGATTATGATCATGAATATGATAATGGTAGGAAGAAGCATTTTAAATAAAATTTTAACCTTAAATAAATAAAAATGTTTGAAAACCAATGTTCACCATACAGCCTTGGCCAAAAGTATTAAGCACCCTACTAAAATTTCTCAAGTATTCTCAAATGTGGCTATCAAAGTTCTTCACTTCTTATTTTTTTTAATGTATTGCATGGGTGTTTAACTATTGATTAAACGAATAAATTGTGTAATATTAAAAGTCATAGCACTCTGGGTAAGCTAAACCTAAAAATTGTCATTTTTAAGAAATTCATAAAATATTTTCACATTTAAAATTTGAAAGTGAAAGTGTAAATTACATTTAGTGAAAAGTTTCCAATATTATAAAAACAGTTCATATTTACTGAAATGCCTAAAAAAAGTGCAATTACAATAGTTACGATGATAGAGTTAGAATTCATGTTCTAAGTGAAGAAGGTAAGTCTCAGATGGAGATTTCCAATTTGGTGGGATGTTCGCGGTGCGCGGGGTCAATGTGCTATCAGGTGATTTGTTGAGACGAAATCCCACAATAATAAATCAAAAAGTGGAAGAAAGCGTCTAACCAGTAAACGAGAAGATGATTATAATACCGAATACTAATACGCGAGTCTCTCAAGAATCGCAAAAAATCTTCTGCTGCCCTTGCAGCTGCCCTTTCGGATGAATTTAGTAAACCAGTTAGTGCTCGAACAGCTAGGAGAAGACTTCTGGTAGCAGGTTTAATAGGAAGTAAAGCCCGAAAAAAGCAGTGCCTCTCAGAAAAGAATAGGAAAAATCGTTTGGAATGGGGTCGCCGATACCAACATTTCATGGAAGAATATTGGTCGAATGTTCTGTGGTCTGATGAATCAAACTTCTTCTGCCTTCGTTAACGCGCATTTTCGGCGATACAATTTCAGCAAGACAGTGCTCCTTGTCACAAATCAGCGACTACGATGCGTTGGTTTAGAGATAACAACATTGTTTTGTTAGATTGGCCTGCACAATCTCCAGATCTTAATCCCATTGAGCACATGTGGGCTATTTTAAAACGCAAGATTAAGGAACACAGTATAACATCAAAAACTACCTTAAGAAATGCCTTAATTAACGAGTGGTACGCTATAAGTGCGGACGAATGTGCAAAGCTTGTACGCAGCATGCCTAAGAGAATTGCTGCCGTTATTAAATCGAAGGGTGTACCTACTAAATATTAATGTTATTATCATTAATTCATTGTATTTTCACTGTTTTACTAATAAAACTTCATTACTTCACTTGTTAATACAAAAAAATCTGTAATTAGCGGGGTGCCTAATACTTTTGGCCAAAGCTGTATTTTTGTTTTTTATGATATAAAAATAATCATTGAAATAACTCCAATTGCATTATTTTTTTATTTCTTTATGATTAATTAACTAAAAA
The DNA here is from genome assembly GCA_037013455.1 of Ceratitis rosa. NCBI lineage: Eukaryota > Metazoa > Arthropoda > Insecta > Diptera > Tephritidae > Ceratitis > Ceratitis rosa. The sequence goes on along the minus strand of JAWMAG010000003.1, from coordinate 18,440,615 downwards.
AAAATAACTTTTCCTTAACAAGAAAACTTGTGGGCATTGATATCTATTTTGAACACCATTTACACCACTGTGAAATTTTGTGAAAGTAAACCAAATTATCTACGACGTCAAAGTTAAAACTGTGGTAGGCAAGATGGATCTGACCGACAATATCAAAACTTTATATATTATATAATTGGCGCTTTCAAGGGTTTACCCTTTGAAGCGATTTGCGGCAGAGCTTCTGCTCCAATTTTGATGTGTGTTTTAATGTTTTTTCAACAAATGACAAATAACAATCAACAACCGGTAATATGGAAACAGAAAAGGCAGACTCCACGAAAACCTAGATGGCACATACTAATTGAAAAATACATTAATATACCTAGAAAAGACCTAGGTCGTCTAACTCAGTTCAAAAATGGAAACAGATCAAATAAAGTTATAAAATACATTCACCCTGTGGCCACCAATTCCAATAATAATCGCAGTCATATGCAAAAAATGAATTTTATGAAACTTTTTGTCAATGTTTTCCAAGGAAAACAGTCTTTTGTTTAATAAATCATATGTAATTAGTTAATGGCGAAGCTAAAGAATTGAAGGACCCCTATTCAATTCCGAGTCTGAAATCCTAATCCATGCGAAATAAAAATGCGATCGAATTTCAGAATAGCCCAATACTTTTTGCCAACAGTGCAACGGAATGATTTTTTTGCGGAAGGTGAAAGTTGCATACTTTTAGGATACTTTTAGTCTGTTAATCTCTGTGGCGGACAATGAGGTAAAAGTTGTCTAAACACGCGCATTAGAGCAAACATTAAAATAGCAGGCATGAGATTTTTTGTTAAACTTTTCTATGTAACATATATTAGGCCATCAGAAAAGCTCTTTCGCGTTAAAATGGAACAACGCATTCCAGAGTTGAATTTTTTATGTTAGAAAATTGTTTAATTGGTGTCTGTACAAAAATGTCTATAGAAAATACATTTGTCAACTAAATAAGTGTATTTTTTGACCGTGGAACTAAAACAAAAATAGTGCAATTAATACCTTTTTAATATATTTTAGGAGACTTTTTCAGTTTAGAAACTATAAGCGTTCGAACTTCTTACAAAAAAAATTAATTTTTTTGGAAAAAGTAACAATTTTCTTTGTTTCAAAACTTTTTTATTCATCGCAGATCAACGAAACACTTCAAATCTATAGGTTAAGAGCTTTTATAAAGCAAACGGTGTCAAAATTATCTACAGTGTCCTACATTATATTGCAATATTTCAATTTGAACTTACCTCTTCAGACCAAAATTTGCTGAATTGAAAAAATTTTCTATGAAACTTTGTTGGTATATCGTACACTTCTAAATTATCTTAGTAATCCTTGAACCAAATGCAATTATATGTATTTGGCGCCTTGGAATTGATGAAGCGAGCCGCGTTCCTCTTACAATTTGTGGTTTGCGTCTTCATGTTTTTCCAACTGATGGAGGGACCCACAGATTATTAAAAGCCGATGAATTATTATGTTGGACTCTTTTAGTTCTTGTCAGAAATACAATTTGAGGACTTGATATTCAATGCGGAGGGGCGACCTCAGTTATAGAAAGTAATTTTGAATGTTGGTTGGACCAGAACTCGAACACTGGCCTTACCAATAGCAGTAAAGAATGCTAACCACTTGGTTATTGCAGCCGTCAATGAAATTTCCAGTTTATAAAATAAGCAAATTCGCTTGGTGGAGCTTGATTGAATTGGAAGAATTCACACGTCGATATGCCAGGAGAGATTTGAGGAATTAATAATCTCACCAATATTTGTAATCGGTTTTTAATAATGTCAGACCCAGTTAAAAAATATTTGTGGAATAAGTTACGTATTGAAGTTAAGCATTTGTTAATAAAGATTAAATAAATAATAAGTGCTTGTTTTAAGATTTATCTATGAGAAGTCTTTATGCCTTTTATGAATATGAAAAATTTTATGTAAGAAGGATATATCATGTAGTCGTCCGATTTCGATGGTTTCAGTATAAATATTGGTTGTATGCATTAATTCGTGCGGTTTTCTAAGAGAGGGCTCTACGAGTATTATTTCGCGTCGTGTTCATCTGTGGCTATATTCATTTCAAAGGTACTGTCATTTCGCGTCGTTTTGTTTCATTCATTTGAAAATGTCGAAATTTGTACCAGATAAAGTGTTTTTGCGGGGAGTTCTTATTCATTACTTTAACATGAAGAAAAGTGCTACCGAAAGCCTTCATAGTTTACTAGACGTTTATGGTGACTGTGCTTTAGCCAAACGAACGTGCCAATAGTGGTCTGCACGGTTTAATAGTGGCAATTTCGACTTAGACGACGGACAGACAAAAAATTTTCAAGACGAAGAATTGGAGACATTGCTCGACGCAGATGTAGGCCAGACGCAAGAAGAACTTGCAAAAGTATTAGGAGTTGATCAAGCAACCGTTTCCAGACGATTAAAATCATTAGGATTCATCCAGAAGATTGGAAATTGGGTGCCTTATGAATTAAAGCCAAGAGACGTCAAACGTCGATTCTGCATATCGGAAATGTTGCTTCAACGCCACCAAAAGAAGTAATTTTTGCATCGGATTGTCACTGGTGAAGAAAAATGGATTCATTATGATAACCCAAAGCGCAAGAGATCGTGTGTGAAGCCCGGCCAACCATCGACATCCACGGCAAAGCCGAATATCCTTGGTGCCAAGGTTATGCTATGTATTTGGTGGGACCACAAGGCTTTGCTCTATTATGAGCTATTTAAATCGGGTCAGACGATCAATGGAGACCTCTACCGAAAACAATTGATTCGTTTGAAAAAGGCCATCGCGCAAAAACGACCAGAATATGCGACCAGACACGAAACAATAATTTTTCATCATGACAACGCTCGGCCACATGTTGCAAGTTGCAAAGCCAGTTAAAACATATTTGGAAAACTGTGGGTGGGAAGTTCTACCTCACCCGCCTTATAGCCCCAATATTGATTTTTTTTCAACTTAAGGCGTAATGTATAAATAAAATGTTAATTTAACTGAAATTTAGCAACCGATGTGAATATTTACAGTAATTCGAAATATTTAAAATAAATTCTTTAAATAAATTTTCTATAAATACTATCATCCAAGAAAATAGTAAAAAATTATATTTTAATTTTGCTTAATACTTAAGCATAAAAAAAACCTTTTTCCGTCTCATGTGCTGCATTTTAAACCGAATGAGCAACTACTATGTATGGATGCATTGCGTGGGTGTGTGCGAATATAAGCAATTTATTTGGCAATTTCATCAACACAAAATACATGCATATACAATACATATGTAGTATGTATAAAAATCGACCAATTTCTTCATATAAAATTTATTGGAAAATATGTTAAAATGTCATTTTATACATATATATATAGCAAAAGAATATTCCTTTCCTTGTATATACGAGCATGTATGTATGTATATACAATAATAATATATCAGAAATTTTCCATTCTTTTTTTTTTTGTCATAAGTCAGCATTGATGCTCAGAAGGTAAGAACAATTTGCTTACGCCAACATTTTTATCCACACTTCGCCAAAGAGCAGCCAAATCGCGAGTTGCCAATTCGGCAAAGTTCTCAAGGAAAGAGCAAAAAGCAAAAAGACAAAAAAAAAGAAAAAAAAATCGAAAAAATGGCGAAGAAGCAGCAAATAAGTCGAGTGGAAAATATTTTATATTGCAAAGTATTCGCAGCTGGATGCGTGTCGTAGACGCCGCGCAATTGGAAGAAAAAAAAAGAAACATATTATATAATATTAAATTGCTTTCGCCGAGATAGAAATAGCAAAAGATTGAATGCAGCAGAGCTAGATGAATTGCATTTTGTGCATACAAAATATGACTTAGTGGCAGTTCACTTTCAAAAAAAAAAAAAATAAATATGTGTGTGTAGATGAAAAGTCTGCACATTCATATGTAGGAGTATGCGGATGCTGTTATATACCATACATATATATGTATATGTAGGTATAAAGGAACAGTATGTATAAAGGGTTTGTCAATAAGGAATGTTGTCTTGAATAGCCTGCTATTCCGGTAGATGTCGCTGTTGAAGCTGTCATTTTTTTGACATTTGATAAGTAAAAACTACACCAGTCATAAAAATGGAACGACAGACGCTTAAAATACGCATTGAAATTATTAAAATTTACTATAAAAAACTTCATCGAAAAAACATCTGACGACTGGTGAGCTTCATCTCCACCTTGATGGTTATGTCAATAAGCAAAACTGTCGCATCTGAGGCTCGGAAAACCCACGATTTGTTATTGAAAAGCTTTTTCATCCTCAAGCTGAAACTGTTTGGTGCGATTTATAGTCCGACGGGGTCGATCGACCTTACTTATTTGAAAATGAATGGATTGAAGATGATTTTTTATAGCCGGAATTGAATGATACTGAACTGGGCAACGTATACTTTCAACAAGACCGCACTACGTAACCCACAATCAACGAACCCATCGATATTTTAAGGCACCGTGTTATCTCTTGAAGCGGTGATCGCAATTGGCCACGGAGATCTTATGATTTAACTCCTTGCGTTTTTCTCCTTTTAGACCACGTGAGAAATAAGTTCTATGTCAAGAGGCCGACGGCGATTCAAGACCTCAGCGATGGAATTTGGAAAGTTAATGAGGGCATACAGCAGCCACTTTGGGATTTGGTGATGGAAAATTTCATGAAAAGTGTACGGTCCTGTTTGGCTGAAATTGTTTTCCAATATCAATGGCATATCTTCCTCTTTACATTGGAATAAACATCCCAGCATTTATCTCAAAAAATACCATTTTCTTTGAATATCAAAATAATACCTTTTATTGGAAACCCCTGTAGATAAAAGTACATACTTTTGTATCTACTGTACGGTATACACAAGGCATATTAGGTTTGTTCAATTAACGGTTGTCTGTAACGGCATTAATTAGTCGTTAATATATGTAATTAAAATAATGTGCTTTTTGAAAACCTTCACGAGTCTTACGTAGTGGAACTGAATCTACCAAGGAAAAAATGAGGTCTCATGACTTCATGTAGGATGAGAAAAATCCCCGAGATCTATTCGTCATCACAGCCCTTGTATGCGTCACTTACAGGTCACTAAAAAATCTCTAACCTAGGAATCGTTAACAAAAAAGTGTTCGGCGTATTATGCACTGTTTGCCAGCTTTTTTTTTAAAGGTGTGTTCAGAGTCTTTCTTGATCACATCGTGATATATACAGGACAGACCATCGGATTCTCCCATCTTATGTACATATTTCTTATTTTCCTGCTGGACCACTTTTTTAGTTTTTTGATAAGCCTAACCATCCATTTACCATGATATTCCTGCTCCCAAGCCCTAGAGATTGGCCATTGTTTCAAGAAACTAAATCAGATCATGTGCTATACGTATATGACCAAATAGCTATGTCCTCAGTTGGATGTTTAAAAATCAAAACATCTTCTCAATATAGATCGGTTCTCCATTAACATAACTACAGGCATCATAACAGGTCAATAGGAATTCATGTGGATAGAATGGGTTAACACTCCAATGGCTTTTGCCGCAGTTGTATGGACGATAAAGAACACTAACTCTGTTAAAGTCCAGCTTTGACATCTGCGCGACATGAGTTTCTCGGAAAACACGTCTTGAACTGTCGCGTTATCTTGAAAATAGCGAATCTCGTAGCTTTTGTAAGACACGCAAACTGCCTTGAACATATGAGAAGGTGAAGATAGGATCCTCACAGCGATATCACAATGGGCCTATTGGCCTAAGTGTACTGGTAATGACCAGCAGCCGCTGTTACTTAGCTCAACTCAATTCAGCTCAACTCAACTCAACTTAACTGCTTCTCTATTTGCCATCAGTTCGAAGATATCACTGAGATAGTTCGAGTCTGAGTTGATCATCCCTTAACCACCAATTCGAGACGGAAAGAGTGTAGCTCCGCACTGTGCATTGTGCCTGTAAAGGAAAAGTCGCGTTATGAGTTTCGGAGTCGTAGAGTGTTGGAGGGTTGGTCGATATGGATATGGGTCAGCGTTGCATCCACCGCTGTCGTCATGAGGATCGTAACCACCTGGCTAATTTTATCTTCAATGTCGTCGTTCGTTGCAGTGAAATCTGTGTCTAGCTGATGTTCCCTCATTAATGCTATTTAACCGACAAATTTGTTGTATAATTTCTAAGGTATCGGTTGGTTGGCTCCAACCGAAACATAGTTATCCCTACTTATTAAACAGAGATGGCTCTATATGGAAATTGTATAATTTTTGAAGAAGTATTGCGCAAAGAAGGAGGAAAATGCATACCATTTTCGGCTGAGCATAATAAATGTATGGCATTTGTCTAGTTTAGCATTCACACCAGCCCTGCAGGAAAAATTACTGTGGGATGTAATATGCTACTACTTTGCACCATTTTTTATATATCGAGTATAAATCTAGTCAGTATTGAACTAGTTCGAATAATATCACTTTTCAACCATTTCCTCTTGTGATCTACACAAGCTCAGTGAAATGGTTATTCCTGTTACATTACAAAAAGTGAAATCAGTCTTCATTGGTTAAACAAAAATTTTTGAACTAAAATTTTTGAATTTTTGATTATTTTCGCCGTGGGCATATGCTTATGGCTATAGGTATACTCGTTCAAACATATGTATGTATATATCAAAATTCACTATAATATTGTAGTAAAGAATATTATACACATACCATACATATAAATCATCTAAACGTTCATATGTTTGTATATATTTATATATGATATATGTATGTATATTTTCACAATTATTCAAAATTTTTTTGGCAACATTTTCCATATCATTCTATCAGAAATTGAAAGGACAAAATATGCCGTAGGCTGTCAGCCTTTGCCTTCATCGTAGAGTTGGCAATTCATCTGTGGCCAAATTGAAATGATTGTGACTTCAATAGAAATTTCTAAATATTTTCCAAATTGAAATGGAAAATGTTCATAAAATACAAAAAGTTGTATTGGCAAAGTTTTCATCTGCAACACACAGAGAACAGTGTGTAAGCAATGGAAAAACGTAAAAAAAAGTAAAAAAAAAGGAGAAGGTGATTAAATTATTAAAATTTTTACTCAAGATATCTTCCATTGTAGAGTTCTTGACTCATTGTATGCATACCAAAGGCATATTCTTAGTCGGAACTCTCACCTTGGATGAAAGTTGTGTTATTGGAAGCTTAAGGAGCCCTCCACTGATCTTTCATGAACTGAACTGTAGCTATAACAATCTTGAAACTTTCAACATTAAAATGTTCTTCAGCATCTATGGAGGGAGTTCTGGGCTCAGTGGCGCAGTTGCAAGCTTCTTCCCGAGGGAGGAACATTCAACCGCTTGGCTATCTAAATAAAATGTTGGCCTGCTTCTCAGGAGCTGCCCGACGAAGCGTATCTGCTAAGCCTTTTCCTCAATTGTAAACCCACCCAGAAGGAAACTTATTGCCTCTTCCAGGACCCTCGGAAAGGCATTTTAAAGTAGATGCTAGCGCTAACTCAGGATTAGTGTAATAACTGATTTAAGTTCATTAAAACAACCAGGGATCCCACTGTTAGGGTGTCTGAATTATCTAGTGGCTGTTAATGCACCGCAGATTCTTAGCTCATGTGAGTCAAGCTTAGTTACATCACTCTACCGTTGGCATTATATACTCGAGCTCGGAGCAGCCCCGAAGACTTGACGTGCTAAATGGCTGACCAGCGGGCACTTGCGAAGGTAATACTCAAGCGCTTCGTACTCCTCTGTGCACGCTCTGCACTCTGTCTTTACTAGTTTACCTAGATTGTGGAGTTCACATCTCACGGGTAAATGATTCGTTACTAAACCTAAAAAAAGGCTAAGCTCTCTTTTGATTAGTGCCAGCAAGAGTATCGTCTGGCGGCCCCACAGTAATTTAGTGGTAAGTCCTAAGTTGGAATTGGTCCACCACATTCAGTTCTAGGTTCCACGGTTTTAACGACAATTTTTGCTTTTTTCTTCTTTGTAATTCCTGTAGATACCACTTACGCAACTATAGCCGTATCAACAAGAGACCGGTGGTCATATCTTCAATCAGCGACACCAATCTCCACTTCATCCCTGCAACTCAGTAATTTTTTCTCATTCTCTGCTTTCACCAAAATCTAATGATCTCGTTAATCCAAGCGTTAAAGGCAGCGAAACCCGAAACCATAATCTATGATGATGATGAAAACAATGTTCCATTACCCGACTCCGACGAGGTTCGAAAAGCGATTACACACTTAAATACCAACAGAGCGGCTGGAGCTGATGGCTTGCCGGCTAAGCTATTTAAACATGGCGATGAAGAGCTGACAACGTGTAGAATATGGTCGGACGAAAGTATGCTTTGTCCTATTCATAAAAAAGGGGACCCCACAGTCTGCGCCAACTAACGTGGTATAATATATAATTGGCGCTTTGTAACTGCTGAAGCGATTTTCGGCCGAGCTCCTCCTCCAGTTTGTGGTTTTGCGTGTTGATGTTTTTCCAACAAATGGAGGGACCTCCACTTTATACTATGCCGCCTCCGAACGGCTGTTGGTTTTTTATGAGGAGCTTTATTTCATGTCAGAAATACATTCGGAGGGGCTGACATTCTCTGCCGAGCGTGGGATAAGCCTTCTTAATATCACGTATAAGGTCCTTTCGAACATATTGTGTGAAAGACTAAAGCCCACTATCAACGAACTAATTGGACCACCATTGACCAGCACAACAAGGATCTGCCTCTACGCCACTAAGGTTGATTTTGGTATTCCTGCAAAACTTCTATGGCTATGTTAACTGACGCTGGACAACCCCAAAAGCGCAGTCAGAATTGGGAAGAACTTCTCTGAACCGTTCGGTAGACACGAGTTTTCAAACAGAGTGATTTTGTATCGTGCTGGGGGAAACAATAAGAACTGCGAAACTATTGTAAATTGACAAAGCACATACTTTAACCGCGCCGTTAGTTCTGCATTCTCCAGACTTGATAGAGAAGCGAAGCGAATGGGTTTGATAGTGAACGATGACAAGACCTCAAACAAGCAGTCGACTCATTTACGGCTTGACTCCCACGTCACTGTTGACTATTATAACTTCTAGGTCGTAAATAATTTCGCCTATCTTGGGACCAGCATTAACACCAACAGCAAAGTTAGTCATTGAGTCCAACAAAGTATTACTCTTGCCAACAGATGCTACCTTGCCCTGTATATTGAATTGAAAAGTAATGTCCCTCCGCGCCAAGCATTGCAATTCACTCAGCATTCCGTCCTACTATATGGTGCAAAACCGAAGATGATGTGAACATCCGTTATGACCATCTTGAAAGTCTTCGAAAGAAGTTTTGTGAACGATTTATGGTCCTTTGCGCATTGGAAATGGCGGGTTATACGATGGCATTAGCATAATTTAGCACATAAAGAGACAGCGGCTACGCTGGCTAGGTCATGTTGTCCGAATGAATGAAAGAGCTCTGTTTTGAAAGTATGCGATACAGTACTGGCCGGTGGAAGCAAAGGAAGAGGAGGATCAGTTGAAAAATAACCAGGCCGCATTATGAGTTCTGGCGTCTGCAACAGTAAAATCTTAAACCGCAGATCACTTAACGTGATGGCTAAACTGTTCTCACTGAACCTAGTACGGGTCCTGGGTCACAGTAACATACCGGATAATGAGATGGCGGATGAGCTTGCTAGGAAGGGCACTTTCCTTCCACTTTCGCCCTCATGGAAAGAGTTTGGGCATGCGTGGGCAGCGCTATATGACCAGAATGGAACAATAGAAAGGCACGTGACCTTATCGAGCTGAAAAGGAAGGATATGTCTATAGTTATAGGTCTTCTTACAGGACATAGTTGATTGGGCAGGCAGGCAGAGCGATTGGGCGCGCCATATGATGATGTCTGTAGAAGTTAATGATAGGAAGAAGCACCGAAACCTTTAGGGCACCTTCTTTGCGAATGTCCCGCAGTTTGGAGGAGTAGGCTGAAGTCTCTAGGGGTTGGTAACCTTTGGAGACCTGAGCGAGATAGCGGCGGCTAAGAAGCGGAAACTCCTCACTTTTGTAAACTCCACGCACTGGTTCGATTAGCGGGTGGGAGTATTTGGGATCCTCAGATGTGCCGACCAACCATGAATGTTTATAAAAAATAGTAAATATATTTAGAGCATCAAAAGCAAATTATTTGATCAAAATTAAATGTGTGAGTTATACCAATATTTGAACAAAATAAATACGTATGTGTGAACAGTCAATATGAAAGCATGACTGCGAAAACAAAAAAAAAAAAATATATGTATATAAATATATATATAAAAAAATAAGTATAAGAGAAAGCGTGAAAAAGTGCACCCACATGCCATTTAAGAAAATGCAAACAAAAACACTCTGAAAAGCGACATCCGTTCAAGATGTCACTTCCTCACGCACTGCCAACACGAACCGAGAGGTGGGGCAGCTGTCCTTTGAAGTGGTAGAAATGTGAAAAAGAAAAAACAAAATTCACACTTCTCTTTGATATTTTAAATTAAATGAATAGACGATGAAAGTGGCACAAAGACATTGCTTTTTTATGAGCACATAAATGTATATAGGTGCATACGTACATACATATTTACATGAGTGCCTACAAGTACATCTCATATCTAGTTAGTACTCAAGAATTTAAGTGAATGTGTCTGAGCTATTTAAATTTCTGAATGCTGAGATTTTTATTCATGAATTGCGCGATGATTTTTTAATGATCTTTGAAGCATAAAATAAAAAAATAGGAAATTTATTAGATGCTAAAACGGTAAAATCGTGCTCAATGTCAATCCGTTTCTAAAAGTTTTAACGGTCGGAAAACGGACTTTTCGTCATCAAGGACATTTTCAGTTGTCATTTTCGTTATTTTTTATTGAACTTAATTATGTACTTTCGTTATTATTTATTATATTATATTATTTTCAAATTATTTTATTATTTTTACGATCCGTATTGTACGATTTATGATTACAAATGCCCGATATCTTACCAAAACATTTCAAGAAAGTTTCATAGAAAAGGGTAGAGAATATTTATTTGATTTCCTTTTTTGATTACGAATGGTAGGCATTGAAATTAAATCGAGAGTTTTATTTAAGTCGTTTAAAAATAAGTATAATTATTTATTTAATTTTATTAAAATATTAGCAGGGTAGCTTGGTTTAGCAAAGTTGCGTTTGACCGCCACGCGAAACTGTATGTGAAAGCTATAGAAAGTTGCAAAAGAAATACGAGGGTATTAACAAAAGTTCCGTCAGTTGGTGACTTTCAATTAGTTTTTGTTAAATCTAAAAATACCAAATCCTTTGCAATTACTTTATTAGTCTTCTTATTGAATTTTAGAACGATCGGCTAAAATGGAGACGATAAAACGCAAGATAGCTGAGGATAGGTCAGACGAAATTCCATCACCAACCCAAACAGAAATTCGCCATGTGATTCTTTTCGAGTTTCGGCGTAATTTACAGTCAAAACAAATATTCAGTGAGTGACAAATTGTATATGAAACGATTATACCGTCTTTAAAGACTATTTCTAAGTGGTTCCGAAGATGCCAGACCGGACATTTTTCCATAGAGGACGAGCGCCGAGAAGGTCGAACAAAATCTTCCACTTCTGAGGTCACTGTAGCTCTGGTGAAGTCCAAAATTGACGAAGATTAACGGTTGACATAAGAACTGATTGCTAATTAATTGGGCTTGAATGCCGTGGCTGTATCGGGAATATTAAGTAATCATCAGGTATACACGAAGAAATTTGCTCGATGGGTACCACGAGTTTTAAATGAGGCCCCAAAGAGAGGCTCGATTGCATTTTGCTAAATTTTTTCTAAACAAATTCGAAAATGGTCAGTCTAGCAACTTTAGTAAAGTCGTTACGGGTGGCGAATATTGGTTCTAGGTATAATTACGATCCAGAAACCAAACAGCAGTCTATGATATGGAGCCCAACAGCAGCGAACCCACCCGTAAAATCTAAGTAACAAAAATAAGCAGCAAAAGTAATGATGTCAGCTTACTTCACCCGACCTAAAATCGTAGCTACTATTCCACTGATAAAAAGTCAGACGGTAACTGTGAAATGCTACACCGAAGAGTACTTATTAAGGGTTTCAAAAATTTGTTGAAAAACAAGAAGAAGAAGGTTTGCGGCGCTACTTTGTACATCAGACAACGCGCCATCCCAAACTGCTGAAATAACGAGTAATTTTATTGCGATCTCTGGGACCGAATAAACACGTCCAGCCCCATAATCTCCGGATATAACATCTTGTGATTTCTGTTTATTCCCAAAAATTAAAAAAAAATTAAAAGAAAAGGTCTTTAATAGCGACAAGGAGGTAATTAATGCGGTTAATGCTGAACTTGATAAGCTTAAAAAGCAAGATTTTGAAGACTGTTTTCAGAAGTGGATCTAAAGGCTTAAGAAAAGCATTGAAATCAATGGCGATTTTGTAGAGAACATAAAAAAGGACAAAGATACGATTAAATACAAAAGGAATTTTTTTTCTGGTTAACTTACCTAGCTTTTGTTAATCACCTCGTCTATTCACAACGCGACAAATCTTAGAAACGATTGGCGTTCGTGGGAAAAGTATCGACGCACATCACTTCTATCTGGTCCCGGCAGACCTATACAGCAAACTCCATGCGAGCTGCAACGCCATGATACGCCCAAATGCTCTCCAGAGGTGGACTACACTGCATCCGTCTTCCGTTTCAATAACACTTACTAAACGAAAATCCCAGAGAGGAACGAATTGGAAAATGCAGAAGTTCTGTATCATAGATATGTAGCCACCACTCGATGGCAAAGTAGGTTATAAAGTTTACTTTAAACTCCTTGCTAAAGAATTAAGTTAAATACTTCCCGACCACTGCAGCGTGTGCCAAACGGAACCAAGCGCCAAAGCGGTAGCCGCTTCATGGTTGCTCGTTTCCAATACGTTAACCCAACTTATACCAATATATTTTGTCAGCCAGGCTGGCATAAAGTCTCCCCAATGCAATCATACCATTTTAAAGCTGGCATTAAGTTGAAGATTTTCGACTGTAAGAGTATGCGAAACTTTCGTAGTTTCGGTCTCTATTCATAGGGACATCAAGGGAGCTGCTTAGCCGACGAACTGTTCAGAAAGGGAGCAACCTTAAACACGGTAAACTCTGCCCATGGCGTTGGTATACTGCTTTCCTCTGCAAAGTATCTGCTATAGCTAGCCTTCGCCACTAGGGCAAACAGCAGATGGCAGAACAAAACCACGTGCAATGTGATGAATCTGGATATTAATCAAAGTAAACGGCACAACGTCTTTGCTCCTCCTAAACCGGGCCTTCTTAGGCATGACAACCAGCGTAATAACCAAATACAGTCTGGATGCTCATAGTAGAAAGATGGGCTGCTTCTCAAACGACTTCTGTCCCAGCTGTAGGGACATAGATGAGGAGGAATCGGTGGAATACTACATTTGTCACTGGCCAGTTCTCAGTGGTTTTCTCGGAAATTTTTCCTTCGATTGGCTACTCTTGGCTCTCATTGCCACTCCCGCTGTTTATAGTCATAAGGCACCTACATCTACATACTTCTTTTTTACTGACGTAAGCACGGTTTACGTGATTGTGGCTGAATTAACAACAGCATGCCAAGCATTTCTTTTTTACACTAATTGGGTTTTCTCCCCTTAATCATTCAAATGAAGTGGAGATCGACTACTTCTTCTTTGTACAACTCCGCGCTCCAACGGCTGCGGTATTTGCCATTTTCAATATGCAAACGACACGACCATGAATCTGACTTATCAGGTGTTGCCATCGTCTACGCGTTGGGACGGGAGTGATGGGAGAATTGTAACGTTTGGTCTTTAGGAAGATTTATACAAATACTGTACGAGATATACGCCGACTTAGATAAAAGTAATTCAACGATTCGCAGTAGCTATAATCGGGTTTGACTCCTCGTCCAACTAACATCCACAACTACAGAAAATTTAATTTTTCTAATAGCGGTCGTCCTCGGCAGGGAATGTCAAGTCTCCCTCCATTCGTTGGAAAAACATGAAGACGCATACATATACCAAAAATCGGAGGAGGTGTTCGGACGAAATTATCTTCAGCGGTTACAAAGTAAAGAACACACCTGCTTTCAAATTTTTTGATGCAGTAACCGTTGATGGATTAGGTGGAGCGCTTCACTTGGTGATTTTGCTATAATCCCGTAGGCGGCGCTTACGCCAATAAAGAAGAAGAAGTATCGCATGTCTTCTCTCATATCTCTAAGCAATTTGGAACGACGACAGGTACTCCTCGTACATTACCCATTATCTAGATTAGCTTTATCGCAAAGATTACACAAAAAAAGGGATATTGAGTACTTCTTCAATGCTATGATCTCTTCCAACAAATACACTGTTTTAATGTATAGCTTCCGGCAAAAACAAAAAATTAAATACAATAGTAAGTAAATATGTCCCTTCCGAAAGTTCTTTTCTATTGCCTACCTTGTGATATGATCTCGACAAAGTACCAAAAAATTGTATTTGACTGGTTTTCACGAAATTTTGAGGTGATTTAAAAACAGATTGTCTTCTTATATACGCTCAAACATACATTTATATGCTGAGCTGACGTTTGTATGTAAATAATTTCTCTAAATTCAAGTCACGTACAACTCGGGTCACATCCAGACCTGTATGTATGATAAGTGTATATATACGTGTATATCATCTTTATTAGTATGCTAGTGAGTGAATTATTAAAACCGCAAACTTAAAAATGATAGCATTTGAATTATGCAATTAACTTGTTGGCGAAGTGGTCACGGAAATTGCGGCCAACGAGAGGAAATGTTCGAAATGATTGTACGGACATAACCCCAAAGCGGATGAAATCGACATGAAAATCAAAGGATGCGAACGGATGAATGTACGTGTACGTACATATGCTGCTCACATTACAAATATGCTTGTCATTCTGTTATAAATATTAATGAGTTGCATATATTTTAAAAACATATATATATATGTATGAATATGTAAGAGTACAAATGGTAGATTAAACAATACAAATGTATAAACAATAATAGAAATGAATGGGTAGGCATATATACAGCCAATATATGTATATGTAAAAGTCAATTATAAGTATACAATAACATACATGTATGTAATACATACCTATATATATATATGTACATATATACATATATGTATGTATTTACAAAGGTGTGCACTTGAAATTGCCGAGTATAAATAAATAAATAAATTGGCAAATATTTGCTACATCTACATAAGTTGCATACAAGTATATAGGGTTATCCATTCGGTGGTTTCGAAAGTAGAGCGCTGTATTTTGACATCTTTCAAACTTTATTGTCAAACTAAATATGTTTTGTTTTAGTTAAAATTCAGGTATTCATGAAAACGAAACGCACAACGTTCGCACAATGCGTTAAAAATGTTACCATAAAACAACTACAAAAATGGTGATGCAAAAAAGAGCAATTTTCGTGCTTTAGGAGGAGAGGAGAGACGAGCTCATAATCGTCCACGTACTCAAGCAATTGGAAAATTTTTAAAATAATTTAAAGAGACTGAATTGGTGACAGATATGGTAAGGCCTGTGCCTCATCAGTTTGCTCGTTCCACTCATTTGGGTGTTTGAGAAAGTGTAGCCGAAGACCCGAGGGCGTTTATTTCTGGACGTTTTCAAGAGCTGGGACTTTCTTACTGCATATTATGGCGTGTTTTACACCAGCCTCGACATAAAGTCGAGTTCATATAACAACTGAAGCTGGCTGACCATTCACGACATCGTACATAGGAAAGCGGATCATAAGCTCGCGGCCTAAAGTACTTAATGAAACAAATGTATAGTTCTACTAGTTGTACCCTGCAACGCTTTGATGTCCCACATATTCTTATCATGACATTATTTCCTCAATATTTGTGGGAAAAACAACATTTTTTGTTTCACCATTAACATGGGTTCACTTCACAGAGTGAGGAATAATCCAGTCCCCGGTCCACATCTCGCAGACAAGAGTAGTCTTCCTGTTAATCTAAGCAAAAAGCCACCTCTTTATCGAATTTCAAGTAAGCCAAACCATAAATAAGATTTTTTGAATAGGTCAGTACCTTCCTGCTCATCCAACCAAAAAGCTACCGATCCACCTCATAAAAAAATAAAAAATTTATCCAAAAAATGTCCAAAAAAAGAAAATTTAGGGGTGTGAAAAAGAAATGTTAGCCGATCCTCAGACCGACTTAATATGCACATAAAATTTCATTAAAATCGGTTAAGTCGTTTCGGAGGAGTAGCGTCTACAACACTGTGACACGAGAATTTTATATATTAGATCTCTTTTATTTATCAATATAGTCTCCCTCAAGTAAAATACACTTCCCACATCGTGAATACAATGCCTTTAAGCCACTGAAAAAATATTCTATAGATTTCTCTTTAAAATGTTTTTTTTTTCACGGCAGCTTTCATCTCACTGTTGTCTGAAAATCTTCGTCACCGTAACTCCTTTTTTAAATTTGGAAAGAAAAAAGAAAAAATCACTGGGAGCCAGGTCTGGATTGTAAAGTAGATGATAGTTTTCTGCAAATTCAGTAGCTTTTAAGGCATTCCTCACAACCCGCGTGCTAACTTGACACGTCTCTTCTGTTTGACTGCCTCACCCGCCTGACTCAACAACTTAGCGTCATACTGGCCGTTCTTTGTAGTTCCCTTTGGCAAGTAATCAATCAATAATATTCCCTCGCTATACCAAAAAATGATAGCAGTAATCTTCGACGCCGGCTTTTTCACTGTGAATTTATTTTGGTGGTCTTCCCTTTTTCCCCCTTTTATCCACTGCATCGACTGCTGTTTGAACTCGGGCTCATAACGACGTGTTTAAGTTTCATCAACCTTTACAATGCGGTTGCATATTTCATCCAAATAATATTGGCAAAACTACAAAAAAGATTTACAACACTCCAATCATCACTGTTTGTCGAGCGGCTTGAGCATTCGCGGTACCCGAAGCGAACTAATTTTTTTCATATTCCAATGTTCATGGAAAATCCCTCCAGCTCATTCTTTGATAATCTGTAATCCTTCAATTTAAATCTTCGATCAGCCAGTATTAATTTTTCGACTTACTGAAAATTTTCTTTGGTAACGACAGTCACTGTTGGCCCCCGGGGGGTGGTCACCTTCTTAGATCTTTCTTCCTTGTTGATAAAGCTGAACCCATTTTTTCACCATGGTATATGAAGAGGCAGAGTCCTGAAAAACCGATGACATCTCTTTAAAAATTTCTTTCGGGGTATCTACCTTTTTTACAAATTGTGAGAATTTCCAGTTGTCGTTGACATAGTGCTGTTGCTTGCTTCAGGAACGACATTTTAATGAACCTAATAAAAAAAAATTGTGTTATTTATACTAATAATGAGTCTTGCTATTAGTATTATCAGTAACGCTAGATTATTAGCCGCCTCTCGTACGTCGATTGAACAACAAGCAGTGGACGGCAAGTTTTCGAAATTTTTTTTTCGATACTTGCGGTTTGGTTTATAACGAACTCGTTCCAACGGAACAGACGGTCAATAAGAATATTATTTGAGCGTTTTGCCTACCCACAATTTCCGGAAACTTTCATGACGATAATACACCATCGCACCGAGCTGTAGTTGTGAACGATTTTAAGACTGGTTTTAATCTTAATGTATTTCGTCTTGGCAATGTCAATTGGCCACCGAGATGCGATTTGCGATTTGAGACAGTTGCACCTTTTTTTATGGGGGCTACATTGTGGATCGTGTTTATGTGAAACCCAACATTTGTAAAGTTATGGCTGAGATCCCGACCAATATGTGCAAAAAAGTGGTCAGAAATTACCTCTAATGGTTCAAAATTTACAAAAGTTCACGAGGCGTTCATTTGAATAATGTAGTGCCACACATATGTATGTATAACGCCAGGATTCCAACTTTATAATAAAAAATGAATTTCATTAAAAAATAATTTTAATGTGTTACATCTAGTTAGGAGCCCTAAAAAATTATGTTATTCAAACATTTTTCACGAGGAAACTTTTAGCTTTATTATTTCGAACTTTTGCACACCTAAAATGACATCTTTGAAGAGTAGTCAGAATTTTTTTATTTATAAAAATAACAGTTTTTGAAGCTGCTATTATAGCAGATATCCAGGGATCCCACCCAAAAAAGATGTTTTGCGGTGACCATTGTATTCCTGAAGTGAATCATCTGAAATGAAAAAATCGAACGCTTCTAAAAAAAAAATCCAATTTTTCTCCATAATTTTGGTCTTATATTGTACATTAAAAAAAAAAAAACTTTTCATCGGTAATGGAAAAGCTTCGATGAAAAACTAGAAAATATTGTTCAGAAGCCCGTGTAAAAATTTGAGACTTATCGGCTTAGCCGTTCCTGAGAAATATTGGTCATCGACTTGAAAAAACATAGTCTGGAGAAAAACGAGGTTAAAATTTCACTTTAAAAATAAAAGTCGAATGTAAAGGGTGGTTAAATTGTAAGGGCCGATGTTGAATGTGAACCACACCTAAACGCCAAGTTTTTTTCCGAATTTAATTTGACATTTCTCTATTTCAGACTTACTCAATTTGAACCATGGAGAGATACACAATCCAGACTTATTATGAAAATTTTCGAAGAAAATCATCTTTAGTGATGAGGCACATTTTCACCTCAGTGGATTCGTCAATAAACAGAATTACCGCATTTGGGCGAATGAGAATCCAAGAGTGATTGTCGAAAAACCAATGCACCCACAAAGAGTGACTGTTTGGTGCGGTTTGTGGGCTGGCGGCATCATCGGGCCGTATTTTTTCCAAAATGAGGCCGGTCAGGCAGTTACTGTGAATGGTGTTCGCTATCGTGAGATGATAACGAATTTTTTATGGCCACAATTGGAAGATATGGATGTGGACGATATGCGGTTTCAGCAGGACGGTGCCACTTGCCACACAGCTAACGAAACAATGGCTCTTTTGCGCAACAAATTCAATGGCCGTGTTATCTCACGAAATGGCGATGTCAATTGGCCCCCAAGATCATGTGATTTGACACCGTTGGACTTTTCTCTGGGGTTATTTGAAAGAAAAGGAGTACGTCGATAAGCCAGCAACAATTCAAGAGCTAAAGGATGAGATAATTCGGCACATTAACAGCATAGAAACTCCATTATGCCTCAGCGTCATCGAAAATTTGGACCATCGTATGGAGGTGTGCCGCCGAGGTCGCGGCGCTCATTTGGCCGATATTTTGTTACATACATAATTGAGTAATACCAATATATCATAATAAAATAAAATTTCAATAATTTCCTAAATAGTTTGTGTTTTATTCAAAATCAACAGCGGCCCTTGAAAATTTAACCACCCTTTATATTAAGAAAATGAAATTAAAACAAAAAACGATTTTTTCAAAATTCTAACTAGATCTAACCTCTTAAATGTATTTTATTTACATTTATTTTGGAAACCATAAAATGGATAATTCTGTACATATATATGTACCATACATACACATGTATGCATTTGTGCGTAATATAATATACGTATCTATGTATGCTTACTTGTTCATACACGTATATTCATCAGATATTTTATTCATTATTTACCAGCAAAACTCACTTCGTTTTAATTGTCAGCCGCAAATATTGTACGAAAATTAAGCAAATAAGTATGCTCATAAACAATAAATATACACATTTCCATTTGTTTGTATGCACATATGTATGTATGTGTGCGTTTAAATAGGTTTGAAATTTGATACCTACTAACAAAACATACAATAAATAATAAATATAAATAACCTCACAAATAGATGTATACGAGTATATGTACGTGCATATATATGTATGTATGTGTTTATTTAGAAATTTAGTAAAATTGCGTAGTGTTTGCATAATTTGAAAAATATTTTTTGCTGCAATACATGCAAATTGCAATGAATTAATAACAACAATAGCGCGTAAATTGTGCAAAGTAATTAATTTGATATCATCCATTTATTGTGTTTTTATTGACTTTTTATTTATTTATATGTTTTGATTTATTTTAGTTAAATTATGTATGGTACATATTTCGATTCGAATTTTTGTAGTTTTTGAAAATACAATATTTATGCTATTTAATTTAATTACACACAATATGGTGAAGATAAAATGGATCGATAAAATCGTATATAAATTTGCATATACATACATACTTATGCATGTTATAATGAGAAGATACGCCATTAATAATGGAAAACAATATCAGCCAAATGGCCGCCACGGCTACGCTTACAGGACCCTATACTTTTTATGATATTTTCTATCACCAAATCGCTCCCCGAATTCCAACTTTGAGGTCTTGAATCGACGTTGACCTGTTGGTATAGACCTTATTTTTCAGGTGTTCCCAAAGGAAGAAGTCGCAAGTTTTTAAATCAATAGATCTCGGTGGCCAATTACGATCACCTCTTTGAGTTATAACACGGTCCGGAAGCTTTTACCTAAAAAGATCGACAGTTTCGTTGCTTGTGTGGCACGTAGCGCGTAACGTCGTCTTGTTGAAAGTACTCATTGTCTAGATCAATACCATTCAATTCTGGCAATAAAAAATCATTAATCATCCCTCGATAGCATTCACTGAAACTGCTGCTCCAACCTCATTTTTGAAAAAAAGTGAGGCACAATGACTTGTCAAATGTCAAAAAACAACAACTGTGACATCTACCGGCATAATAGACCATTCACGATAACACCTCTTAATGGAAAATCTTTTAGCATTATATGCATTAACTCGTGCGGTTTTCTAAGAGAGGGCTCTACTAGTATTATTTCGCGTCGTGTTCATCTGTGGCTATATTCATTTCAAAGGTACTGTCATTTCGCATCGTTTTCAGTAGATGTCATTTGTTTCAGCGTGAACAACAATTTGTTTCATTCATTTGCAAATGTCGAAATTTCTACCAGATAAAGTGTTTTTGCGGGGAGTTCTTCTTCATTACATTAACATGAAGAAAAGTGCTACCGTAAGCCATTGTATTTTACTGGACGTTTATGGTGACCATGCTTTAGCCGAACGAATGTGCCAAAAGTGGTTGGCACAGTTTAAAAGTGGCAATTTCGACTTAGACGACAGACAGACAAAAAAATTTCAAGACGAAGAATTGGAGACATTGCTCGATGCAGATGCATGCCGGACGCAAGAAAAACTTGCAAAAGTATTAGGAGTTGATCAAGCAACCGTTTCCAGACAATTAAAATCATTAGGATTCATCCAGAAGCTTGGAAATTGGGTGCCTTATGAATTATACCCGAGAGACGTCGAACGTCGATTCTGCATGTCGGAAATGTTGCTTCAACGCCACCAAAAGAAATCATTCTTGCATCGGTTTGTCACTGGCGATGAAAAATGGATTCATTGTGATAACCCAAAGCGCAAGAGATCGTATGTGAAGCCCGGCCAACCATCGACATCCACGGAAAAGCCGAATATCTATGGTGCCAAGGTTATGCTATGTATTTGGTGGGACCACAAGGATGTGCTCTATAATGAGCTATTGAAATTGGGTCAGACAATCAATGGGGACCTCTACCGAAAACAATTGATTCGTTTGAAAAAGGCCATCGCGGAAAAACGACCAGAATATGCGACCAGACACGAATCAATAATTTTTCATCATGACAACGCTCGGCCACATGTTGCAAGGGTAGTTAAAAACTATTTGGAAAACTGTGGTTGGGAAGTTCTACATCAACCGCCTTATAGCGCCGACATAGCGCCTTCCGATTACCACTTGTTCTGATCAATGCAGAATGCCCTCACCGGAGTACGCTTCACTTCAGAACAGAGTATCAGAAATTGGCTCGATTCTTTCTTGATCTCCAAGCCGGAGAAGTTCTTTGACAAACTGCTAGAAAGATGGGCAAACATCGTAGCTTCCGATGAGCAAAACTTTGAACATTAAATGTATAACAATTTTTTCATAATAAAGTCTTAATTTTCGAAAAAAACCGGACGAATTAGGGCATACACCCAATAATTCGTAATCGCAAAGCTCCTCCTCCAATTTTTGGTACGCGTTATGATGGAGCGACCTACATTTTATTCTAAGCTGCCTACGAACGGCCGATGGAGTTTTGTTGAGCAGCTTTTATTTTATATTAGAAATATACACAGAGGACTTGATATTCCCTGCCTAGAGACAACCATAGAATTATGAATTTTCTATAATTTTGGATACTGGTCGGACCAGTACGCGATCCCTGGCCTTAGGAATGACAGTACGCAATGCTACCAACTCGGTTATTGCGGCCAGCAGTTATAGACGGTGCTTATATAGCTGCGGTAAAAATACATATTTACTTGCTAGGTGTTTTAACAACCGACCTGCAAAAGAATGACCAATTGGCTAACCACTGGGCTACCCTTGCATTCTAAAAGGTATACTCTTTCTTACTGTGCTTTTGTAGCTTGATTGACCGCTAGAGAAACCTATATGGTTTCAAAATGCTAAAGATACTGATGCCGTTAAATTCAGAGTTCCTGCGCACTTCCAAAACCAAGATTCGACTTTGGATGTCTAGTTTTTGTAGACAATGTGGATCTTCTTTTTCAGCCATGAGTCCGTAGTTGTTTTCTCTTCAGTAGGTAACGGCATCTCTTTGGTTTCTTCTGAAGAGGTAAGTTGAGCGCGCTGACAGCTTTGCTATTGCAAACTCTCTCAACCGGTGTGAGAAGATAAACTGTTGGCAGATACTCGTTGGGTGATTTCGTCTTCACTCCGTGTTTCAAGTAACAGATCTAATACTTTTGAACGAGGTACTAAAGAAATACAATCTTACAAGCCATTCGCACGCATTCAAAGACAGCATCAGCTAATCTTTTGCTCCGTCTAGAACAGGTTGATATTTTAAAAATTTTCTCCAAAGTGTTTTTTGACAAATTTTGCGGTAGTGTTAGTACGTGACCCAATAAAAATCTTGGTCTCTCCGATACAAAAGCCCGATTGTCGTCGAGACTTTAGAATTTCAATCGCCTCTTCAACCCCTAACCAGCAAACATATGACAAACCAGGCACATACCTTGACAAATTTTAATTTTTTTTTGAATCAGAAAAAAAATGTCATACCATGAAATTAGGAAAAGTAAAAATAGTTTTCCACTACTTAAATATTTAGTAAAGCATTTCTTTCTGCCTGCCAATGTACACACCCACATTTTTTGAAACTCACAAAAAAAAGAGGCCTTTAAACCTTGACACATTGCGGCTTTAATCTTCTATTTGCATAAGTATGTGTAATGTACATACCCTGTAGAGAAAAATACTAGTTGTTAACTAGTAACCAATTAGTTTAACTGTAATTCATTCCCCATCTAATTTGCCTGTCAGCAATTAGTATTTTTAACACGGCGTTATCCCACGAACTGTTGATTATCCGACTATGCATCAGCTTTATACTAGTTGTATACTAGTTAATTTAGGCGTGTTGAGTTTCTACTTCACTAAAAAATTATAACAAAAATGAGTTTGCGGCGAGACTCGAACTGGAAACCTCACACAGTGAGTGAACTACTTGGCTGTCATTATGATGTAGAGAGCAACGAAATCTGCGCACTTCAATGGAGCTTATAACGAAGTGATACACAGCTGTGTATTACAAAAAAAAAAACAACATAAATAGCTTATTTTTACTAAAAATAAAAAAAATAAAAATGAATTTGCTTTCAGCGAGGCTTGTACCGGGAATCTAACGCGCCACAATGACAACCTCTAACCTCTCTCGGCTAGCGTGACTATGAAACGATAAACATCGGTTTGCGCACTTCAACAGAGCGTAAGTGAGAATGAAACTCAGCCGAGGCGTATAACAACAACAAACGTTGGTGAAAAATATTATAACTACCGTCACTGGTGAATTGCTGAACCAAAAACCAACTAGTATAATTTCAGCTTAAAAATACTGATATTTAACTAGTACTTTTGCATACTACCTTCGCTTTTTCCTGCAGGGTATAAATGGTATATCCTCAATCGTGTCGATTACGCAAGTACTTGCATCAAATAGAGCGTATAATTAAAAATTAAATAATTTATCAACAGTTAACCACAAAATGTTGTGGTTGCTACAAATTGACCTCATTTTTTATTTTAACTACTTTTTTTTTGGAATAATATTTGTTTTCCACACTTTAATAGCATTTTAAATTCTTTAATTAAGGAAAAGCGTAGTAATCGGTGTAATTCAGTTTTGTTTGTAATAAAAGTAATTTTATTATTTTTGTTTTTGTAATTACATGTTTATTTATTTATTAAAAATTGCAATAGAAATTAGAATTTTTGAAATTATAATTTAATTTATTTTCATTATAATTAGACATTATCTGTACTTATTTTGCAATTATAAATAATAAATATTTAAAAAAAAATTTAGTCATTTTAGCAAACGAAAGGTACTTCCAGAGAGTGCGTACTTGACTGAAACCTGGCCTTTTTTACTGTTTTCCATTATGTCATTACGTGAGTAAGGGTATTAACTTCAGTACAAGGCTTTTATAAAATTTTTTTTTCATTTAATTACATACCGTCATGCATACTCGTATGTATATTTGATACCCTCAGTTATTGTGCAGATTTTTTTCCCCAATTTCTTGCACACTTTTTATGAATTTTTTGCTTCACAACTTTTAATATGAACATAATCCTATAAATATTTATAAAAAAAAATTTATTAAGTGGCTTAAATAGTTTCCAACACTTTGTTTATTTGGCGCTATGGCGTAAAATAAGTTATGGAATTTTTTTTTGTAAATTTCATTCAAATTTTTTATTGGCAGCCTTTACTTATTTAAAAAAAATTGCTTAAGTGATTATTTTAAAGCTATGAAAGCTTACTCACTTTGCTTTTTATTAATAATATAATAAAAATGGATTTATCGAAAAAATGCAGTATCATATACATATTTGTTTACCAATCAACAAGTCTGCTTATCAGACATCCACTTAGTACTACGTGGACATTCTGTGCCTTGTCATGGGCCGCACTAGAAAGATAGGAGTGGCGTGCCTGCTTACCTTAACCGGTGTTGATCACTCAGGTAAGCATACAAAGAAATGAATTGTTTGGAACTTAGGATAGTAAAGACTTAAAGAATCAGATAATGTAACAAAAAAAATACTCACTTAATTGTTTGTTAACAATAACTAGCTCTCCTCTACTCCACCGAAACGACGAAATGACCGGCGAGACACTTTTGAGCTGATTTCACTCCGAAGTCACCTAGAGTAAATGATGGCGCTTTTTAACCAATAAAGCCATTTTAGGCCGAACTTCTCTTCCAATTTGTGGTATGCGTCTTCATGATTTTTTCCAACAAATGGAGGGATCTAGAGTTTACTCTAAGCCGCCTCCGAACGGCTGATGTAAGGTTTTGAGGAGTTTTTTATTTCATATCAGAAATACACTCAGAGGACTTGACATTTCCTGTCGAGCCTACCGAGTGGCGACCGCAATTAAAAAAATTAATTTTCTCCATCTGAAAAGACCGCCGTTCAAAAAGTACAATGGACCGCACAAGGACGGCAGCGAGTAGGTCCTTGTGATATTTATTACAGCGGCCATGTAAAGGAGTGGACATTTGGTACCGGTACTGGTATTCACTCCAATGGATGAACATTCTGCCAAAATCAGCATCAAAGCGGAATTATTGTAGTTAAGATATCGATGCTTTGTGTCCATGCCCCGTTGATAGAGAAGGAGGATGTGACAAAGTAAACCTTATATGAGCGCCTGGAACGTAGTCAAAAGCATTGTCCCGCCACGATGTGAAAATCGTACTTGGCGACTTGAATGCCAGCGTGGGCAAAGTGGGTAACTTCGGCACAACTGTCGGAAAACTCGACCTCCACAACGAAACATCCTCAATTGGATAGAAGCTGTACGACTTCGCAGAGCACCGAAATATGTTTGTCTGTAGTACTAGATTCCAGGACGAGAAAATTCATCAAACTGCTTGGCTTTCTCCTGATCGAAAAAACTCCAAACTAGATCGATCATCTTCTGCCTTTATGTAGCAAGGAATCAGGTCGTCGGCAACACAAGGCGCCGATTCAACGTTGTAAAACTCCAAACGCAACAGACAGTCGAACGGTTTTCTACTCGACTTGCTCTCCTCATTTCAAATAGCACTCATCAGCAACTCGGTATAAGGAAACTGTGGCACGGAATTATAAGCTCCCTACCTACAACTTCAAGCGAAACTAATGGTTTTCGAAAAGGTCGCAAAACCAGTTGGAACGATGAGGACTGCCGTGACGGAGTTTAGATGGACCACAACACGTGCGTAGTGAGATTGATACTGAGAGCTGAAGAGGGAACCGAGACGAATTTGCAGACAAAAAAAGAAAAAGGCCGCGAGAATATGCTGGCCGACAAAGAATATGCCCGAAAAGACAGGAACAGACATTTGTAGTACACAAAGAGGTAGTCTGGCAACTGATACCCAGAATATACTGAATTTATGGAGGGAATTCTTTTCCAGCATACTGAATGGCAGTGAAAGTGCAGCACCAGGAGATGGCGAACTCGATTTCCCAATCGATGACGATGAAAAAATTTTTTCATTCACCTAATATGAAGAAGTTCGAATACCAATCGTCCGCTTGAGAAATAACAAAGCGGCGGGGGCCGATAGTTTAACGGCCGAGGTATTCAAATACGACGGAGAAGAACTGATAAGGTGTATGCAACAGCTTCTTTGTAAAATTTGGTCGGATGAAAGCATGCCCGCCGATTGGTACCTAAGAGTGCTCTGCCTAATCGACAAAAGGGCGAGGGTGGAATAAGCTTCCTCAGTATTGCGTTTAAGGTCCTATCGAGCCTATTGTGTGAAAAACTCAAACCCATCGTCAACAATCTGATTGGATCTTATCAATGTGGCTTCAGACCTGGTAAATCAATCATTGCTCAGATATTCACCATCACGACAGCACAAAAAGAAACTGACTCTACGTCGCTATGTCTGATTTTGGTACGGCTGTGTAAACTGACCATAAGCAACACTAAAAGCTTCGTCAGAGTCGGGAAGGACCTCTCCGTGCGGTTCGCAGAGGTTTCAGAAAGAGTGACTCTCTATCGTGTGACTTCTTTAATTTATTGCTGGTGAAAATAATACGAGCTGCAGAGCTGAATAGAGAAGGTATAATCTTTCATAAGAGTGTACAGCTGCTGGCGTACGCCATTATAGGTCTCAATAACCGCGCCGCGAATTCTGCTTTCCTCAGACTGGAAAGCGAAGCGTGTGAGTTTGGTGTTGAACGAGAGCAAGACGCCATTAAAGAAGGAAAAGAATTTTTTATATTTTAGATGATGGATGCCTTCCGAATGTTAGTATACAATGCCAACCACTCGTCTATTGCGGCCGCCGCCAAAGCACATTCTTCCATCCATATTTAATGAATTAACTGCTGTTTGCCGATGAAAACCTTCCAAAGTTCCCTGAGTCAACATCAACTACACTAGTTGAACTTATTTGAGCGAATATTAAGAAAAACAAAAAAATTAAAAATAAATTTAAATATATACAATCTATGATAGTTGTCATTCTCTATCATAGCCACGTGGAATTTCGGTTGAAAAATTAGGTATGCATTAGCATAACGCTGTGTTCATCATATCTGCGACGCATAAGCAATAGCACAGAATTTGACAAAAAGCTCAGGACAAAATAAAGTTGTGAGCTGATGAGATACCTTGATTACAAAATTCATTATTCAACATTCATCAGACGTTGGTTGGTTATTGCGCGAGCGCGCGCCAGCTACACCAAGCGGCATGCTATGCATTTATAATATATATATATTTATATAAATATATGTATATATATATATATATAAAATGTAAATATGCAGAGAGTAGAAGACACAACACAATTGGGCATACGCTGGGGTTGGCGAACTACAAATAACACAGCAACATAATTTACTACACTTTGAACTTGCCGAAATGTTGCTGATTTTAATAATAGTGTTGGCATTATTGCCGCGCTGCGGTAGACCAACTTCGATAGCACGAAAGGATGGGTGGATATGTTGAAAACTTTCAGTGGCCGCCGAAAATTGCATATACATACAGACATATTTTCATACATACTAGGGGATGAACAAAAGTTCGGTAAGCTGACCAGAAAAAAAACAAAAAAATAAGAAAAATTAAAAAAAATCTTTTCGTATTTATTCGTAATCTTTGTACTTTTTTAACTTCACTACATAATCGCCATTGATTTCAATGCATTTCTTAAGCCTCTAGATCCACTTCTGAAAACAGTCTTCAAAATCTTGCTTTTTAAGCTTAACAAGTTCAGCATTAACCGTATTAAATATCTCCTCCATGCTATTAAAGACATTTCTTTTAAATTTTTTTTTAATTTTTGGAAGTAACCACAAACCACAGGGTGCTATATATGGGGAATAAGTTGATGGACGTATTTCTTCTATTCCAAAGATCGCCATAAAATTACTCGTTATTTCAGTAGTGTGTGGATGGCGCGTTGTCATGATGTTAAAAAGTACCGCCGAAAGTCCTCTTTTTTCCTGTTTTCCAACAAATTTTTAGAAACTTTTGGTAAGCACTCTTCGGTGTCCACCTTTTGCAGTTACCTTCTGACCCTTTTCCAGTGGAATAGCAGCTATGATTCTAGATCGGGTGAAGTAAACTGACATCATTACTTTTGCTGCTAATTTTTGGTTAGATTTTACGGGTGGGTTTGCTCCTGTTGGGCTCCATACCATGGACTGCTGTTTGGTTTCTGGATCATACCTATAGAACATAGAACAAAGATTCATCACCAGTCAAGACTTTATTAAAGTTGCTAGACTTCCCAATTTCGAGTTTGTTTAGAAAAAATTGAGCAAAATGCACTCAAACCTCTTTTTGGGCCTCATTTGAAATTCGTGGTACCCATCGAGCAGATTTCCTCGTGTAACTCAGATGATTTCTTAATATTCGCGATAAATCCATGCATTCAAACCCACTTCATTGGCAATACTTTCTTGTGTCAATCGCGGGTATTTGTCAATTTTGGACTTCACCAGTGCTACAGTGACGTCAACAGTGGAAGATTTTGGTCGACCTTATCAGTGCTCGTCCTCAACATATAAATGTACGTTCTGGAATCTTCGGAACCGCTTAGAAATAGTCTTTAAAGACGGCGCAATTGTTCCATATGCAATTTGGCATTCATTGAATATTTGTTTTGACTGTAAATTACGCCGAAACTCTAAGAGAATCACATGGCGAATTTTTGTTTGCGTTAATGGTGGAATTTCGTCTGAGCTATCCAGCTGTCTTGTGTTTTCTCGTCTCCATTTTAGCCGATCGTTCTAAAATTTGAAAGGATGACTAATAAAGTAATAAAGTCACCAACTGACTGACCGAACATTTGTTAATCCCCTCGTACATATATAAGTCAGTCTGGTGTGATAGCTTTCGAACTTTGTGAGTTCGCGTTCGTTTGTTCAACATTTGCATACATCGAATATTTTAAGCTAATAAGTCAAATCGCGTCATAGCGAAAGCCACACGCAGACTATAATCTAAAGTTGTTCAACCGCAAATCCAACACAACTCACTAACACAAGTGAATTAAAGCAACTAGATAAATTTAGTTTATGCTACTGAAAGAACGAAATTAAAGTTGTTTTTGCTTTCCTTTGGTATGCCGCCATCTGTATTCTGTATTTATTTTCGTAAAAGTTACGCGATTTGGTATTCATTTGGATTAGTAATCCACAGCACTATGTAAATATGCACACGCATGTGCTTCCGGTTGGTAAAATTTAATCCTTTGTACCCGAAAATTGGCGCTCCTAACCTTTTATCACTTCTTTTACTTAATTGATTGTTGCTTATTTTAGTTTCTTGTTACTGGAAATACCTAAGTCAATTTGTTCATTTTGTCCTCAATCATTTTCGCTTCCTCTCAAATAACCCAAATTGTTGTAATTGGTGACAACTGTCTACGTGGTTGAGTGAGATTTAACCAAAACCACAGTCATCTCAATTATCGCCAACAGTGCACAACAGATAACATATACAGACTTGGCCAAAAATATTAGGCACTCCATTAAAATACAAGTATTCTCAAATGTGGCCATCAAAGTTCTTCACTTCTTTTTGTAAATGTCTTACATGGGTGTTTAACTGTTGATTAAACGAATAAATTGTGTAATATTAAAACTCATAGCACTCTGGGTAAGCTAAATCTAAAAATTGTCATTTTTAAGAAATTCACAAAATATTTTCGCATTTAAAATTTAAAAGTGAAAGTGTAAATTACATTTAGTGAAAAGTTACCAATCTAATCAAAACAGTTCATATTTACCGAAATGCCTCGAAAAAAGTGAAATTAGTTACGATGATAGAGTTATAATTCAAATTCTAAGTGAAGAAGGTAAGTCTCAGGTTGAGATTGCCAATTTGGTGGGAAGTTCGCAGTGCGCGCGGTCCTATGTGCTATCAAGCGATTTGTGGAGACGAAATCCCACAATAATAAATCAAAAAGTGGAAGAAAGCGTCTAACCAGTAAACGAGAAGACCGTATACTTATACGCGAGTCTCTCAAGGATCGCAAAAAATCTTCTTCTGCCCTTGCAGCTGACCTTTCGGATGAATTTAGTAAACCAGTTAGTGCTCGAACAGCTAGAAGAAGACTTCTTGAAGCAGGTTTAAAAGGATGTAAAGCCCGAAAGAAGCCGTTACTCTCAGAAAAGAATAGGAAAAATCGTTTGGAATGGGCTCGCCGATACCAACATTTCATGGAAGACGATTGGTAGAATGTTCTGTGGTCTGATGAATCAAACTGCGAGGTAAGCTTAGTTAAGATCGTCTTTAAGTATTAACAGCCATAGCTTCTTACCCTAGAGCAATTTTGAAGACATAATACAAATCTTATGAAAACATTATTTTTTCTGTTCTACAGATATTTGTTTGGAACACCTGGTGTGACGTCCGTGAGGCGACGGGTTGGCGAAGAATATCATCCAGATTGCGTCGTTCCCACTGTTAAGCAAGGAGGAGTCAGCATTATGATCTGGGGCTGCATGGCTGCTGATGGTGTCGGCGAAATGTTCGTTTGCGAGGATCGCATGGACAGTCAAAAGTACATAGATGTATTAGAAGCTGTTCTTCTGCCTTCGTTAACGCGCATTTTCAGCGATACTAGTTTAGACGGGGTTCAATTTCAGCAAAACAATGCTCCTTGTCACAAATCAGCGACTACGATGCGTTGGTTTAGAGATAACAACATTGTTTTGTTAGATTGGCCTGCACAGTCTCCAAAAACTGCCTTAAAGAATGTCTTAATTAACGAGTGGTACGCTATAAGTGTGGAGGAATGTGCAAAGCTCGTATGCAGCATGCCTAAGAGAATTGCTGCCGTTATTAAATCGAAGGGTGGACCTACTAAATTCATTGTATTTTCACTGTTTTACTAATAAAACTTCATTACTTCACTTGTTAAAACAAAAATTCGGTAATTAGTGGGGTACCTAATACTTTTGGCCAAAGCTGTATGTACATATATACACACGAATATATCGATTAGTACACATGAGACCCTTTTATGGTGGACTTTTCTTAAATAAATTCAGTTCGGCATAGACTCTTTCCTCCTCTTCCTTACGAACGTGTTTATAGCCGAATTAAAAATAGTGCGCCATTCAACCCTTCTTTTCGCTTTATGGTACAAGTTGGAAATACCAAGTGAAACCAAGTCACTCCGCACCTGAACCTTCTCTTCTTTTAATCTCCTTCCACCAGTGGTTACTGCGGACGACATGACCTAGCCAGCTTAGCCTCTCTCTCTTTATTCGCTTAACTATATCAATGCCAACCTATAATTTGTACAGCTCATCATTCCATCGGCTGCGGTATTCGCCGTTCCCAACTCGCAGATGACTCTCTCCTCTCTCGAAAACTCCTAACGCGTTCATGCCTCCGCACCAGATAGTAGGACGGGAATGAGAAGCGACTTTTAGAGTTTAGTCTTCCTTCGTCGAGAGAGGACTTTACTTTTCCATTGCCCTCTCAGTCTAAAGTAGCACCTGTTGGTAAGAATGATTCTGCGTTGGATTTCAAGGCTGTCATTGTTGTTGGTGTTAATGCTGGTTCCAAGATAGACGAAATTATCTACCACTTCATAGTTATGACTGTCAATAGTGACGTCGGAGCCGATTCGAGCAGTATGGAATAATGTGCCCACGAGCATGCTAAAAGTTTTTAACTGTCATTCATTGCTCTTAAGACTCCAGCAGCTCACGACCTCCAAAGCTTTACCATAACCAAGCAAATATACCAGCTGTGTTAGTTGAAATTTGCCGGTTTTTTCGATAAAGAAAACACTTAATTTTCAGAGGGATCTCAAAATTTCTTTATTCAAAGTATTGACCATTGGTTTCTATACATTTTGCCCATCTCTCAGGCAAATTATGGATACCATTCCAAAAATACTGTTTCTTTTTCGAGGCAAACCATTCGACGAGCCATTTTTCGACTTTTTCAAAATTAGCGAAGCATTGCTCTGCAAAGGAGAGTCCCATCGATGAGGTGATAGTCGGACGGGGCGAGGTCTGGAGAGTACGGCGGGTGCGATAATATTTCCCAATTAAGTGTTTTTAATGTGCCTTTCACCAGCTTAGCGGTACGGGACGGCGCGTTGTCATGTTGCAAGATAACTTTGCCATGCCTTCGGGCCCATTCCGACCGTTTTTCGATCAACGCATGATTCAAATTGATCATTTGTTGTCGGTAGCGATCCGTGTTCACCGTTTCCTCAGGTTTTAACAACTCGTAGTACACCACACCACACTGGCCCCACCAAACACAGAGCATTGTCTTACGGCCAAAGCGATTTGGCCTTGCAGTCGATGGGCCAGCTTCACCAGGGGAAAGCCATGATTTTTTCGCTTCGGGTTCTCAAAATAAATCCATTTTTCATCCCCCGTGAGAATTCGATATAGAAAAGATTTCCTTTCGAATCGTTGAAGCAGCATTTCACAAACGGTTTTTCGATTTTCCATTTGTCTATCGTTCAGCTGGTGTGGCACCCATTTTCCAAACTTCTGGATCTTTCCCATGGCTTTTAAACGTTGGCAAATTGCTCCTCGAGTCACATGTAGTGTTTCTGCCAATTTTTGTTGCGATTGGGTTGGATCAACCTCCAATTACTCGTCTTCGAACGTTTTCACTGCGGAGAAGCAAATGCTGCGCAATACCGAGGGGATTGAACTCAGTTACAATGAACACGCGCTGCCATCGTCTTTTGTGAGCGGTATTGAGAGCGACTTGGTATTTAATGACGCTTGATTATTGCTACATACCATATATTCGGGTAAGTTGAGAAAAAAGGAAACATTTTCGAAACCATTTTGTGTGTGCTTCAGATAAATTTATGTCAGAATTTTATTTAACTTCATTGAAAAAAAAAACAAAAAAAAAGTATGTATTAACAAGAATTGAAAAACTTTTGCATTCACCGATTACTACATTTGAAATTGTAGAGAAGTAATGTAAAACTTTCTCTTTCACCTCCCTCTCCCATGCTCAACAACTGTTGTGTTCTCAATTTGCCGCAAAGGTAATCACTCAACACAAACATATTCGCCCACAGTATGCGAGTAAAGATCTCTTGGGGGTGTTCATTACAACTTTTTGAATAATTTCACTGGCCAAAAAAGAGAAAAAGGTGAGAGAGAAAATATGTGTAATCAGTTGAACAGAATTTTGCATAATTTGGATTCCTATTTATTCAATGGAAAATAAATATAACTCAGGTGAAAAATGTTCAGAAATGTGTCAAAAGCTAGAAAAGTATTTTTGTGTGTGAAAAAAAAGTCTCTCTTACGCGTGAGAGAGACTCTGTGTGGCAACGTCTAAAAGAAAATTTCTGCTCTCGAGTATGGTTACCATTGAGGTCTTGGCTTGCACTTAATTCTAGCCAAGACATAATCCTTCTCACTGGTAAGTTCAGTATAGAAACTAACTGAAACTTTGATTGCTTCAAAGAGGGTATAAAATCTGCAAACAGGTGAGTGCCGCGTTTAGTTCTGCTGCAAAAGTCAAGTTGAGGATATTGTTTTACTATATTCGGCCAAAAAAAGTTAGAGTAAACAATTTTAACTAATATGTATTCATACATACATATGTATACGAGTATGTAACATCGTTTTGGCAGCATTCGGCTGGTTTATTGCAGAAGTTTTTATTTTAAAACTGAGAAACTTTATTTAACTATATACGTGAGTATGTGTATAAATGGTTCTTGGAGCTCAAAGTAATCATCTATTGAGTAGGTGTAGATTTATGAATGCTAAAGGGAGTTGGTTTCACTTGAAATAAATTATTAAAGTTTACTCTCTTATTTTGGGTATACACGTATATACGGGGGAAGGCCTTATATTACTAACATGAAGTCTTATGAGCGTGGGCAATTAAACAATAAAAGGTAAATTTACATAAAATTTATATAATAATGTATGTTACAGAAGACATTACATTCAGTCGAATGGTGGCTACGTACGATGACACTAAAAACTTTTCCAAATGACAGCAAACATCCCAGAATAACCCGGTTTACAGCCATGATCTGGGTGCCCAGATATAGGGACATCCCAGGCAACTGTATGGCGGTTGAGTTAGAGAGTAAAGGTATCACTCTAACTATAATAAATTCTACGAACGTAGCGGACATACCTTCTGCTCAAATATAAACGAGACTGGCTCAATAAAACAAAAACGGTTAATATTCTTCAATATTTATTTTATCCCCTTCAAAATAGTCACCATTAGAGGCGATACACATATGCCACCTTTTTTTCCAATCTTCATAACACTTCTGGTAGGCCGCTTTAGGTATGGATTTCAGTTCCTTCTTCGAATTCTCTTTTATGACTTCAATCGACTGAAAATGCTTTCCACGAAGCGGCAATTTGAGTTTAGGGAAAAGAAAAAAGTCACGCGGTGCCATGTCGGGTGAATACGGTGCTTGCGGAACAAGTCGAGCAGACACACGTCTCATGCCCAAAACATCGTGAATAATGCTATGAGCGGATCCATTTGATATGTTGAGCTCACTAGCTATCTCTCTTTCAGTCACACGACGATTTTTCAACACAATTTTCTTTACTTTTTCGACGTTTTCTTCGTTTATTGACGTTGCTGGACGACGATCATGGGGCAAGTTCTCCAGCGATGTACGGCCGTCCTTGAACGACTTATACCAATCAAAAATACATGCACGTGATAGGCAAGACTCCCCATATGCCTTCTGCAACATTTTCATTGCGTCCGTCGCACTTATTCCATTGGAATAACAAAATTTCAAACAAACTCTTTGCTCAACGTTAATTTCCATAGTAAAAATTCGAAAAACACACTCGAGGTTAACTTGTTTATAGTGCCGTAAAAAAAACTATGTGACAGATCGCGCTCAAATTTTACATGTAAACATATAACAGTCCTGCCAACCTAAGCAAAAAAAAAGTATGGCCATATGTCTTGTCCATGTCGAGTTATGGATAAAGTCTCAGTTTATATTTGAGTAGAAGGTACTCTTGTCTATGGCAAAACTCATCCAAACAGCCAAGGAATCTGTAACGTGACTAGACAGCTTTGGCCTTTGCCGCACGCTAAAAGATCAACGGATCGAATCAGCCTAGACCAGTTCACCATTAATTCAACAACGGGCATACTAAGTGGACACTGTTTAATGGGACTGCTCGGTAGGAGAATGAGTCGTAGCTGCAGGAACGTAAAAGAGAAAGAGTCACTACCTGCAGCCAATTACGACCAAACGTCGAGTGGGCCTAAATCGAATCGGACCCAAACCCTCCAAGGACCTGGGCACAGTGATCACATGTGGCGATTAAACCTTCCCACCAACTTGGTCAAATATCACCGAGTGGCTAGCATCTTCTTAAGAAGACAGGCTCCTGGGCACGTCACGCGAGAAACATGCCAGTCACGCATGAAAACTGCTATCGAAGCAACGTGCCATCCACGAATCTGCTTTTGTAAAGGTAAGTCTGATATTGTGTTAGTGAAGGTAGCTAGTACATTCAAGGAAAGGAGGGCCGGACCAATGATCTGCATAATTTGTTAATCTATAACTTTTGTCTCTCAGCAGACCAACCATCTAGGGAGATCACAGTGGTGAAGCCAGCAAGCCAGCCCCTATATCTGGTATCTCTCTATCTCCCGTTCGACTCCCCAACTTTACCATGCACGTAGAGCTGAGAAAGGTAACCGAACATACCGAAAAACAAGTATATATGTAATTAGTGGAGCAGAGCCTAGGGAAGCAATAATAGGGTCGCGTGTTAATGAGAAAGTGTTAAAATTATCCATGAAATCCCTTGTGGAGGTAAACGTCCCACTCGGCTATCACGGGTAATAGAGTGTTCATTTCAAATATCTAAGAAGTGGGCTAAGATACAAGTAGTCACGTATTCAAGTAGTAAACTAGGAAAAAAAGTAAAGTCTGACTCTTCAGGAGAAGGAATTAAAACTTTAGAACAGGTGCAACAGGTATCTGCTGGGCACAAGGCACCGAAGGTACTGGAACATTTATAACTATAGTTTTCATCAAGCCAATTGATAGGATTTTTATGGGTATTTTGAGGGGCAGCTAATCCAGAGGTTCATTCCTACAAGCGCTTTAAAGTTGAATCGACTCAGTGTAGAGCATGCACGATATTTGAAAAAAAAAACGCTGGAGCACTACCTTTTTCATTGAGACGCAACATTTTTTACAATGCTCCTAGTTTCAATCTCACAAAGGTGAACACTTAGAAGCGCCGAATTGGTATACACGGAGGAGCACACTGAGCCTACTCAATTGCCAAAGTGAGGCCCCTTGCGGTCAGGTCTTTGAAATCCCTTTTGCTAACAACCTAATTAAATAAAAGAATATGAAACAAAATAAATAAAAATTAAATTAAATAAAAATTAAATTAAACTAAATAAAGTAAACAAAATAAAAGAGAAAGAAATCAAATCAAATAAATTAAAATTAAATAAAATAAAGTAAATTAAATTAAAATAAAATTTAATAATATAAAATAAAATAAAAACTATAAAATACAATAAGTTAAATAAAGTGAAATAAAATAAAATAAAATAAAATTAAATAAAGCAAAAGAAAATAAAATAAAATAATATAAAATAAAATAAAATAAAATAAAGTAAAATAAAATAAAATAAAATAAAATAAAATAAAATAAAATAAAAAAAATATAATAAAATAAAATATAATTAAATTAAATTAAATAAAATAAAATAAAATAAAATAAAATAAAATAAAATAAAATAAAATAAAATAAAATAAAATAAAATAAAATAAAATAAAATAAAATAAAATAAAATAAAATGAAATGAAATAAAATAAAATAAAATAAAATAAAATAAAATAAAATTAAATAAAATAAAATAAAATAAAATAAAATAAAATAAAACAAAATAAAATAAAATAAAATAAAAGAGAATAAAATAAAATAAAGTAAAATAGAATAAAATAAAATAAAATAAAATAAATTAAAATAAAATAAAATAAAATAAAATAAAATAAAATAAAATAAAATAAAATAAAATAAAATAAAATAAAATAAAATAAAATAAAATAAAATAAAATAAAAATAAATAAAATAAAATAAAATAAAATAAAATAAAATAAAATAAAATAAAATAAAATAAAATAAAATAAAATAAAATAAAATAAAATAAAATAAAATAAAATAAAATAAAATAAAATAAAATAAAATAAAATAAAATAAAATAAAATAAAATAAAATAAAATAAAATAAAATAAAATAAAATAAAATAAAATAAAATAAAATAAAATAAAATAAAATAAAATAAAATAAAATAAAATAAAATAAAATAAAATAAAATAAAATAAAATAAAATAAGTAAAATATTAAGAAATAAATAAAATAAAATGAATGAAAAATAAAATAAAACAAAATAAAATAAGAAATAAATAAAGTAATTGAAATAGAATAAAATAATTGGAATAAAATGAAATAATAAAATAAAACAAAATAAGAAAATAAAATAAAATAAAATAACGTAAAAAATTAAATAAAATAAAATAAAAAATAAGAGAAAAAAAATAAATAAAATAAACTGAAATGAAATAAAGTAAAATAAAATAAAATAAAATGAAATAAAAAAATAAGAGAAAAAGAAATAAAAAAAAATTAAATTAAATTAAATAAATTAAAAGAAAGTAAAATTAAATAAATGCTGAAAATGAAATTCAATAGATTAAAATAAAAACACATTGAAATTAAATATAGTTAAATTTAATAATATACTATTAAGTAGAAATCAACATTGGCGGGATACTGTGGTCTGCCCGTAATATATATGTATGATTGTACTTCACTATTATATCACTGCAGGGCATATTTGAGAATCTCTAAATGTAGATGTACGCGTATATACTATTAAAACACCCTTTACATATTCCCTGTTTAAACTTGTATCTCCAGGCGATTGTGGCGAAAAACCCTCTTTCAATTGCAGCATGCCTGACTTGATAGATGTTTGGGTTGAGTAGAGCTACCATTGCATACTTTTTTTTTTATTAGTAATCCGAGTGACAGAGGCAGCTACATTTGTATGTACATTTCTGACCTGCAATTATAATTAGGGCTAACGTGCCGGCTGTACATAGTCAACTATTCAGCCGGCCGACCAGTCGACCGACCGACCAGGTCAGTAGTCAACCAACGAGTGGTAGCGGTTGAGCTAATATTTGCATAGGCGCACATATCATGATCCACACACTAGCATATACTCGAAAGTGACTTATATATGAAGTATATATATGTATGCATCTGTATATAGATATGTGTATATGCGACAATAGCAATACATTATGGCAGTCACTGTGGAGCACAAAGGAATAAACACACTCAAGCCTTTAAAGGCTTCATAGATGAGTACACATATACGAGTATGTATGTATGTATGCATAGACACATACTCGTATATACTTTTATATATAAGCACCTGCGCATTCATCTACTACAAATTTAGTTGACATGTGAGCTGATGCAAGTGGCACATTTACGCTTGAATATGTTACAAATATCTCTGCATTGCATATATGGTATAATGATGATACATATGTATGTACATATGTACATATCATGGCAACTGCATTTGCTCTTCTATTCAAGTAATACATTTAGAGGTATGTGCTGTTGCCCTGTTGACAAGTCCATTAATTATTCCCATCTAATTTGGTTAGTTTTTCATTAAAGCAACTACGCTTTAATGATGAAGGCGTAAGCGTGCCCGTCGTGAGCTTGATAATAATGTTGATGATGATATGGTGATATTCGTATGGTGAAGTGGCCGCACAGCATGCTACGCAGTGGTGTTAATGTGATAGACGCTTATTTGTATGCCCTGTGAGGTATTTACCTGCTGCGTGAGGGCGATTTGAGTCTTTTAAAGGCTTAAATACTAATTGGTCCGATAAGTACTAGTTCGAAACTAGGTACTATGAAATTAAAGTTTGTGTTTAGAGGAAAATTTGATGAAATTTGCATTGTATTAGATTAAAAATGGTAAGTTGAGGATATTGCAAAACGAGTAAAACCAATAACCAATAACAGTCGTGGCCTAAATTATATAATATACAATAAATATGGTCAGATATTCCTTGTGGGAATGCTGAATACTTGCATAGGCCCATATTTATATACATTTGTATATGTAAGTTATTTATATCTGTCGGTACGCCGCTGCTTTGCAAATTATTTCAGTGTTTACTCGGCTACTATTGGTTTATTACTAATTAATTTTTAAATAATCCACGATTTAATTCATTTTAGAGTTGTAATCATTTTAGCAAATAAAGCGAATGCTATTTGTAATGTGAAGAGCTTTGATTACATATTCACAAGTTTATTAATGAAAACACCTTGAATATAGGGAAAATATAATACAATATATGTATATGTATATGTATGTATATAGACCTTCATTAAAATGAAGCAAGCGAATGTTAGAGAACGAGTGGATTTCTTTAGCTTAGTATTTTGTGTGTCTGTTCTGAAAGTTTTTTAGTCAATATAACATTAAGTTTCTTCTTCTTCTTATTCATTGGCATGATCACCGCTTACGCGATTATAGCCGAATCAATAACAGCACACCATTCGGTTCTTCTCTTCGCTGTTTGGCGCCAATTGGAAATACCAAGTGAAACAAGGTCGCTCTCCGCCAGATACTTCTATTGTATCTCCGCCGTTTGTACCAGTGGGCACTGCATCGATTACTTTCAAAGCAGAAGTGCTTTCATTCTTACATGACCTAGACCGTGTAGCCGCTGTTTCTTTATTCGCTCAATGTCATCTTATAACTCGTACAAGTTTCCGTCTTTGTTCCGTCCATCGCACTTCTTGGACTGCGTTGATGTCTGCCTTTATTCTTTCGAGGCCATCAACCAAGTGATCAGCGGCACCTACCCAATTAAGGGAACGCATATTAAAGATAATCCTTAAGACATTTGCGTGGTCGTCATCAAAAGGGTGGTCTCCAATTCGAGGCTTTTTGCTATTTACTTTTGGTGTATATGTTTAATGTGGTGGATCCCAAGCCCTACGCACAACCACAGGGGATTTCACCTTCTCAATTTAGCTCGCTTCCAAACGGATGTTTATTGGCTACTACCACTATTACTTTGTCAAAGATCAGAGTCGTGAGCTGTTTGAACTACATATTTGTCAAAAAGCCATTTCTGAGCACACCCAGGTGAATGACAGTCAATAACTTTCCTCACTTGTGTGAGCTTTTTAACATGACCCCATCCTCCTGGATAGCTTTCCGGTCAATGAGAAGTAATCGTTCACAGTGCCACTCATAATAAGCTTTCTTCGACATTTGACCTTTTTTTTGGAGATGAGAGGATGGCGCCAATAGGAGATACTAAGTGAAGCGTATTCGCTCTTCACCTGATCTTTCCCACGGAGTGAATGTCTTCTTCTCTCGCAGCTTCCAAAGCAGGAGTGCTTCTAACCATTCCTACAACACGTACAGCTCACCTTTCCATTGTATCCGGTATTCGAATCTAACGCAAAACCTTTCTCTCGGCCGGCCATCGGATGTCGGTATTGTCTAAGCTTCTTCTGGTTTAGCAGCAGCGTAGTAATGCTGTGGTGGTGAGTGGAGAGTGGTTTTGGTTGGTCGAGAGAGGACTTTACTTTCCAAATTGCCTACTCAGTCCAGAGAAGCACCTGTTGGCGACTGTGATTCTGTTGTTTTACTGTTTGTTTGATGACTGAAAATATTTCTTATTGTGCTCGTTCACTATCAAACGCATTCTCAACGTGACAAAAGCAGAAATAGCGACATGTTTCTTGAGGCCGAAGATGACAAGATCATCGCTATAAGCCAGCAGTTCCACGTACTTTCTATGTTTGGTTCTGCAGCTCGTAATTTTTTCTCCAGTATCATGTTGAAGAAGTCTCACGATAAAGAGTCACCCATCTGTAACCTTGTTTAGTGGCCCTTCCCCATTCTGAAAGAGCCTGTTTGGTGCTCAGCGTTAGCCTAAGTTTTGCTGATACGAACCTTTCCAGTTCTCCGTCACAGTATTTGATTAGCTTTGCCGGTAAGCCGCCCCTTTGTTGTTCTTTAGGCGAGCAATTGCTATACGAATTTCCTTATCGTCGGGTAGTGTAATATCTGTTCAGTAGTCATCAATTAAGGGAATCGGATTCACCAACTCAGAATGTTTCATTTTCACTAACATTCGGCAGGAAGGAGAAGTGCTGGCTCACTAGTGAGCAGATGCTGAACATAGACTCTAGGGACTCTTTAAGCTTTGTCACAAAGCTCCAAACAGATTGGTTACCGAATCTCTCTTGAGGGATGACTTATGTTTCCAGGGTGTATGACGAAAACATCAGAGTAGGAACTGGGTATAACCTTATAACTGTAATTGCATACCCAAAAGGAGGACTGTAACATATCTCACTTTTGATACCACGAGTTTTGGACTGCTTAATTCCTTTTACTGTGATAAAGTTCCACAAAAGCAAAATGCTTAAAATAATGAATAAGAATGCATTCTAGATCTATTAAAAGTCAAAATATTTCTCACTATACGAATATATAAAATACAGT
This sequence comes from Ceratitis rosa, assembly GCA_037013455.1. Taxonomy (NCBI): domain Eukaryota; kingdom Metazoa; phylum Arthropoda; class Insecta; order Diptera; family Tephritidae; genus Ceratitis; species Ceratitis rosa. The sequence goes on along the minus strand of JAWMAG010000003.1, from coordinate 18,398,340 downwards.
ACATAAAATAAAAAGTCTTAAAATATCCATTAAATAATTGTTTATGATTTTCAACAATCTTTTGGCTAACAAAGCAAAAATCATGAAAGGATCTGTACTTACAAAAAACTTATAATTTTCATAAAATATATTTTAATTTTGAAAAAATGTGTATAATATATGTATATATACAAATATATAAAGAAGCCTTACATTAAGTGAGAAAATACTTTTAGTTTCACAAAAGATTACTAAGAGCATTCGCATATGCAATAGTTGTTGCTCAGCTGTGCACGAATCGGAGGTGGCGCTCCCTCTGCTTCACAAATTTATTTTGCAAAGCCAAAAATGCTCTCAAATAAATCAGTATTTATACACAGTTATATAAAGCTTAGAAAATACTCATAAATACACATTCAGTGAGGGTCACAAAAAATCGGACATGCATACTTTTTTAGATATATATTCACTAGGGCAATGGCAATACTTGGAAATCTTACAAAAAGATACGGCGATTTGCAGAAGGTTTTATGACCAAAGCTAATTCTTGAAGGTCCAGAGTGGTGATCTAGTGACTGCCGCCCAGAGTGTACTGAATATGTGGAGGGAAGACATCTCCAGTATGGTGAATGGCAGCAAAAATGAAACACCAGGGGATGGCGAACCAGATTCCGCAATTGGTGATGATTGAACAGATCTTTTCCATACTGTATGAGGAAAGGAATCGTATAGGTCTCATAATGAACGAGGACAATACGAAATATTTGCTGCCGTATAACAAACAGTCATCGCATTTCCGACTCGGCTGCCACGTCTCTGTTGACGGTCACATAACTTCGAGGTCGTAAGTAATTTCGCCATATTAGGGACCAGCATCAACACCAATAATAATGTCACTTCTACTTCTACTTCTACTTCTACTTCTACTTCTACTTCTACTTCTACTTCTACTTCTACTTCTACTTCTACTTCTACTTCTACTTCTACTTCTACTTCTACTTCTACTTCTACTTCTACTTCTACTTCTACTTCTACTTCTACTTCTACTTCTACTTCTACTTCTACTTCTACTTCTACTTCTACTTCTACTTCTACTTCTACTTCTACTTCTACTTCTACTTCTACTTCTACTTCTACTTCTACTTCTACTTCTACTTCTACTTCTACTTCTACTTCTACTTCTACTTCTACTTCTACTTCTACTTCTACTTCTACTTCTACTTCTACTTCTACTTCTACTTCTACTTCTACTTCTACTTCTACTTCTACTTCTACTTCTACTTCTACTTCTACTTCTACTTCTACTTCTACTTCTACTTCTACTTCTACTTCTACTTCTACTTCTACTTCTACTTCTACTTCTACTTCTACTTCTACTTCTACTTCTACTTCTACTTCTACTTCTACTTCTACTTCTACTTCTACTTCTACTTCTACTTCTACTTCTACTTCTACTTCTACTTCTACTTCTACTTCTACTTCTACTTCTACTTCTACTTCTACTTCTACTTCTACTTCTACTTCTACTTCCACGTCCACTCCTCTTATGCATATTTTTAAGGCTGTTTTTTTTTAAAGGGTAGCTTAAAACTCATTTTTCCCAATATTCGATCTATGGATTTCAGTTTATCTTTATATTATATTTTCCTAGATACTAACCGCCCTAATATGCATATGTCGCATAGTGAACTACGCTTAATCGTTCATAAGCATGTTGCGCCTGCACTTTCGCTAAGTTACACTGAAAGCATTACGATTTGTACAATTCTAAAATCCATTAAATGAAGCTCGACAACAAAGCCAAACATGATTTGACTACAACTTTTGTTTAAGAAATCCCAGCCATTAGCATGACATTCTACACGTACATGTCGCAGCGCCGTTCCCGTTCCCGCTCCTGATTTGTGCATTGACTTAAAACTTGTAGCTGAAAGCAGGTGTGCGAGGGTTGCTTTTTATATTTCTGGATTTGGCAACTGAGAGTTTTACTGTCAAGTTTGACACTTTTGATGTTATGTACCATATACCCAAAACATTTTGTCTTACGAGTGATATTTGTGTTATTTAAAGAAAGTTAAAATATTCATGTCGGTGAAAAAAGTAACTAAATCGAGAGCATTTTCGGCCGATTATTTTTTACAACTTTTGACATGAACTAACTCCACAACAGTGTATCTATGAACTTACTACAAATTTTGACGATGAAAATCTGTCAAGAATCAATGTTTATCGATTGCATGCTGAACCCAATCGAGATCAATGTTCATTTCAAGACGAATTTCGGAAAGGTTGCACAAAATCAGTTGCCGTTCCGGAAACTATTGATGCTGCACGCCAACTGATATTGCGATGTCGTCATGTGATCTATCGTGAGTTCGAAACAAATATAGACCAACCGCCAAAGACGGACCACTCTGCATGGACTGATACAACTTCATTTTTTGGGTTCTCTAAACATCAATTTGATGAGTCATCCCCCGCTTAGTCCTGACTTGACACCGAGTGACTTCTTTTCCAGACCGTACATAAAAAATAACCCGAGAGGACAACGTTTTTCGACACCTGAAGAGGCGGTTGATGAGTTTTGGACATAACTCAATCAGAGTGGCAAAAGCGCTGCGGCATTTGGTTCAAACGCATACAAAAAAGTGTTTAGAACTTATAGGAGAATATTTTGAAAAACAATAAAATGTTTTTGGTTGATTAATATTTATTCATTTTTGTTCTTTAAACCCGAAATATAAAAAGCAACCCTCGTATTTAAATACATATACGAGTATGTAGAGTTAAAAACATGTGCCTTCAGTGTAAATGATATGCTGATGCGGGCTGTGGTAGGTGGGAAATCTCAAAAAGAAGTGAGGAGTTGCCTGGGGTTTGTGCGCATTTCCTAAAATTAATTTCTTTCATTGTCCTACGTTGTATAAAAGATGAAGTGAAAGAAGCGTAAAATGAGCATGATATGTACAATGTAATGCCTGCATATGTATATGTGCTTGGTCGATGTGTGTAATCTCTGTCCAGCACAATAAAACCACTTCTCCACTACAACATAGTGAAATATAGACTCTAGCCGCTTCCTCAACGTTTACATTTACACATAAGAGTTTCTATATATTGTACTTATGTATGTAGGTATATACATAGAAGCATTTCAGTTTTCATTCTTTACAAAAAATTATACTCAGCTCTAAGGTAGCATCAACTGGTATTTAATGTAAAGTATTTAACACATAACAAAAACACAATGGGATTAGTGGAGCAGGTATGACAAGCGTAAGAGTAGTAATGTGTAAAGTACGGCTAGAAATTATATGGAATATACCTACATGTATATATGTAACAATGTCATTTAAAAAAAATTATTAAAAGGCATTTTTTTCATCACAAAAAAAAGAAAAAAAAGAGTAAGGAAAAAGTGATGTCTTCGGCCATGACGAAGTCCCAATACATTTCTTGAAATTATCAAATTTAAATGCAAAAATCGATTTCAATGATTTTCAGGCTAAATATTAAGGGGACCCTCGCCTCATTTTGGATAAAAAATCGATTTTTTTTACGCCAAAAATGAATCCATATATTTGTACAGTATGCCTTTAAAGGGATTTTGCAATACGATGAATATTTTTCAAATGACAACTTCTCGAACACACCTGTCTCATGCACGCTGCGAGACTTTCTAAAAACCCTAAAAGCGTTATTCTCGAAACTATGTTTTCCGTTTTTCAACTATCCGTCCGATTTGTTTTATCTAAAAACTGTCTCAAAGTATATAGTTTGCACGTCTTGAACCTAAGTTTAGCATTAATAATTAATTATTTATATTTTTTTAACGTAATTAAAGTGAAAAAAAGTAGCAAAAAATTTAACTTTATAATTGCAATGAGCATTATGCAATAAATTTATCGTTAAAATTGTTTCAATTGAAGTACAGGACGTAGAAAATTTCATGATCTTCAAGTAATGACAACGATTTTTGATTTGTTGGGTCATGTTTGCCACGCAGATGCCGACGGAGAGCGCCATTTTGTTAGCGTCATTTTGAATTTCGACTATTTTTTTGCCGTTGTAAAATCTCAAATAATATATAAATTTAGCAGTCAAAACCGGAAAAAATCAGAATTTACTTTATTTTACACAACAATTCGACTAATTGAGAGATTCTACTATTTCCACACAGTTTACTAACTATACAACTATCTTTAAATATACAGTTTATTCCATTGTACTTTATACCGATGTTCTTGTTACAATCGAGTTTACTTTGTAACTGTACGGTCTTGCGTTGGCCGCTCTCTTATAGACCCAACCGATGGTGCTCGTACTCAGTTCTGGTAGTTTCTGGAATGCTCTTACGAGATATAGAGAATATTCGATATTCGCGATCTCGAGTTTTAGTTATTGGCATCTCCTTTTCATCTGTCATTCAAAAACAATTTAAGTCCTCTTCTTCTTCTACTGGTAGTCAGATACTAAGTACCATGGGCCAATAAATATTAGGTAAAGTAAAACCTCGTTCGGTTTTTATCTAGATGGCGTTATTGTCCATAGTACTAGTGTTACGTGTCGCATCATGTCATACTATACGGTGCTGAAAACGTGTTTATTCGTGCTAAAAGTTTGTCTTTGACAGTTTTTCGATTGGTTGACTCAGTACGTTGTGAGCGATCGTCAAAGATGGACACCAGCAAAGAGAAAATTCGCTAAATTTTACAATTTTTCTTCGATCAAGGCGAAAAAGCAGCCAAAGCGGCTGAAAAAATTAATTAATTTAGTTTATGGGCCCGATACTGTAAACGAACGTGTAGCACAAAAGTGGTTTGCTAGGTTCAGAGGTTCCGTTCCGGTAATTTCGATGTCAAAGGTGCACCACGCGTCGGGAGGCCTGTCGTCGAAAATTGCGACAAAATCATGGAAAGAGTAGAAACAGACCGTCACGTGAGCTCTTATTTAATTGCTGAGGCACTAAAGATAGGCCAGAAAACTGTTTGGAACCATTTGCATAACTTTGCATTCCAAAAGAAGCTCGATGTTTGGAACACGAACTAACGCAAAAAAACAAGATGGACCGAATTTTCATCTGCGAATCGCTGCTGAATCGCAACAAAATCAACCCATTTCTGAAGCGTACGGTGACTGGCGATTAAAAGTGGATCACTTACGACAACGTCAAGTGAAATCGGTCGTGGTCGAAACGCGATGAGCCGGCGGAAACGGTGACCAAGCCATGATTGGCGGCCAGGAAGATTTTGCTGTGTGTTTGGTGGGATTGACAAGAAATCATCTACTACGAGCTGCTCCCCTATGGCCAAACGCTCTATTTTGCTCTCTACTGCCAACAACTGGACCGTTGGAAGGCAGCACTGATCCCGAAGAGGCCATCTTCGATCAACAGAGGCCGAATTGTGCTCCATCAGGACAACGGCAGGCCACACACGTCTTTGGTGACGCGCCAGAAGCTCCCGGAGCTCGGATGGGTGGTCCTAAGCACCCACCTTATAGTCCGGACCTGGCACCAAGTGATTACCATCTCTTCCTGTCCATGGTGAACGCGCTTAATGGTGAGAAGTTGGCCTCAAGTTTTTTGCCAATAGGGACGCAGCCTTCTACGAGAGGGGTATAATGAAGTTGGGATCTCGTTGGCAACAAGTTAGCGAACAAATTTTGAAAAATCATTAAAAAACGAACGAACTTTTTACTTTACCTAATATATAAGTAAGCAAAAAGGCTGACGCATTCACCTTGTCAGCTCTTCACCGCCATATTTGAATAGTTCTGGTAATAGAACGTTTCTTACTCTTCAATTGCGTACACAGTCTGACTTAACTTATTTCGGCTTGCTGACACTGGGTTCTACGAATCGTTATCTCATAGCCTTACATTGCTCTCAATAATATATAGCATGCGAGGGAAATCTAACCATTAAAATGGCATTGTCTGAGCATACGTCTTCTTATGGCGCAGGACACTGTAAAGCTTTTATAGTCAACCGTGCCGACCATGCACTACATAGGGTAAGCACATGTAGCTTTTTATTTCCTCGATGTCATTTTTAAACAGCGCTGCTGGGAAACCTAACTTTGGATTTATTGTTCTTTAGTTTTATACTAATTTTTTCAACTTTGTCACAGGCGGGAGGGGAAACCTCCTTTTCAACGACAAGTATTGGATTACCGAGTTCCCTGTTGCCGAGTGTTTCATTTCTTCTACTAGTAAGCTGGCTGGATATGTTTCTCATCAGCCGGCAAATCGGTTTACTGCTGCTTGGTTCCAATGATTTCAATGGTTGGCAATCAACATTAGTGAAGAATTTTAATAATTCCCTTACTCATACTAAGAGCAAAGTTATATAACAATTCTGTGGTGTATACTGTCGATATGTATGTATGTCTATAAGTTTTATTACCATTAAGTATTTGCTCATCAAACTGTGATTTCACATAACTCATACGCCATGGTAGCGCTCGATTTTGCTTGTCACTGACACAGCAGTAGCTGGCAGCTGGCAGCTGGCACATATATGTTACATACATATGTATGTATGTATGTACCTCCTCACACTCACACATTTTATCAGCATCAGAGAATGGTAAGTGTATTTTATCATCATGCGCTTTGTTGTTTGCGCACTTTTCTTTCACTATACTTTTTCTCCTCTACCTTAATGCAGTTGTGTGCCATTTTCCCTGGTTTTCTTTATCCCTTGGACAATAAGTAATTGTAAAAAAAAAAAAAAAATGTAGAAAATTCGAACAAAAGTGCAATTACTTGCATACATTTTCATTATGAGGAAGAATGCAAATATTGTAGAGTGTGCAGTTGGTGAGGAGGCGAGGAGTTGGAGTGAATTGTGATGATGAGCAGCGGCTATTGACTTTACGCAGCCAGTCGTGAAACATTTCGGGCGATAACAAGCATGCAAGGATTTATGCAAGAAATAAGCAGTAGTGCTCCTCTACCTCCTCCTTTCTTCCTTCCAACAACAACAATCCACCATTGTGGCATGCAACACAAATCAAATACCCTTAAGTCAGACATTTAAGGCTTTTCAATAGCTCATTTATGCCAAGCGGGTCAATGATTATTGGGGCAAGCAAATAAGTCACTGTAACTATTGTATATACATATGTACGAGTATATATGTCCATATATGTGTGTGTAAAAATAACTGAAATTTGCATTTAAGCACAGTTGTCCGGCAACTGTTACTCATTGTTTGCTTTGCGAGAAAATTGCAAATTAATTGCTTAGCTGCTCAATCAATGGCCTTCGACATTCTTCCACACACCCGCGGCAATCCTTACCATTGATTTCAACCTTTTGCAGTCGGATTTGGTTAGTTGCCAAGGCAAATAAAACTGCAAATAACAGCTGCAGCAAGTAAACAAGTGTACCTATGAATGAATGCAATTGCTGGCAAAAGAAGTTGCTATCTTGTAGAAATATATGTATGTACATATGTATATATGTATATGAGTGAGTGTATGAACTAATTAGGGATTACCCTAAAGCCAAAAAAAGCCCCACTATGTAACCAACTAACCAAGGAGATAGCAGTTTTTGAGCAGAAATATCTTAGAACTAGCACAAAAGTTCTTAAAAAATATATATTTATTCTTCAATTTTTATTACTTAATATATATATATTCACCAAACTTTATGCCCTTGAGTCGCGCCTATCTGACAACTCAATCGTCACAAGCACCATCCTTTCATGGGTCTCTTCAAGCTTGGGAATAGGAGCGTGTGTCTGGAACCTGCCTTATAAAAACCTATACCAAATAAAACCATTAACTGTTAAAAGTTATGAATTATGACGGCTTTAGGAACGCGGAATATGTACTAAGGATTACGCCTTGTGGTTATGCATGTAGAATATTCAGTTCCTCAATCCGAATGGTGTCGCTGACCACGTAAATATTAAGGTTAACATAATATACAGCCATGTGTAAAAGTTAACGCAAGTGAGAAAGCTTTTGACTGCCATGCACCTGGGAGTGGCCAAAAAAGATTCTTTTGCAAATGTTTCAAGCAGCTCGGGACTTCCGGTCTAAGACCACATGTCCCCTGGGTAGCCAGCAAACATCCATATGGAGGCGAGCTAAAGTGAGAAGGTGAACACCATGCGTTTTTGCGTAGGGTTTGGAACCCACCACATGAAAAAACAACCCAATGAAAAAGCAATTTAAGCCTCTGACGAGAGACCTCCCTTTTGTTGACGACCCTTGCAAATGTTTTAAGGATTACGCTTTGAGGGTATGCACCTGGAATGTCCAGTCCCTTAATTGAGAAAATCTCGCTGCCCAGCTGCTTCAAGTCCTCATTTAGTTAAGTGACATCACCGCCGTCAAAGAAATTCGATGGACGGCAGAAGGACGGAAGAAGGTGGGTCCTTGTGAAACATATGTACTTCAGTGGCCATATAAAGGAGCGCAAATTTGGTGTCGGATTCGTGGTGGGAGAGAGACTCCGTCGCCGAATACTGGCATTCACTCCGGTGGATGATCGTCTCGCCACAATCCGCATCAAAACGAAATTCTTTAACACCACACTAATTTGCGCCCACCCCCCAACGAAAGAGAAGGATGACTTGAACAAATATGCCTTTTACCAGCTCCTCCAGCAAACTTATGAGCGCTGACTCCCGTCACGACGTCCAAATTGTGCTTGGCGACTTCAACGCTAGGGTGGGCAAAGAAGGTATTTTTGGAACAACAGTCGACGAAACATCGCCAACTGGGCTGAGGTTGATCGACTTCGCCGGGGCCCAAAATATGGTTGTCTGCAGCACTAGATTATAACATAAGCAAATTCACCAAGCTACTTGGCTATCTCCAGATCGAAAAATTTTCAACCAGATCGATCATGTTGTACGAAGAACGCCCGTCATAAAATACAAGGAAGGTTCAACGTCGAAAAGCTGCAATCACAACTCTCAAAGAGCATTCATCAGACCCGGAAACTGTGGGACGGCAAACTCCCTACGTACAGCTGCAAACGAAACTATTAGATTTAGCAAAGATCGCAAAAACAGCTGGCACGATGAGGATTGCCTAGTAGCAGTGGAGAGAAAGCAGACTGCCTACCTCGCAACCTTGCGATCAACCACAACATGTGCGGGTTAGGATAGATACCGAGAGCTGAAGAGTGAAGCAAGACGCAGCTGCAGACAAAAAAAAAAAAAAACAAAAGAGGCCGAGTTGCGAGAGTATGAGGAGCTTGAGAAGCTGGCCGACAATAGTAAATCTCTGTTCCCTGTTGCAATTTCGGTTAAAACTGTTTAGATGGGAAGTTTTACCTCACGTGCTCACTGGAATACCATTCTCAGCAGAATGCGGTATCAAAAATTGGCTCGACTCATTCTTGGCCACCCAGCCGACATAGTTCTTTTGAGTTGAAGTCCACAGCACGAAAAGGAGCTGCCTCTGCGCCGCTATGTCTGCATTTGGTATCCCCGCAAAATTTATACGGCTGTGTAAACTGACCTCAAGTAGCTCTAAAAGCTTCGTCCTTATCGGGAGGTGTCTCTCCGAGGTCTCAGACGAGGTGATTCTTTATCGCGTGGACATTCACGACTAGGCTCTAACGTCGCTATTGACAGTCACAACTATGAAGTCATAGATAATTTCGTTTGGCTTGGAACCAGTATTAATATCAACAACAATATCAGCCTGGAAATCCACTCTTGCCAACAGGTCCTTCTTTGGACTGAGTGGGAAATTGAAAAGTAAAGTCCTCTCTTGACGAACAAAAACCAAACTCCACAATTCGCTAAACGTTCTCGTCCTGCTGTACGATGGGGGAGCGTGAACGATGAGTCGGGGTTAAGAGTTTTCTAGAATTATGGTCCTCTACAAGCTGGGGATACGCGCGGCTCCATTGATATAGTTCAGCGTATCAAAAGACAGTGACCACGTTGCTTAGGTCGTGTGGTCTAAATGGATAAGAATACTCGAGTTTGAAAAGGTTTCGATGCTCATGCTGCAAACCCCGCCGGTAGAAACAGAGGAAGTGGAAGACCTGTATTCCGTTGGAAAGACTTACTAGAGAAGGACCTTATTGTCCTTATTATTTTCAATTGGTGCTGTTGTTATCTCATCGGTTTCGATGCCAGTAAAGCAGAAATTTGGAAACAAAAAGTTCTAGTTGCAAACTAGTACCTTTTCCGTTCATTTCAATATTACACTACAGCAATACACTTGCATGTGAGCTGTCAATGGCTGCGTGGCTGCGTGTGGGTGTAGAAGAGGAAAAATGTGAATAAATTAAATGCTGATTTGCATACAAATGCAACTTGTTAAATAAACCGCAAAGCCACAAAGCTGCTACGCCGTGTTGCTGCTGCATCATCAACTGTAAACCACAATCAGCGCAAAAGCGCTGAACGTCAGAGAATAATGTACGAGGTGTGAGAGGTGAGAGGTGTGCGTTAAATGCAACAAAACGAATTAAAAATCGAGCTATTATTGAACCGATTTAAACAGCATCTGCACGTGGCGTCCATTGGCAGCGTAATGTGGTTTATTTGCTGCCACAGACAAAGCGCGTGTAAAGATTTCTTCTGCCAAAAGAGTAGAATGGAAATTTTGACGGAATTAAAAGCAGACAAAACAATTTGAAATGAAGTCTTGAATGTCATGAAGTGAGTTAGTTTATTAAATTAATTTATATAAAGAAATTAAATTAAATTTTCTAATTGCGGTCGCACCTCGGTAGGGAATGTCAACCCCTCTGAGTGTATTTTGGACATGAAATAAAGGCTTCTCGTAAAACAAAACCATCAGCCGTTCGGAGGCGGCTTAGTATAAACTGTATGTCCCTCTTTTTTTTTGGAAAATACATAAAGTCGCATACCCAAAATGGAGGAGGAGCTCGGCTGAAAATCGCCTAAGCGATTACAAAGTCTAACTACACGTATATACCTATAAGTAGGCATATCATAGTGTCAGAAGGACCTAATAATTTCATCCTCATCCCATCTATCATATATTTTTGACAACTGGGCAGCAGCACCTTCCCTATAAAGGGACCGAACTTTTGAGGTGCATGTTCGTAAATCATAGATTTTTATACTAGATCTGGTTTCTATGTGACAGAACCAAAATCCAACAAACAACCTCGCTGTGCTAATAGGTTTAAATTTTGGACGAATTTATATAGCGAACCGTTCACCTCAAGACAAGCGACCACACGCATCTTCATGTCTGAAGCACAGACTTATTAACTCTAACTCAGTTCGACTTGATTCAGTGACAAAACTCGAGTCTCTACAGAGATCTGCAACACCCATCGAAGTTGATTCTGGAACAAGTATGAGAAATATGTCAATACGGTTCCAATAAAAGTCGCTCTTTTTAAAGTCGTGACTTAAGCCTCCAAACAGCGGTCACCGGTTACTCACATTTCCGGTCTGTACGAGTAGCGATAGCAGGAATTGGTTCTAGAATTGCCACTGAATACGCCGTAGCACCGTAGCAGAAATACATGCCATTATACGCTTAGGTAGACTGACAGTTTTACGTGGGGATTAACAAAAGTTCGGTCGGTTGGTGACTTTCAATTTGTTTCTGTTAAATCTAAAAATACCAAATCCTTTGCAATTACTTTGTTAGTATTTCTTACAAAGTTTAGAACGATCGGCTAAAATTGAGATGAGAAAAAATACAAAAAAGCTGAGGAGAGGTCGGACGAAAATCCAACTGTAAGTTATTGCACTGTGCTGGAGCCGAGAAAACCCTTTTACATTGAAGGAAATCTCATGAAAAATATCTACATATATCAATATATTCGTTGATAGTCAGGCGGCAATAATTTCTCATCGTTTTAGAACAAAAAATATCGTGAGAAGAAGATAAGTTGATGTAGTGGATAAGCTGGTTGCCAGAAAGAAATTGAATGTCTACTGGTTTCAAGTGCCATCCGCCTGGAGATCGAACCAGTAAAGGTACTGCGAAAGACGCAGAGGGCGCTGCAAAATGAACTTTCCTTAAGTATACTAATTAAAAAAAAGTTTTCTGTTAGAAATGAAGAAATAGGCACGTTTTTCTCATGAAAGATATTTCAGTTGCCATGCGCCACATTACAAGGAATGGTAGTGGTACTTGCTCAATTTTGCGATAAATAGAACGCCTTAGGATTGGATTCAAGACTTTGTTACCGAACCATACTGCTCGAAGGTAAACTGTTTTACTTGCGGACCATATGTGTCTGAACTGAAAAATAACCGTCTCAGATCTCAAAAAAAATCTCCTGGATACGATCTTATCACTTTAAAAATGCCAAGCGTTGCTCTAGATTTTCTTGCAATGATTTTCAGTGTCATACTTAAGCTAGGATACTATCCACATGATATATAAACCAAATAAAGACACCACTGTACCGTCATCATTAAGACCACCCAGCCTGTTGCCTTGCCCATCCTAACTTTTCGAAAAAATGTTGCTATCAAAAATGTGTCATTTTCTCCATGAAGTTGATATGTATAATTCCTTCACATCAATTTGAATTTCGCGTAAAACATGGTATAATTGAACAAGTAAATCGCATAACTAGTGAAACAAGAGAAGCTTTCAAATACATAGAGATTGCTGGCGGTCTTTTTGATGAAACGCAAGCATTCCACAAAACCCTTGAATACTACTAATTCAACAGACGATTCACGATACAAGTAAATGAGTACATAACAAAGAAATATCGCATCACGTTACATGGGTGCTCGAAATATTGAAATCGCAGCACAAAAATACTTAACAAAACTGCAAAAACCATCCGAGTCCTTTTGACTAATACCTTGACCCATGCAACAAGTCAAACCTGTCTTAGGAGAACAGGCAGACCAGCCTTTTGAAGAGCAACATCAAGCCAGCAGCCCATTCTTACTAATTGGTTTTATGTTTAAGTACTTATTATTTATTTTTAGGCTTCAAATGTCGAAGCAGATCCAATAAATAAATATTAATGTTAATAAAAAAGACCTTGGGTCCTCATAAACGTGATATTAGTTATCTGTAAACCGAACCGTTCTGTTTTGTGGTAATTTTCGACCAGTTTTTGGCACATACTGGGCGTTGTCTCAGCTATAACTTGACAAATGTTGGTTATCAAGTGCTCGAAAATTAAAGATTTTCCGTCATAAACACGGTCTTTTCGCGAGGTCTCACGAAAAGAAGTGCAGTGAAAGTGAAAAATCGCACGATCTCGGTGGTCAATTGACAACGTCGAGACGAGAGATTACGCGGACGGGAAATTTCTCTCGAAATAAAGCCATACTCTCTCGTGTTGTGTGGCTTGCGATATTATCTAGTTGAAACCACATATCATTCAAGTCGTGTTCTTCAGTTGTAGGCAAAAATATTCGAATTGACGTGACAGTCTCGCCGTCATCGTTTTCAAACAAGTAAGGTCCAATCCCACCTCCGGACCGAAGAGCGCACAAGATATTAAGTTTTTTTTGGTTGCAATGGCCTCTCTTTAATTATTTAAGGATTCTCGGTGAAACAAATGCGACAATTTTACTTATTTACGTATCTACCGAGTGGTGAAAAATATGTCTTGTCGCTGAAGAAAATTTAGTTCGAAAAATCGCCGTCCATTGGTTGTTATTCAAGCACCCAATGTACGGTGTTTTATAAGAGATGGGTAATCGTCTCCTCCTCTTCATCTTCCTTGCAGCTTCTGCAGCATCTTCTATAGGGAGCCCTTAGTATTTCTGTATGGCGTCCTATCAGACAGTGGCCTGTCAGAACTCCTATAACTTTGGACATGTCACCTATTTAAGTAGTACATATCTCTTGATCTCTTGATCATTTCGGCCATGTGTGCCTGGTTTAGATGTGCCAGGTAGTGATGTCATTCCACCTTGTAGCGGCTTGTTCATATATGAATTCCTTGAGAAGCAGTTTGCATGTAGCAAAAGGCGTACCAATGCGTTCTTTATCGAGATGAATCTGCTTGGTCGTACCTCGCCTAGCAAGTTCATCCCTCGATGTCCCTTGACCAGGAAGTTTAGCGTATGCAAGTCCAGTGCTTTTGTTGCTGCTTGACTATCGCTGAAAATTAAGATATCTTTATCTTTAATGTTGGATCCAATTCGCTTTGCAGCCTCCATGATAGCAGATATATCCGCCTGGAAAACACTGCATTGGTCAGGTAGCCTGAACGAGAGTTCCACCACAGGGTTTTCTGCGAAGACACTTACGCCAGCTATCCCCTCAAGCTTTGACCCGTCCGTGTGTATTTCCAGTCTATCCCTTGGAGTATTGTAATCATCTGTCCATTCTTCCCTGCTGGTAATTCGTATTCTAAAGCGGTTATCAGTTGCTACTATTGGTCCACATCTATCCGTATAACTTGGTATGAAGTCGTATTTACCCAATATCGCCGAGTGTCCTCAGACTTGAGTAGACCATTGATTTCACTCTCTTAGACGAAATGCAGTCATTGCTGCCGACTGAAGTACTACCAAATCCAGTGGCAAAATATTGAATATGACATTTAGAGACTCACTTGGCTGGCCACCACACGATCTCACCGTAAAGGAGCGTAGGTCGTACTACTGAGATGTAGATCCATCTGGGGTTTAGACCCCATTTCTTACTTATAGCTCTTATGCATATATAAAGAGCCGTATCAGCCTTCTCGTATCTTGCAATAATATCATCTTTCCAGTTAAGCTTCTTGTCTAAGATGAGTCCTAGAAATTTTGCTTTTGATCCCAGACTAAGTGCAGTACTGGTGGGTTGATAGCGGGGATCTTATATCTCCTGGTGAATAGTATGTGAGTTATGAAATGGATTACACTATATATAATTTAAATCAAGAAAATGGCAGCCCACGCATTCTTCTTCACTCATAGTCGCATGTTGCATACCACGTGCTACAACAATTGCATGACATTGAGATGGCAGCAAAAATACAATACAGTTTCTATGGTTGGCATTATATTTTTTCACTTTCACCTGCAGTAGCAACAACGAAACCATTAAATTTTGGTTCAATTTCACTATTGACAGGCACTTCCAACGAACAATTTCAATCGATTATTCATTGATGAATTTTGCTTATCATCATCGTCATTGGTATTATTGCCAAAAAATTGTTGGTTTGTATTGAGTTGCCATTACTCTGCCAATTCTCCATTAATTTTCTTTTTTTTTTCATTGCCAGAAACGCCAGAAAACGTACAAATGAAAATCCAATTGTTTTTACTCCTATTGATAATCGCTGCTTTTGTTGCCATAGCAACAATAGTGAATACTTAATACAAGCATTGCAGATTGCAAATTCTGTTGTAGCAATGACAATTATGGATTTTTTATACCTACTATAGATGCACGACACTTGCCACAGTTGGCTGGCTCGGCGCAATGATTTTGCCACACATTCATACACGTATATGGTAATTAAATTGTCGTTTTCTGCTTGTTGTTGTTGTTATTTTTGAGAGTAACATATATTTTATATATATATGTATATATATCTACATACTTACATACTTACATTTGTAAATTCTGGCAAATTTAGTTTTAATGCGTTTTTGCTTTGTTTTTGTCTGAAAATACTCCACTGTGGCCTCTGGCAACAAATTAAGTTGACCATGAACAAGACCGCGCTACACCAGCCCTGCAGGATGTCAACTATGTATCTATGTATATATACATACCACAGAGAGATGGCAGCAGCTGCAATTGATTATCAGTGCGCCAGCGGTGGTTTTACACCTAAAGTTTTTAGATGGAAAATTGATGGGAGAAGGGGTAGAAAAAATAGCTAAAAAATAGTAATAAAAAAAATCAAAAATATATCAAAAAGTCTTTAGCTGTGAAAAGAATATATGTACATATTTAAATGACTATTATTTTAATATTTAAATTATTTTTAATAGAAACATATAAATAAAAAATTGAATAATTTTCTGATATATTCACAGAGTTAAAAAATTTAATAAGAAAATTAACACACTTGTTCTCAACAATAAGTATGCCGATTGACTTAACAGACATCATATGCAATGTATTTATGAACAGATAGGTATTATATGATACATACCTATATTATTTCATTATCAGCATCGAATAATTGACTTGAAAACCCCATGACAA
The DNA here is from genome assembly GCA_037013455.1 of Ceratitis rosa. Taxonomy (NCBI): domain Eukaryota; kingdom Metazoa; phylum Arthropoda; class Insecta; order Diptera; family Tephritidae; genus Ceratitis; species Ceratitis rosa. The sequence goes on along the minus strand of JAWMAG010000003.1, from coordinate 18,382,261 downwards.
TGGATTATTATACTATTGTTCTGGCATGTTTCTGTTGTATCTCCACAGTGGGGAGAAAGAACGCTGCCTACCTCGCAACCTTGCGATCAACTACTAAACATGCGAGGTGGGATAAATACGAAGAATTGAAGAGGGAAGAAAGATGCATGTGCAGACAGAAAAAGATGCGTGAGATTCGTTAGTATGAAAACCTTGAAAAGCTGCTCGAAAATTCTAAAAAAAAATATACGGCGACTTAGAGAAGTTTTCAAGACCGGAGCAAACCCTTATAGGACCATGGAGAGTACGGCGGGTGCGATAATATTTGCCAATTAAGTGTTTTTAATGTGTCTTTCACCAGTTTAGCGGTATGAGACGGCGCGTTGTCATGTTGCAAGATAACTTTGCCATGTCTTCGGGCCAATTCCGACCGTTTTTCGATCAACGCATGATTCAAATTGATCATTTGTTGTCGGTAGCGATACGTGTTCACCGTTTCACCAGATTTTAACAACTCGTAGTACACCACACCACACTGGTCCCACCAAACACAGAGCATTGTCTTACGGCAAAGCGATTTGGCTTTGCAGTCGATGGGCCAGCTTCACCAGGGGAGGGCCATGATTTTTTTCGCTTCGGGTTCTCAAAATAAATCCATTTTTCGTCCCCCGTGACAATTCGATGCAGAAAAGATTTCCTTTCGAATCGTTGAAGGTTTTTCGATTTTCCATTTGTCTATCGTTCAGCTGGTGTGGCACCCATTTTCCATACTTCTGGATCCTTCCCATGGCTTTTAAACGTTGGCAAATTGCTCCTCGAGTCACATGTAGTGCTTTTGCCAATTTTTGTAGCGATTGGGTTGGATCAACATTCGATAACGCCTGCAATTCCTCGTCTTCGAACTTTTTCGCTGCACCAGGATGTTCATTGTCTGTCAAATCGAAATCTCCACTTTTAAATTGACGAAACCATGTCTCACATGTTCTAATCACTGGAGCATGTTCACCATAAGTTTCTACCAGCAACCGGTGAGCTTCAGCTGCTTTTCTCTTTTGATGAAATAAGAAAAGCAACGAATGCCACAAATGCGATTTACTTGGAACGAAACTCGACATATTCACTGAGGTAAACAAATATGACGCTATTATTTTGGCGGAATGTGACTTGCGTTTGTTTAAAAAACGAGAGAAAAAATTTTGAGTAAAATTAATAAATTTAAAAAGAAATGTTCATATGCTTGAGCAGTCTTGTTTCTCATGGGACACAACATATAAGGCATAAGTTGAAAATTTATTTAGACCAACTTTTATTTGTCCATTTCGATGTGCGCTTGTGCTCATGTTCATGGGAAAAATGCACTGTTTAGCTATTTTATTTTGGTTTATTTTTATTTACTATTGACATACATACACGTACATATATTGTATAAAATATATATTTTTTTTCTTTTTTGTTGACAATTTTATGCTACTGCACTTTTGAATCGGCGGGCATGACTTTGTTAAATTTGTTGCCTGCACCGCCGCCGGCAACTGGAAAGCACAATGAAGAGTGAAATAAAAAAAAAACAAAAAAAAAAATGAAAAAAATGAAAAAATTGCGAAAATCATCCTTTCTGTCTCCAAAACTCATCGCAAACGTGGCGAGTGGTTGTTTATGCACCCAAGCGACTGTCGCATGTGACAGTGCAACTTGACCTGGTTTCCCCATAAGTACTGCTACTTTTCCAGCTGAGTCGCTCATACGCCCTCACTGCTGACAAACAATTAACCCACAAAATACAATATTTGGCATTCAAGAGCAACCCTGTCCCCTTGTCGCTCACTTGCACCAAAGCAAATAATAGCAACATACACATGCAACATACACATGCAGATGCTCATGCATATACTATTATTATGTAAGCAAAAGTATTTATGTATTTATGCACTTGTTTGTATGTATATATATATGTATGTATGTAAGTGCATAGCATGCAATGAAATATGCATCATGGTTGCATGCATTGCTAATGTTTACTGCAATTGTTGCCGCTGTTGCAATTGCAGTCACTGCCACTGTCATGTGGTAGGCAACATTTGGCAACAAACACACATACCTACATATATATATATATATATACATACTGGCAACATCAAAAACAGTTAGCAGCGGTAGTAATGAATTATATTGCATGAGAGACTGCAATTGTATTCGCAACAATAGACAAGAATAACAACAACAAAAAACAACAAGAACAACTACGAGTAACTATTGGGTTGCCCCAAAAGAAACCGGTGATTTTTTTAAAAGAAAGTAAATACATTTTTTTTTTTAATTTTTAATTAATTTTAATCAATTATGTAATTTCCATTTCGTTGAATGACCTCTCGCCATCTTTCCGGCAACATCATTATTCCACGCTCATAGTACTTTTGGCCTTTAACTGCAAACAATTGAACCAATTGGGATTTTATAGCCACATCCTTTTCGAAAGTTCTACCATTTAATGAGTTCTGCAAAGATCGAAACAGATGGTAGTCTGACAGTGGAAGGCCAGGGCTATATGATGGATGTATCAACAACAGTTCCCAGCCAAGCTCTCTCAGTTTTTGGCGAGTGATGTGTATGGTCTAGCATTGAACTGGTGGAATATGACACCTTTACGATTGACCAATTCGGGCCGCTTCTCGTTGATGGATGTATTCAATTTGTCTAGCTGCTCACAGTAGACATCCGAGGTGATCGTTTAGTTGCTTGGAAGCAGCACAAAATATACCACACACCCCACCAATCCCACCAAACTGACAGCATAATCTTCTTTTGGTGACTATCAGCCTTTGAAGTGGTTTGTGACGCTTCATCATGCTGGGACCATCATCGTTTTCGATTGTAGTTATTGTAAACAATCCATTTTTCAGCTCCAGTTGTAATTTGCTTCAAAAACGGATAATATTCATTGCGTTTAAAGTGCATGCTACAAGCGTTGAAATGGCTTGTTAAATGAATTTCTTTCATTCAAGTGGTAACAAAATATCAAGTCTTTTTATCAGTTCAAGACGTCTTATACGGTTTTGAACGGTTGATTTTGGTATACTTAACTTCTCTCCAATCTTCAGCACAGTGACATGAGGAACCGATTCGATTTAAGCCTTGATATCGTCATCAACAACTTCACTTGGCCGACCTGAACGTGGCTTATCTTTGAGTGGAAAACCTCCCGAATGGAATTTGACAAACCAACTTCGACACAGTGTTTCTTTTAAGGCCTTATCACCATACAATTTATGCAACTTTTTAGCAACCTGCGGTGCATTTTTTGCCTTAAGGAAATAATAAAGTAAAATGTGTTTTTTTGTGGGCTCCATATTAAAATTGACGTCAGACAAACAGATATAAACAAATATTCTAAAGCAAGCTAAAAGTAACAGCTTATAACTGTCAGAAGAAAAAATACAATTAAATAGTCATAAGCTGTTCAAAAAACTTGTCAACGCCCTCTCTATGAAAAATCACCGGTTTCTTTTGGGGGCAACCCAATGCTACTCCGCTTTAAAGATGCTTTCATGCTTAAGGGAAATAACAGAAACAGAAATACATTTAGAGTTATTGTAAAATATCGAGAGCATAGAACATGATGAGAACATATACTGATGGTTATGTTTACGTTGATAACTTCAATGTATCACAGACACTCTTCTCTACTATATACCTACGTACCCATGTATTATTCACGATTCGTTACATAACATCGATTCGTTGTTAATATAATTTGGTCGCTTCTACAAATTTAAGACATTTCAAACATCTCCCTTCAGTGATTGTTAAGCGCCGACTAAAAATTATTACACCTTGGTACTGAATATATTCGAAATTGGACAACTATAACATACAGCGCCCATACAACCGATTTCTTCAGAAATGAGTAAGCTCGTATCTAAGAGAATGAAATTCTGCAAATAAGCATTGTAACCGAAAATCGTCCAAATCAAAAGACAATATAATTTAGCCTCCATAGAGCCGATTTGTTAAGATATGCGGTTTTGATAAAGAAAATCCGCCAAAAATGCATCCGAAAATCGTCGAAATCGGAGAACTTCTTCATATAACCACCATATAACTGTTACTGTACCAGTTAGTTTTCGTAAATAAATAAAATTTGTCTATATTCAGGAAAGGTATTAAGGTTTCGCTATAGCCAATGACAACCCCTCTTTCCCGTTCTAATTGCGGTTGCTCCTTTGGAGGAAATATCAATCCCTAGGAGTGTAGTTTTGACATGAAATTCCCTCACTCGCACATAGGAGAGAAAGGAGAAAATAGATTTCATCATTTATTGGAGAAAACATCACCAGATTTTTAAAAAGTAGCTCGTCCCGAAATCGCTTCAAAATATTTTAGCCATCTATTTATGAAAAATGTTAAAAATAAATTTGAATATCACGAGAAATTGCTTTTTTTGTCGCCTGAGTTTACCTCACAGTCCATTTCCACGAAACAAAACCATTCTATATATCACTTGTAGGAATGAAATAATATTGTATAAAAAAAAGAAACGTAGTCCTTCCGCTCATCTAACCAGAATTAATTCGAAAAGGTAAAGCCACTGTCCATTTCAGAAACAAACTGACAAATTTTCAGTCTAATCTGCCGAGTCATTTCGGCTGCCGCCGTAGCCGAGTGGTTAGCATTGCGTACTGCCATACGGAAGACTCGGGTTCAATTCCTGGTACGATCAACATCCAAAAGTTATAGAAAATTAAATTAAATAAAAAGTTAAGTTAAATTTTCTTAATGCAGTCGATCTTCGGCAGGAAATGTCAACCCCTCTCTAAGTAAAGTCGCTACTGGTAACGAAACTTGGTTTTATAAGTACGATCCTAAAACCAAACATCAGTCCTTGGTATGGAGCCAAACAGGAGCAACCCCACACGTAAAATCTAAGCAACAAAAATCAGCAACAAAAGTAATGATGTCAGTTTACTTTACCCGATCTAAAATCGGAACTGGTATTCCACTGGAAAAGAGTCAGAGGGCCACAAACATCGAAAAGTGCTTACCAAAATTTTCAAAAATTTGTTCGAAAACAGGAAGAAAGTGGCTTCGCGGCACTACTTTTTATCCCATGACAACGCGCCCAAACTGCTGAAATAATGAGTAATTTTGTTGTGATCTCTGGGATTGAAGAAATACGATCAGCACCATAATCTCCGGATATAGCATCTTGTGATTTCTGGTTATTTCCTAAAATTAAAAAGTGAAAAGGAAAGGTCTTTAATACCACGCGGTAAGCTTAAAAAGCAAGATTTTGAAGACTTTCGTCAGAAGTGGATCTATAGGTTTAAGAAATGCATTGAAATAAATGACGATTATATAGAGAAGATAAAAAAGCACAAAGATTACGAATAAATATAAGAAAATTTTTTTATTTTTTTTTCTGGTCACCTTACCTAACTTTTGTTAATCCCCTCATATATGGTATATGTACATATATAGAAATGCCACAGATGACACAAGTATGAAAGGCATATGCATAAATTATGGGACACTTGGTTTGAACTCAGAAAGCAGAGTTTAAACAACTCAAATTCTTTCACTTCAATGCACACATCCTGAATATATTTGCGGCAAATTTATGCAAGTGAATGTGTTTGTATGTACACGTATGAAGGTAGCTTTGTCTTTGGTATTGCTGTTTGAAGTATTTGCTTGTAAAATTAGTAGCCACATGGAAATAAAACTTTTCTTAAGAAATCAAACCAGGTTTTTCTTAGGTAAAAAAACTTTCTAAGAACCGCATTGCCAAAAAGTTGCATAGTCCAAAAACATACATATGTATGACTTAAGGCACAAATGCATGCTTAACAATTTATCTACTACTATTTCTGTCTCTTTTTTTTAGTCTTTTCCATTTTAATGCAACATGACATAATCCCACAACCCAGGCCGCATTACAAATTAATCAAATCAAAAAATGTAAAATGCAACAGTGCAAATGTCAAGTACCGAAGAGTAGACAGATACATATATTTGTAGCTATGTATATATAAATACATACATACATACTCGTATATATTCAAAGGAATGCCGCATAAAACTTCCACTTTGATTTGCAACTTCTGCTCCGCTCAATGGAGTTTAGTGCGGTATATGGAACACACACATCCGCAAAGACTCCATGAAACGGCTGTGGCTGGAAAGCGACTGACAGCAGCATAAAATGCTGTCAACACTTAACAGTTCAACCGCATAGCGTAGCGTAGAGAGGGAGCAAAAGGATTGATTGACATGGCAGGACGAGGAAGTTGGTAAACGGGGTTAAATGTTGTTGGCTGAATGTTGCGGTAACTTAAAGTGCGGTCGATGAAGTTGATGTTGTGATGTCATGAAGTGAATGCCAAGGGGTGTAGGCTGCTGTTTAATGTTTAATGTAATACAAGCTTGCATAGTAAGAGCATACAAGAGAGAGAAGAACGTTTCATTAAAAAAATGAAAATAATTTGAAATCAGTAAATTTAAAGTTTAAAGTCTTAAACAATTATCGCAAAATTGGTTGGATAAAGGTCGAAATAAGTCAATGCATGATTCGGAGTACTTAGCACGGAAATTAAAGGCAAACAATTTACTCGTATCCATTCGAACGACATGACCTAGCTAGCGTAGCCGCTCTATCTTCATGCGTTGATCTATATCAATGCCAGCATATATGTAACTCGTACTGCTCATCCTTCCATCGTCTGCGGTATTCGCAGGAGCAAAACTTTTTTCTCAAAGACTTCCAGGGCCGACTCAACGGATCTTGACATCGTTCACGCTTCTGTCTCATATAGTAGAAAGGGAATGATGAGTATTTTGGTTCGTCGAGAGAGAACTTTACTTTTCAATTGCCTGCTCTAATAATCACCCTGTCTGGAACTTCGTTCTGACTGCGCTTCTGACGATGTCCAGCGTCAGTTAACATAGTCGTATAAGTTTTTTATGGATACCGAGTTCGGACGAAGCGGCATAGAATCAGCTCCTTACTGTGCTGTCAAAGGCAGCTTTAAATCCTTTTTCCAGGTCTTAAGCCACATTGATAAGGTTCAACAGGCTTTTTTGACGGTGTTTTTTAGTCTTCCATGCTATCCGCGGGGTCCCCTTTATTATGGTTTAAGCAAACTTATGGTATGTTCCAATCGTGCTCTCATCCTGCCATATTTTGTAAAGGAGCGATCTTTCTAGACATAGATAACGCTTTTAATAAGATAGAAATAGGCACCATTCTTTATTCTCTATCACATATCGGAATCATACTTGAACGACACGGTTCACTTATGTATACAATCGATGAACAGAGTGGTTAAAATAGTTAGCAGAGGGACTAGAAAACAAGGAGTTTAAAAACAACTTGGAATAAAATTGGCATATGTGGTATATTCCACCTGCTAGAGAACACTTAGTAGTATTCATGTGTATGTCTACGGGCCTCATAAGATCATTTCTAGCATACGGTGTCTTGATGTTTTGGTCAGCATTACCGAAGCAGTCCGATATCGGAAAATTAAAACCAATCCAAATAGAAGCATGGCTCGAAGCTCTGCCATTCGCAAAGTGCCAGCAGTTTGCGCTATCAGCTTAAGGGGGTGGGATTCTTGGAGCCATGTACCAGTATATTAAACCATCTCGCAGCACAAATAAATAAGTTAAGCTACTCGCATATCCACTCAAAATTAGTTTTCAATAGTCGCGACAGGAAGATACCATCTCAGCCTACAGCGACGGGTTGAAAATGAACTGCGGGGTGCGGGGCTAAGCATTACTCTAAAGATCTCGAAATCTTCCACCTTTTTAGTCCAACACATTCAGCTCCAAGCGGGAAAATTACTCATAAAAATCGCCTGTAGACTAGTGATGAATAACTGCGGGAAGATATAGAGTGCAGCTCGGATGGCCAAGCGGTATTGAAGTAATTTGTCGACACCAATGCTAAATTCGCTTAGTAATAAGGGCACGATTATTCTATGTAAGGATCATCTCTTGACAAATTCCAAGGGGGGTTAATGCGATGTTCGTAAGGTATAATCCAAAGGAAACTTCACTTGGAATTTGAACAAATAGCACCGAATTGATGAAACTTCATATCCAATTGTATGATAATGAACTAGATTTGACTCAAGCATGACATAACCAGATCAAAGTATGAACACCAGCAAAGAGATAATACGCAATATTCTACAATTTTTCTATCTGATGCAGATGGTGATGAAAAATGGATCCCTTTCAGCAACGTCAAATGAAAACGGTCGTATGGACCGAAGTACAATAAGCCGGCATACACAGTTTCCAGAACAGGATTGACGGCCAGGAAGGTTTTGTTATGTATTTGGTGACATTGGTAAGAAATTATACTGCTTCTCTACGGCACAATTCTGAATTCGGACCTATACTGTTGGTATTTGGATCGTCTGAAGGCAGAAGTCTCCCAGAAAGGCACAGTTTTGGGCAACAGGAGCGGAATTGTGTTTCAACAGGTGGACGCTAGGCCACACAGATCGATAGTGGGCCAGATGTTTTGGGAGCTTGGTGGGGAGGTTCTTATGTATTCACCTCATAGTCTGAACATGTGTTCCTGTTTCTGGTGAATGATTTCGATGGTGAAGAATTATCCTTCAGAGCAGCTTATTAAAATTGATTGCACCAATTTTTTGCCAATAGAAACAAAGGCTGCTCTGAGAGTGGCATAGTGATATTACATTCAAAAAGGCAAAAGGTTATAGAGCAAAATGGAACATATTTGACATAATTCGGATAATTTTATCTATGGTAAATAATGGAAAAAGAACTTCAAATGGTTTGAACGTCACAATGAAATGATACAGTAGAAGTATTAAGGTCATGCGATAGCACATCCGAGGCGTGGAACCCTTGGCACACTTCTACATCCTCACTTCCACTTTATTACCTGTGCTTTGATGTTTTCCTTTTTTCCAAAAAATGGAGGTTCCAAAAATTTTCTCACATCATTTCTGAACGAACATTTATAATAAACTCTTTAGTTAGTGTCAAAAATATACTCACAACTCAAGGTTTATAGGTAGAATACAAGGTTACGACAGGAGCAAAATCATATGTTCAATGACGAGGTTGGTTCAATTTTGTTTGTTGCCGAAGATTTTAAAATTAATTTTCATAATTTTATCTATAAAACAACTTAATATTTTGACTATAAACCTCTAAAGTCCTGCACTCAAATTTTTTTAAAATAATAATAATCACAATTAAAATGTGCTGAATAGTTTTATGTCGCACAAGTGTATTTTAGGTTAAAAAAAATTTTAAAAATTCTAAAAAATGGTACGTACCTAGTAAATTTGTGTAAATATTTGATATTTTTCGGCCACCCAGACCTTGGTTTCATCATAACCTTGCACAGTGGCTAACTTTTCGATAATTTTTCCGCCATCTTTTAATAAAAAAGTGGCCAAATATGTGACTGCGATGGCGTTAGTATGTAAAATCAAAAACGACATTTTTATAATTTGTGTTTTCTTCCGTATAAGAAATGTTTCCCATATTTACATGCATAAACATTTGTGAAAAATAAAATAAATTTTTTTTTATTATATGTGTCCACTGTACATATGACGAGGTTGGTTCGGTGACGTCAACGCTTGTCGTAACCTTGTGTTTTTTTAATTTTTGCAATTTTTTATTGATATACGGTGTACAAGTATGAAATGTCGGTTCGAACATATAGATGTCTCGCAAACGTAAATATTTATCGATTGTCATAAAACTTTGACCTTGTGAAGTGTCAACCTTGACTGTCGAACCACCATAGTTTTGCGCGAATCGAGCGTCATTATCGTTTACTCTCAGTGCAGTCAACATGTCGAGTTTCGTGCCGAATAAAGAGCAAACGCGGACAGTGTTAATTTTCTGTTTTCATTTGAAGAAAACAGCTGCGGAATCGCACCTAATGCTTGTTGAAGCCTTTGGCGAACAAGTACCAACTGTGAAAACGTGTGAACGGTGGTTTCAACGCTTCAAAAGTGGTGATTTTGACGTCGACGACAAAGAGCACGGAAAACCACCAAAAAGGTTCGAAGACGCCGAACTGCAAGCATTATTGGATGAAGACGATGCTCAAACGCAAATACGGCAAGCTACCAACAACAATTGATCAATTTGAACCGTGCGCTTCAAAGAAAACGACCGGAATATCAAAAAAGACAACACAAGGTCATTTTTCTCCATGACAACGCTCCATCACATACGGAAAGAGCGGTTCGCGACACGTTGGAAACACTCAATTGGGAAGTGCTTCCGCATGCGGCTTACTCACCAGACCTAGCCCCATCCGATTACCACCTATTCGCTTCGATGGGACACGCACTCGCTGAGCAGCGCTTCGATTCTTACGAAAGTGTGAAAAAATGGCTCGATGAATGGTTCGCCGCAAAAGACGATGAGTTCTACTGGCGTGGAATCCACAAATTGCCCGAGAGATGGGAAAAATGTGTAGCTAGCGACGGCAAATACTTTGAATAAATGATTTTTTCTTTTTCCACAAAATTTAACGTGTTTTTTGATTTAAAAAAAAACGACATTTCATACTTGTACACCGGTATACTCGTACATACATACTGAATAACTGGTTTCAGTCGATCTAACTACATACAATAAATAAAATGTAGTAAATAAATAATTACTACTATTTTCTCAGGTTAATGATTAATGATATTCAATCACTCGTAATATAATAGTGTTGTTGCAACAGCCCATTATTGAGTTTTATCCTGTCTATATACATATATATAGCATTTTCTCTCATCCCTTATTCCTCTTATACTTAGAGTTATTTATCATATTCCTCTGTAAAAGGTGTAACCATAATGAGTGTCATAAAGTTGAAAAGCCACTTGTAATAAAATCTTTTGTAATAAAGCTTCTGGAAAGTCGTAAAAGTCAAAGCTCGCTCCTTATTGACTGCGATTAGACTGTCAAGAATATTTTTGTTGTTTCAAGCGACAGGTGTGACAAGTCATCAAGTGAATTTGCATAAATGTTGAACGGTAAATGGTGATAAAGTCAACCAATTTCATTGATGACCACTTAAGCGGCGGCGGCAGCGGCAGTGCTGAGAAGGCTAGAGCAGCTGTCGACCTAATATGTTTTTTGGAGAAACATAGAAACATGTGTATTAAATTGTATAACATAAATCTGGTGATTCTGCATGGGACATGAGGAACTATTTACTATATTTAATATGTACATACACTACATATGTAGTAAGAGATAGAGTGCAACGATGCATGAAAATTTAAATGAAAACAAATCGATGACATTCAATAAAAGAGCATTCAAAGCCTTGATATTAACCCTTTGAGAGTTAACATTTCATATTAGCTACTCACTTCATTTTCAAACAATATAAATTAATTTGTGAATTTTTGAGTTGATATTTTTTTAAACTTCATCTTCAGTTTATGGCCAAATTAAATCATTTTTTTTTTTAATAACTGAATTCATTAATTCTTTCTTAATAATTAAACTATTGAATGCAGTAAAGAGTAAACCACTGTCTTTGCATTAACTGAAGGCTTTTTTAGAATTATCCGAGTATGCACCATTAGCTCAAGAACTTTTTGCCATTTAGAAGGTTTTGAATTTCCCTTTGTTCATTTAGGCGAAAAATTAGTACAATAGATTTTCTTAGGCTTCTCTTGAGGCCAATTCTTCACCAGCAAAACCATTCACCATAGACAGGAAGAGATGATAATCAGTTGATTTGACATTCGGAATATAAGCTGGATGTAGAAGAGATACCCAACCAAGCTCTCGCAGCTTTTGGTGAATCACTATCGAAGGGTGCGGTCGGGCGTTGTCTCCTTTTGGGCAAATTTGGGCCCTTGCTTCCTTCAAGCGGTCCAATTGCTGACAGTACAGGTCCAAATTAAGCGTTTGATCGGGGTGGTTGAGCGGCTAATAGTGGATGATACTTTGCTTATCCCACCAGACACACAATAAAAGCTTCATGACTGTCTTGAAGACCATTTGTACCGGCTCAGTGTTCTTCGACCACGATCATTTGACGGTGATAGAAATAATCCTCTTTTCATCATCAGTCACTATTCGCTTCAGAAGTTGGTTTTCATATGACTTAGCAGCGATTCTCACATGGCAATAAGGTCTATCAGTTTTTTTCTCGTTGACTCATCTGACACCCATACAACAAGCTTCTTTGTGTATCCAGCATTTATATCATATATATATCTTTTCGCATTTTGTAAGATGCTTAACGCTCTCATGAATGCTGACTCTGTCACTCGCCAGTGGTATTCCATAATTTTGTAGGCAGCCGTCCACTTAGTAAACACCAGGGTGTACGAGATAGAATCGGCTAAAGATGTGACCGAAAAACTTCTCTATCATGGGCGGGATTACTTTTGTATTTGGTGAACATTTCATTATAGTATACTTGAAATCTTCTCCCTCTTGATTCCCACGACAACTGCCGCAGTTTGAAAAAGCATTTTTTCCAACTCCAGAGCCCAGAGTACGAAAAGTGAACTAAATCGAAGATAGCAAGTTATCGCTCTCATCATATCAGTCATATCATACTGGTACTAATTAGAAACTTTGTTTGGGAAAAAATCACAATTTTCTCAATATTATGAAGTAATTTCCTTCTGAAGCGATTGATCTAAATTCTGGTAAATATAGGAGCTGTATCGATTCAAAAGATTCTTCTAATAAAGCGAGGTTACGCTAAAATATTTGTAATTTGAGGTTTTAAGATTCTGGCAGAATTTTGAAAATAAATACATATTTTTTTCGAATTACGAACTCAATTTTATGTAGATTCATATATACGCTATAATGGAAAAAATTAAGGAAAAGGAAAACATTTTTTTATACAAAAATATTTTTCCTTTCACTTAAAAATTTAGCAAATACGAGCTTATTTGAATTTTCGTTTCTAAAATTCATGAACTTTTAACTTTATTGTATTTTTAACAAATAAAAATCAGAAAATCGTTCTACATCTAGACCAAATATTTCGAAACATTAATTATCCAGAAGACTTTCATTGACTGTTTTTTGCTTTCTACGAATAATTTTGTCAACGAAATAAATAGTTCCTTAACTCCCTGGCCTATCTCTGCTAAGAACTTGAAGGACAATTTAATTGTAGCTCATTTAATAAGGACACCAATGACTGCAACGAGTCTGCTGATACCCATTGAATGGCCTGAATTTCGGAAATTATACTTCTTGCGAGAGAACTATTAGTTAGTCTTAAGGGGTTATATCCACATTCTATTTTCAAAAAAAAAAAATTTTAATATTTTAAATGCACATATACTTGAGAATTTTTTCCGAAAATCTGAAGTTAATCCAACAAACAGTCTCGGAGCTATGATCGTATCATTAAGGACGTCTCGTGGCATTCGAAGATAAGCGAAGCGCTAGGCGAAGTAATTTGTTTTAGTGTAAATGGTTCGCAAAGCTTTAAAAGCGTTTTTCTTGAAGACATATCTGTTAGGTAATCATCGAAGGAATACAATTTTTGGCAATAATTTCGATTTTTTAAGCCACTTTGAAGTGTAAAATTTCTCACAAAAAATTATCTCTTTTTGAAGCCTCCATTTTGTCAAAAATCAAAATTTTCACTATTCCTTCGATCGTTACCTGTATTCATCCATTATAATACTAAATTTGTTTTGGTTTTCGGGTTATAGGTAATTTGAAGCAGAAATATCTTCCTCAACGTCAGAAAACTTTTTTTGGAGGCCCTTCTGGAGATCGGATACATGAAAAAGAGGATGCAATATTATTTAAAATGAATCGTTTATTATTAAACTACATTAAATTCTGTCTACTAACCTTTTTTATATTAATTCATAGAATAGAATTCCTCTCAAAAAAAAAAAAATTAACTAAGAAAAACATTTATTTTCTTTTGCCAGTGGATATAACCCCTTAAGGCCTATTCCCCGAGTTAATAGGGATTGACCGAGGAAAATAATATGTGCTTGGTGCCACTCAAATAAAAACAACAACTTCAAATATCGTTTACAGAGAAGCTTTGAGTTAACAACTTTAAGAGTCTGGAAATTTTACAAACTTTAAAAATAAATTATAATCTAAAATTCATTAAATTATCAGTAAAGTCTAAGGCAGAGGGATGAAATCAAGAATGCGAGTATTTAAAAAAATATTATAATAAAAATAACAACAATCAAACTGTCTTTATATGCTTGAAAAGCTTATTTTAAATGTTTGTTAAATACTTGGGCAAAGTTTTATTAATTTTCTCAAGGTGCTTACATGGATGCCCTGGCGTATGAGTAACTCTCCGGTGAATGAAATTTTTTAACCTTCCTCTCAAATGATATTTGTAACTAAATTAATTTTAGTATAACTTTTATATAATTAAGTTAATTTATTGTTGTTTTAAGTTAGTGTTATTTTTGTTTAGTACAGTAATCTTATCATTGTTAAGAATAAAAAAATGCACTTGAACAAAGGGTTAAGAAATAGGCTTATAAGCACAAATAAGTTTTGTTGTTTTAATTTTTGAGAAGGTAGCATACAGTCAAAGCATAAAAAAGAGTATATGCAAGTATTTAAAAAGCTTATGTTAGATTGTAACATATGTTTTGTAATTACATTACAGCATGCCTGTTGGCGCGGATGTGTTGTAGAAAGACCTGAAATCACAAGTATGAGGTTATACATACATAAGTAAACATTTTTTATAACACTCACACATTTTTACTTTGTTTTCCGAAAGAACTTTCATACATTTTTATAAAATCGGTATTCAGTTGGTTGTAAGAAAGAAGGAGGTTAGGGAGTTGACCGATAGCGGCCGCGCTTTCTTAAATTGCTATAAAATACTCTTAGAAATAATATAGATTTAATTCCGAAGGTCCGCAAGACCAAGAAAAAAGTATAGAAGAGGGAAGAGCGGAGCGCTCGAAGCGGTAAATCCGGCCGCTCGCGTACTTTAATCGCCTTTTGCTCGAAAACACGTTTTTTTCAACTTTTAGTTAGAACCTATTGAACTTATCAACATGAATTAAATGGCATTTTATTTCTAAAATATATCTCTATAGTCGGCAGAACAACCAAAAATATTCATTGTTATTTAAAAAATTTATAAACAATTAAAATTGGAAAAAAGGGTAAAATAATTAAAAAGTTTCAGCAGCAATTTTAAGAGGCGCCATTTAAAAAAGAAAATGTTTTTTTTTTCAATTAATATTTTTATACGTCTACTTATCTACAAAAACTTTGATTTATAAATATTGTTTTTTTTTTAAGAAATAAAATTTGTTTGAAAAGAAAAAAACGTTTTTGGTGGAATCTAGCTTTAAGCCATTGAGCAGGCTCATTGTGCTCCTCCGTGTATCCCAACTAGGCGCTTGCGAAAAGTTCGCTAGACTTTATAAATTCTTTAAGTTACTTCCAACCAAGCGTAATCAGCTTCTTGAGCTCGAGCTGAGAGCAGCGTGGAATATGTGACGTCTCATTGCTGCAGTGTTTTGTCATTCTCTGTACAAGTTCTGCACGCCACCTATTCCACTTTAACTAGCTAATGGAGATGATATCTTATAGGTAGTTGCGCTTTGGCCTGTCTTCTAACCAAGCTGACCCACAGAAATTTGTGGTACCTCCTACGATGGAACAGTTTTAGGACCTTAAGTGTTCCTCTATGGTCCACTGTTTCAGACAACATTTAAAATCGCTAAAGAGTCGGAGACGTTCGATGGAGCAAGTCTCGTCCGCGGAACCAGCGCCAGCTAGTTCGTCCGCCTTTTCATTGTCTTCTATAACCGTGTGATTTGCGATCCAAATGATGTTCACTTTGTTTCCCCCAAGATAGTCTACTACTTGAGCATGCAAAGAGGTTCTAACGCACATGGGCCTTTTGTTGACGCAGTTAATTGCGGCTTAGCTGTATGCCAGAAACTTGTAAGATTTTCCCGTAATGTCCATAATCACTTCTTGTAATACAGAGTTGTGGGCTTTGAGTTTGAAGAATCATGCTCCTATGTCTGCCTCACATTTAGATCCATCCTTTGATATGGTTATCTTCTTTGTTACCGATTAGTACACGCACAGTTCATTCTTTCCTGCTAGCTAAGCAGTAAGTGGCACTAGGTTTCTGTTGCTCGGTAGTATCTTACATTTAGCCCTAGTAATGGGTATAATTTTCTGAATATCAACAAGCCCTTCCCAATTTACGGACTGCTTTTAATCGTGTTGTACATTTAGGCAGCTAGATGTTAGCGGCAGTGAGTCAAAAATGATTTCTAGAGCCTGCTATACCAAGTAAGCAGGTACGTTGCACCTGTTACATGGGTTTACTACGGCCCTTCTGCTTTAATGTCGCCCACCACACTAGTGCTTCATATGTTAGCATGGGTCTTAGGACATTTATGTAAAGCCAGTGCACCATAAGGGGTCGTAGAACTCCTTTCGACGCAACATTTATTCTGCAGATATTCCAAAATCGTTGCGCTTTACTGACCTTGCTGGCCAATGCTCTCAACAGCTGAGTTTTTTTTAGCAAGGGATACAAGGAGATACTTAACAGAGTTGAAAGGAATTACCCCTTAAAGATGGTGGGTTGAATCGGTACTTAATAAGAACTGTTTTGATGTAAATTTCTTTAAAGAAAACTATAGTTTTAAACAAAATTTAGTTAGGGCCGTAAGTTCTCTCACATAAACATACCAAAAACTCATACTCCCATTCATTGCTACAACATTTTAATTGAGGATTAAAAATTTACTTGAATATACTTTTATTCTCATACTTACTTTTCGTTTCCTCTCCTCTCCTATCCACAAATTAATTTATGTTCTTTGTTCACTTGAAAGCATAAAATATCTGCATGTGACTATGTCAAAGTTGTGGTCCAGGTCTCATACCTGTTTTAGGCAGCAATGTCGTTACAAATATTTATTGCATACCACCTCTGCACACTCTCCTACTCGTTTCTTCATCCATTTTTGTTTTAGGCTAGGAAACCACGCTGTTTGTACGTGTATACAGTAAATATAACTTCACGGTATACATACTTATGTATATAATATATGGTTGTATGTGTGTGTATGTAATCCTCGGTGCTAAGGTTTAAGTGAACTCCGGGCGCATCAGCTAGTGTCCACATTGCACTTTGTATTTCATACTTGCCACAAAATGTTGTTTAATAAATTCCAAAAATGCTTGTCCTACATCTTGTCACATATTGAATGGAGTGTTCGTTGCATATTTTATTTGCGGATTACATGTAAATTTGGTCGCTTGCATGAATACGAATATACTGCAACAGAATATTTATTTATTACTGTATTCGTAAGATATAATACGTGTATGTATACCATATATGTGCGAGTAAACATATTAAGTAGAGATCTTTATACAATATACGAGGGGATTAAAAAAGGTTCGGTCAATTGGTGAGTTTCAATTTGTTTTTGTTTAATCTAAAATACCAAATCCTTTGCAATTATTTTATTAGCCTTTTTTCAAATTTTTGAACTATTAACTAAAATGGAGACCGGAAAACACAAGATTACTGAGAATAGGTCAGACGAAATTCCACCAACAACGCAAACAGAAATTCGCCATGTGTTTCTTTTCGGGTTTGGACGTAATTTACAGCCAATACAAATATTCAGTGAATGGCAAATTGCATTCGGAACGATTGCACCGTTTTTAAAGACTATTTCTAAGTGGTTCCGAAGATTCCAGACTGGACATTTTTTTCGTAGGGGACGAGCACCGAGAAGGTTGACCAAAATCACCTACCGATGACATCACTGTAGCTCTGGTGAAGTCCAAAATTAAATAAGTCCCAAAAAGAGTCTCCATTACATTTTGCTCAATCAAATTGGCGATTATGTAGAGAAGATAAAAAATAACAAAGATTAGGAATAAATACAAAACTAATCTTGTTTTTTTTCTGGTCACCTTACCGAACTTTTGTTTATCCCCTCTTATATGTATCTGCATGTATTGTATATAACTAACATTCACAGCTGTTACTTTATCTATTTGAATAATTTACTGCTAAAAAATAGAAGAAAAATCCAACCAAAAAATTTTTTAATTACTAAATTCACTGATGAGACTCAACAAATGTTATATTTTCGAAATATATTAAATATATCTACAGCACTTTCAACTTAAATTATTGAGTTAACTGAAAATTTTAAAATAGGAGTAGTGAAAATTTTGATTTTTGACAAAGAAAAATTAATGTTTTTTGTTAGAAATTCTACACTTCAAAGTGGCTTAAAAAATCGAAATTTTTGTCAAAAATTGTATACCTGTCTTAGAAGGACGTGTGAAAAGTATTTGCCCATCGACTCAGCCATTTCAGAGCAATTTTTCTCACCGACTCTCGACAACAGCAGTGCTGCGAACCATTTAGTACACTAAGTCAAATTACTTCGCCTTGCGTTTCGCCTATTTTCGAACGCCACAAGACGTTCTTAATGATACGATCATATCTCCGAGAATGTTTGTCGGATCAACCTCTAATAGATTTTTTGAAAATTACAAATGAATATAGCCCCTTAAGAACCTTTCAACGGGTTCAAATTATTAAAACCTACTACACAGTTGATGATTTAATGGTGGCCACGCTTCGTGCTTTTAGAAGGAGATTATGGTGCACGTAGTCGCCCAACTACTCAAGCATTGTTTAAGAAGTTTGAAGCCACTGGATCAGCTATAGATATTATAAGGCCTTTACATCCTCGTCGTACATATGTATGTCGACTGGGTGTCTGAGCATTAATATTAATAATAGTTTCTTCTGCGATGAGGCATATGTCTCACCACTCGGGGGATATTTAAATAACCAAAATTGTCGCATTTGAGGCACCGAGAATTCTTCAAAAAAAAAAAAAACTTACTGTCTGATGATCAGTATCATAATCGACTATTTTGCCAGTAATACCCGACCTTACACTTTTAAATTGCAAAAAGATTCTGACTTTCTTGCGATTTTTGGTAACTGAATACTGTCGACGCCCCATTGGAAAGCAATGTACGATCTCAGTTGCACGTAAGTGGTTGACCATCGCGTAATAGAGGAGTCATCCAGGGCATATAAAAAAAACCATCAACCGCTCGGAAGCAGCTTAGCATAAACAGTAGGTCCTTCCATTTATTGGGAAAACATCAAGACATACACCACAAATTGGAGGAGGAGCTTGGTTAAAAATCTCTTCAGCGGTTAGAGGCGCGAATTATATATGTAGGTTGGACTTAAAGGGTGCTATTAAGCAAATACCGAAGATCGAATATCAATTGTCGCCTGCCTGAAAAATAATATAAGCTGATGTAACATTTCTGGAACGCTTCGACTGGGATGTCCGCGAGTACCCTCGTCACAGCCGCCTGGATGACCTCAATCGACTCAAAATGGGTTCCTTTGACCACCGAGTTTGTTCTAGGGAACAAAAACAAGTCACAGGGTGACATATCGAGCGAATGAGGCGGTTGTTGCAACACGGCGATCCCTTTAGAGGTCAAATACTGGGATGCGCTGAGGGCGGTGTGGCACTTCACGTTGTCGTGATGAAGGATCCAGTTACGAGCGATGTCTGGGCGCACCCTGTTGACTCGATTTCGAGAGAGCAGATTATCGCGATGCGTTGCTCTTGATTTCGTTTTTTTCAGTTTCGTGACGAGCACCATTAACACACGTTTACTCAACACGACACAGCATGCGAACAAAAGAAGCTAGAGCGATGGTAAATATATCAATGGAGAAGAGAAGCATACGGGGAAAGGGGAAAGGGAATTTCAAGGTCGCAGGGTTACCACAATCACGACAATATAATCAGTCTAATTACTTAATTTTCACAACTGCTCAGCAATAATGCCCCAGAGTTTTTTGTCTAAAACCTATCTTAGCATCGATTGGCTTGCAGAGGTTTCGGAACTTTACAAAGCGGTATGAGTTTCAGATATAGGATATTGAAGCAATTTCTTTTCGCACTAACGAAAGCTGCTATAAAACCTCATATATTATTCAACGACAATAAGTACAGAGTTTGCCGTCACTTCGCCTTCTTTTAAGTTGAGTAGATCACAGTTCCAACCATCAGGCAAAAACCACACTTTGCAAAAAAGCCGGCGTATGAACCTTAACAGTTCTTTGCCACCACATGATCTACGAGTTGTTAAAACCTGGTGAAACGGTGAACACGGATCTCTACCGACAACAAATGATCAATTTGAATCATGCGTTGATCGAAAAACTGTCGGAATGGGACCGAAGACATGGCAAAGTTATCTTGCAAAATGACAACGCGCCGTCTCATACCGCTAAACTGGTGAAAGACACATTAAAAACACTTAATTGGGAAATATTATCGCACCCACCGTACTCTCCAGACCTCGCCCCGTCCGACTATCACCTTTTCGCATCGATGGGACACTCCCTTGTAGAGCAGTGCTTCGCTAATTTTGAAGAAGTCGAAAAATGACTCGTCGAATGGTTTGCCTCGAAAGAGAAAAAGTTTTTTTGGAATGGTATCCATAATTTGCCTGAAAGATGGGCGAAATGTGTAGAAACCAATGGTCAATACTTTGAATAAAAAATTTTTGAGATTCCACTGAAAATTAAGTGTTTTCTTTATCGAAAAAAACCGGCAAATTTCAACCTGGTATATACAAATCGGAATCTATTTTTTCTTTTATGTATTGTATGTAATTAAGTCGACATTTTAAACAAAACTATGTCCCTATGAAAGTGTATTTCTTTACTCACTAGCATAAAATATCTGCTCTCCACTGACGCTGTACCGTAATTTTGGCTATGAAAACGTGTCCGGTCAACTGGTCATGCTAATTGTAATGAAAATTGGGCTTTTAACCTCTTTTAATCACTGATTTGATTTGGTTGAAAATGCCAGAAAGTACAGAGGATGTGATAACAGTACACGCAAATAATTTCTTTTATGCATAAATTACATACACACACATATATGTATTTACCAAGCAAACAACAAACGTATGCACAAGTATACAAGGGTAATTATATGCTCGTGTTATACCATCTAGTTAGCAGGTTGCTACATATAAACGCTTTGTGTGGAGCATAAGCGACATTGCTATCTCACTTCCACGTCGCATTGCCATAACGGATGTTGAGTGTGATTTTGGCAAGCGGCGAATTTAACAAAAAAAAAAAAAAAAATACACTAAAGTGCATTGTACTATTATGTAGTAAATGAATGCATACATATTACACCATACATATGTACATACATACATATGCACATATATAAGAACCCGCCTAACTCTGCACTGTTATTTCGCGCAAAAAGTCAACAATTTTATTCTACAAAATAATTTCATTTCATTTTAGTTTCTTTTGCCAAACTTATGAATTTCATTATACTCTCATATACATTGTCGTACATATGTACATACCTATATATTTTCCTGGCAAAGCACTACAAAGGGAAAATAAAATAAAACGTCATGTGCGCCAAACACATTTAACTATAATGACCATTAATGGATTTTTAAATGTACATACATACATACATATATATTTATGTATGCATATTATTAGTAAGTAAATGTTTAACTTCATTTAAATAATTACATACTCGTATGTATATTGCACAATTAGACAATATTATACAAGTCATTAGCAATAATTGAAATTATGTCTGCTTGTAATTTTTAAATATTTTAAAATTGCTATTGAAAGGGGAAAAAATAGTAAATTAAAATTTATTAAAAAAATATTAAAATGATAATTCTGTATACGAAATGTGATCAGAAAATAACCGTTATTTTAAATTTTTTTCAAAAAGTATTTATTTACTCATCAATAACTATCTTGTCCCCTTCAAGGTCATTCTCCTCAGATATAATACTCTTACTATGACAGCGTTTTTTTCCAATCCTAGAAACACTTCTGAAACGCGTTTTTTGTTATCGCCAATAGCTCCTGTTTCGATTTTTTTTACCTCCTCAACCGTAGCAAAACGTTTTCCTTTCATCGGCGTCTTCAGTTTTGGGAAGAGGAAAAAAGTCAGCGGGGGCCAAGTCCGGTGAATACGGTGGTTGAGGCATGATAACGGTGTTGTTTTTAGCCAAGAACTCACCTACAAGCATCGATGTGTGAGCCTGGTGCAAAACCCATGATTGTTTTTTCCACAACTCTGTGCGTTTCTGACGAATTGCTTCGCACAGACGGCACATAACTTCTAGGTAATATTCCTTCTTGACCGTATGACCTTGTGGCAAGTATTCATTATGCACCACGTAATTGCAATCGAAGAAAACAGTGAGCAAAACGTTCACATTTGATCGAACTTGACGTGCCTTTTTCGGTATTGGCTCTTCTGGACGCTTCCATTGGGATGATTGGACTTTGGTTTCAATGTCATAGCCATACACCCATGATTCGTCACCAGTTATGACCTCTTTGAGGTAATCTGGAACATCTCCTGAGCGATGTCTATGCGACGTTGTTTTTACTCAAACTTTAGCAATTTAGCGCTCAACCGATTTTCAGCCGAACTTCTCCTCCAACTAATGGAGAGATCCCTAAAGTTTAACTACGCCTCCTTCGATCGGCTGTTGAAATATTAATGAGGAACCTTTCTTTTATGTCAGAAATACACTCGGATGGGCAAACACATTTAGAAAAATTGGTTTTCTAGAATCTTATACGTTGCTCGAGCTAAAACCTGGACCTCCGACTATCCTCATTGGGGAAAATTTTATTATACATAAGAAAATACACCAGCCACGTAGAAACTAGATCCCATGAAAAATGCTACAACACCTTGCTGGTTGATTTCCTCATAAATTTAAAGGCTGACATCTCCGCCGTGCATGAAGTGCGATCGGCGGGACGAGCACGGAAACAAATAGGTGATTGTAGAAGTCTGATGAGAAGATGTGGTGATCTCTGAAACAACTGCTAGTTCCCATTCACCATTTTTTCTTTGTCGTATAACAATTCATTAAAACAAAGCAGTCTGTTAGCTCACTAAAAACTTATAACAAGAAATTTTTTAACATATCTCTAGAAGAACGATGCAACCAAGTATGCTTCTTATGAGCACCACAACAATCGGAAAGTTCAGTCTCCACGATGAAACATCCCCAAATTGGTTGAGTCTCATTGACTCCGTCATGGTCCGAAATGTGGTGACCTGTAGTACTAGATTCCAGCTGTTTCCAGACCGAAAAACTCTCAACCATATCGATCATGTTGTGATAGATGGGCGACATGCCTCCAGTGTTCTTGATTCCGAAAACCCAGTTATATTGTTGAAACAAGGATGCGCACCCGTCTTTGAGCAGTGAAGAACACCCGTCACACAAATCACAAAGAAGGTTCAATATCATAAAGCAGCCGAACGGATTTCTACTCGACTTACACTTTTCTTCCCGGAGAACACTCATCAGCAACTCGGTATAAGAGAACTGTGGGACTGTGGACATATTAAGCTTCCTATCAGCAGCTGCAAACGAAACTATACGGTTTTCGAATAAGTTGCAAAAACAACTGTGGTGAGAAAGCAGACTGCCTTCATCGCAACATTGCGATCGACCACAACACGTACCGGGTGGAGCTGAAGAAGGAAGCAAAACCTATATGAAAATAAGAAAAAGAAAAAGGCCGAAATGCGTGAGTAAGAAAAGCTTGAGAGGCTGGCCGACAAAAGTAATGCTCAATAATTCTACGAAATGATATGGCGCCTTACAGAAGGTTACAAGATCTTCAGTTTCCGGACCATTATAGGATCCAGAGATGTGAATTGAAAAGTATACTGAATTTAAGGAGAGGAATTTTATGCAGTCTAATAAATGGCAGTGGAAATGAAACCACCTAAGATACCGCAAGCCCAATCGATGACAAAAATAAAAAGACATTCTATTACCCATTACGTCTACGACTGACAATTACCGTGGGATTATCCTCTATCGCGTATAAGTAACTATCTAGGCTGTTGTGTGATAGACTAAAGCCCACCATCAGCAAGCTGATTGGACCTTACCAGTGTGGCTTTAGACCTGGTAAACTAGACCAGTACAATAAGTAAGGCCGCAGTGTAAATTTTATAATTGCGGTCGCCCCTCGGCAGGGAATGCCAACCCCTCCGAGTGTATTTCTGACATGAAATAAAGGCTCCTCGTAAAAAAACAGTCAGCCGTTCGGAGGCGGCTTAGTATAAACTGTAGGTCTCTCCATTTGTTGGAAAAACATCAAGACGCAAAACCACAAATTGGAGGAGGAGCTCGGCCGAAGCGGTTACATATGAATGTATGAATCTTCGTCGTTAAAGTTACCAACAGAGTTATATACAGAGTTTTTTCCTAATCTACAGTCTTAAAGTAAGATCACATACGCCTTTCCATTAAAAAAAACAACAGTAAAACCGCCAAAAAGAGAAAAAAAAACACAACTATACCAACAACAATTATAACTTGCACAAAACAATAAAACTCGCCTTAGCGTAGACACAATGATATAGCGAAATACTGAAATTCGCGATAAACTTTTCTCCTTTTGCCATCTCTCACCCAACTAAGTTGCAAAAGTCTTATGAAAGTTTGACGTGTGTAGCTACGTAAGAGCGCGTATGTGTGTGGAAGGATTTTCAAGTGAACACACGCCGAATCAGCCAGGTAAATGAAGAATTCTGCAAGTGTGTTTAAGCTAGAATGTCGAGCAACAGCAAGTAGTTTGTACAAATATATGAGTATATACGAGGGGATTAACAAAAGTTGGGTCAGTTGGTGACTTTCGATTTGTTTTTTTTTTAAATCTAAAAAAACCAAATCTTTTGTAATTACTTTATTAGTCTTCCTTTCACATTTTAGAATGAGCGGGTAAAATGGAGACGAAAAAACGCCAGGTAGCTGAGGATAGGTCAGACGAAATTCCACCACCAACGCAAACAGAAATCCACCATGCGATTCTCTTCGGGTTTCGGCATATTTTACAACCAATACAAATATTCAGTGAATGCCAAATTGTATACGGAACGATTGTCTCGTCTTTAAAGACTTTTTCTAAGTGGTTCTGAAGATACCAGACCAGACATTTTTCCGTGGCGGACGAGCCCCGAGAAGGTTGACCAAAATCATCTACCGATGACATCACTGTAGCTCTGGTGAAGTCCAAAATTGACGGCTACCCACGATTGATACAAGAAATGATTGCTAATCTCTGGGTTCGAAGAAATGCGTCCAGCACCATATTCCCCAGATATAGCACATTGTAATTCCTGATTATTTCCGAAAATTAAAAAAAAATTAAAAGGAAAGTTCTTTAATAGCAACGAGGTGATAATTAACGCGGTTAATGCTGAGCTTGATAAGCTTAAAAAGCAAGATTTTGAAGACTGTTTTCAGAGGTGGATCTATAGGCTTAAGAAATGCATTGAAATCAAGGGTGATTATGTAGAGAAGATTACGAATAAATTTAAAAATATTCTTTGTTTGTTTTACTGATCAACTTAGCGAACTTTTGTTAATCCCCGCATAAATTTTTGTATGGAGATGTATATATGTATGTACATTGTGAAAATCGCAAACTCATCAGCTCACCTCTAGTCTCATCTTAAGTATAACTATGTGAGCAGCGCGATAGCTTTTCAGCAGACCATATATGGGTAAATTGCCGGCAAGACTAGGCCACAACTAACAGCTGTACGCAAGTTTACCTGGAAGTTCTTGGCGCACTGTTTACACTTATCTGCTACTACTCGACGTTACCACACAAGCACACAAGTTCGCTTTCTTTATTCTCAATTTCTGAAATTCCACCAAAGTGTTGCCACTACGTATACACTTTTACCGACTTCCTGTTAAAAATTATTTCTCTTGACGCTTCGTCTTACCTCAGTGTGCTTGATTAAACTTTCTCAACCAATATTTGTATGTCCGTGTGTGTGTGTGTGTGCATTTATTTGGGCGAGTATTGTGTATAGAAATGTAGGCGCAACTCCACGTTGTGTATCAATGTTGAGTGCAATTGGACGCATTCCTATGGGAAATCGGCTGGAAGTACAATTTGTGCAAAAGGATCAAAGATTGTGAAATTGCTGTATTTCCATTAACGTTCATCAAAAGAGTAGTTAAACCTTGACTAACGGTAATTGCTTCCACTACCTTTTCTCAATTGGTGTTAATTTTTATTACTTCCTTTTCATACCATACTTCGCCTCCTTATTTGTGGCCGATAGTACTTATGTATGTACACGCCGCCACTACTCTTCAAGAATATCGGAATGCGCACTTGACTTTGGGGAAAACTTCATGTGAAGGGACTTTCTCAGCTTTAATTGGTAAACCCCGAACGGCTGAGCGGCTGATACTTTACCGATAGTCTCCCATATAAATACTGGCGTAGTGTTGAGTTCTCGGTAAGAGCAGTTAACTTGCTCTTAGGATTTCAATATAAGTGTCTCCAACGTATGTAGCCACTGTATTATGAATATTCCATTTTTGAATGATTTAATAAAATAATTTGTTCCACCTCAGCTTTGCCACGTAGCGGCCAGACAGGGGTAATTATTTACCCCACGTGGAAAAACGTAATTATGGAAATTCCATAGATATTTTAATATTTTCTGAGCATCAGAATATGTTCAGTAAACTGTTCTTCAAATTTTCTGACGATCTAAATTAATTAATTCATAGATGGTGCTGTGAAAACTGCTAAGAGAGGTGAAAAGGCCGGTCATCTGGATCTCTATTTTCCTTCAAATTAAAACACAGACGAAATTGGAGGAATTCAAACCTTTTGAAGCCCTAAGTTTCAGACATTTGACAAGTATTAACTACGCTAAAAATAAAAATGGCTTCGCGTATCGAGCAACAACGCATTGAAATTATTAAAATTCCCTATAAAAATGGTGCAAGCCTGGCAGTGATGTAAAGAATAAAACATGTGCACGTCACTCAAGAACAACTGAGAATATTGCTGCTGTAGCCCAAAGTATTGAAGAAAACCCAGGTATATCCATTTTCTCGTTGTTCCTTGGAATTCGGCATTTCACAAACGTCATTTCATCGTAGTTTGTATAAAGACTTGGGTCTAAAGGCTTATGAAGTTTAGTTTACAGAAGAACTCAAGCCGGCCGATAATTCACAACTTCGCGTCTTTGTTGATTAGGTTCTTGAAAAGCATGAAAATGATGCGGAATTTCACCGGAAAATCATCCTGATCTTAATGATTACCCATTTCTGTAGCATCTGGTGCTCGAAAAACCCAAGATTTATTTTTGGAAAGATTCTCCTTCTTAAACGTGTACCTGTTTGGCGCGATTTATGGACCGGCGGAGTCATTGGACCTTGCTTTTTCGAAAATGTGGCTGAAGCAAAAGTTTCGGTGATTGGATTCCGCTATCGAGAGATGATTAAAGATTGTTTATTACCGGAATTTTATGGTATTGAACAGGAAATCGTGAACTTACTTACTTTACTGGAGAAGACACCACTTACGCGATTTTCTCGCTGCCAGGCCCCTCTCTACCTAGTCTTTCCAACGGAGTGGAGGTGTTCCTCTTCCTTTGCTTTCACCGGCGGGTACTGCAAAAAAATTTATTCGTATCCATTCGGACCAGATGACCTAGTTAGCGCAGCTCGCTGAACAATGTCAATGTCGCTGTATAACTCGTACAGCTAATCGTTCCATCGTCTGCGATATTCGACCTTGCCAATGCGCTAAGAACCATAAATCTTACGCAATACCTTTCTCTCGAAAACTTCTAACGCCGACTCATCAGATGTTGTCATCGTTCATTTCTCTGCACCATAAATCAGTTCGATAATGATTAACGACTTGTAGAGTTTGGTCTTTGTTCATCGAGATTGGAGTTTCGTTTTCAATTTCCTACTCAGTCCAAAGTAGCACCTGTTGACAAGAGTGATTCTGCGTTGGATTTCCAGGCTGACATTGTTGTTTATGTTAATACTGGTTCCCAGATAGACGAAATTATCTACGACTTCAAAGTTAAGACTGTCAACAGTGACATGGGAGCCTAGTCGCGAATGGGATGACTGTTTGTTTGATGACAGGAGATATTTCGTCTTGCCCTCATTCACTGCCAGACCCATATCCTTCGCTTCATTATCCAGTCTGGAGAAAGCAGAACTCACGCCGTGGTTGCTGAAGCTAATAATGTCGATAATACCGGCGTACGCCAGCAGCTGTACACTCTTATAGAAGATTGTACCTTCTCTATTCAGCTCTGCTGTTCGTATTATTTTCTCCACCAATAAGTTAAAGAAGTCACACTATAAAGAATCACCTTGTCTGAAACCCCGTTTGGTATCGAACGGCTCGAATTGGTCCTTTCTGATCTTAACTGAGCTTTTAATGTTGCTTAACGTAGAAGTTTAGCGGGGATAAAAAATTCAGACATATCTGTCCTCATCGTACCAGCTCCTTTTACGACCTTTGCGAAATTCAATAGTTTCGTTTCCAGCTGTACGTAGAGAGATTGAAGTGACATCCCACAGTTCTAGTGTACCGACTTGCTGATGAGTGCTCTCAGAGAGCAGGAGTGCAAGTCGAGTAGAAAATCTTTGGGCAGTCTGTTGTGATTGTAGCTTTTCGACGTCGAATCGGCCTTGTGCTTGTTGACGGGCGTTCTTTGATACACAGAGGCGCATGGGTATCTTCGCTGCAACAAGAGGGTGGTCGGAGTCGATGTTGGGTCTTCGGAGTGTACACACGTCAAAAACACTGCAGACATGTCTTCCGTCTATTACAACATGATCGATCTGGTTTTGTGTTTTTCGTTCAGAGGGATAGCCAAGTAGGTTCATGTATTTTTTGTGCTCGAATCTAGTACTACCGGCAACCATATTTTGGGCCCCGGCGAAGTCGATCAGTCTCAGCCCATTTGAGGATGTTTCGTTGTGAAGGCTAAATTTACCAAGGCTAAGGAGTATTCACCTGATAATCACATGGCGTTGAATGTTCATATATAAACTCTTTTTTATTTTCCCCTTCAGGCATTCACATCGAACAAAATTTAATCGATACCATTTAATTTAATTAAAATCACATGAACATAAATTATAATTTTGAAATTTTCACAGAATCAGCCAATACGTTTGTGCAATTAAACGCCTCAATGCCAATTGAATTTCTAATGCAATTTCATGGCCCGCAGGTGAAAGTCACCCACAACTACGGAGATAATCGAATTTGCTATGACGAACAGACCACACAAATACATACACGTACATACATACAATCAGTGCCTGAAACATATATGTATGTAGATATATGATTGTTGAAATTTTTGCCATTTGTGCTTTTGGCCTTCACAAATTTCCTGTGCAATAAATGTGCCACAATCGAATCTCTTCAATTACGCGCTACGTGCGCCAATCAAACGGCAATGAAATTAATTTCATCAATAAACGTAACGCCCAGAGACAACAGCTAAAGTAATATTAGCAACCATAACAACAACAAAGACAATGCGGATGTACTCCGTAATCCGACTCTCTAATATCAATAATAAATCAAAAGTCCTAGAGGAGCAAAGCAAACTCACCACGTAGGTACACTTACCACGCATTACTTACCATGACTTAGTGGCGGCAGATAAGTTTGAAATATAGAAAAAATAAAATCAATGAAATAAAAATGCTGGAGACTAACTAAAGGAGGTAAAAACCTCCTTGAAAATTCTGCCCTAAGATAAAAAAGCATAATAAATATAAAGATTTATTTTAATCCCTCTCACTCCTTACCGATTTTTGCCGTTCACTTCTTAAGGAGCCAAAATGA
>JAWMAG010000003.1:18007500-18347500 GCA_037013455.1 Ceratitis rosa | reverse complement strand
TTTTCTCAGGCTTTTCTAGTATAGATCCGGCATTGCACAGAGAACAGTTTCCTTCAAATACAACAACTGAGCTGATGTCCGTTATGTGTAGTGAGAATATGTGTAGTGACCGATCCAAGGCTGTTACGTATTTGTCCCAGTGCGTTCTGGTCTTATTATGATATGAAGTCAAGGTGTCTATAATCAGAAAATGAGTCCACCCCCATCCTTACATAAGATTTATCTCTGAACTATAGAAAATATATCTACACCTAAGACTTTCCTTCTGCGGCTATTTGTTTATAGTGAAACTCCACAAAGTTTATGTAGTCGAACAGAGTCAGCCACTATGGTTATGGTCTAAGCTGCACAAGCTGTATGATGGTTGGAACGTCTGTTCCAATAATTAGTTGCATATTACTTCTTTTTACATTACCCACCTGAGAGCGAGCACCTTCGAAGGATCTACTTTCGTCGCCGAATGACGCAGGGCACAGTAAATTGGATGGTGGAGCAAAGAAGATCAATCCTACCATCCCAAAATTTAAGTAGTGATGAGTATAAAATCTATGCTGGCAATACCGCTTCGATTCAGACCTTGGAGCATAACATCACGCGTATCCATTCGCCAGCTACCAGTCGAAATGCTCGAACGAGTCATCGTCATCGAAATGACGGATGGACCATGTGAGACGTAGCCATGGCCAACATTTTAAAGAGATAATCTTCGAAAAGTGAGTGCCAAAGAATGTTCTTTTGAATGATTACCCATTAAATTTGAAAATTCTGTATTTTTTCTGTAATAAAGTAGGGAACCTCGAAATGGATCCCTCTTTATATCACTGCCACCGTATAACTCGAATCGTCGGCGATATTCGACGTAGCCGATGCGCAAAAGATCATAAAACGTTCGCAAGACTTTTTTCACGAAGACTCCAAGGGACGTCTCATCATCAGATTGCTTCTATTGGATGAGTGCATAAGTTCGTGCCCGATTCCGCTGGATGCCGTACGAATCGTTTGAGAGTGGCGCTCGTGAAAGAAATATATACATATTATATATCGTTGGAAAGGTGACAGTCCGAACTGTAAATCAAGCATAAAATAACTTCATTTTGATTTGAGTTGCTTAGTGAAAAGACGCATGGAAGATGAACAACGAAAAAGATCATATGCGTCATATTATGTTATACGAATTCCGCAAAGGAAAAACAGTGGGCGCTGCAACTAAAGATATTCGCGAAGTTTATTTGGACCGTGCTCCAGCACTCCGCACAGTAAAGAAATGGTTCGCGAAATTTCGTTCTGGAGATTTTAACCTCGAAGATCAACCTCGCAGTGGACGGCCTTCTGAGCTTGGTGACGATGTTGTAAGGACTTTAGTTGCGAATAACTCACGTATTTCGACGGAAGAGGTTGCCAGTGAATTGAACGTCAACAAATCAACTGCGTTTCGTCGTTTAAAAAAGGTTGGGTACACTTTGAAGCTCGATACATGGGTGCCACATCAGTTGAGTGAAAAGAACAAAGTGGACCGTATGTCAACAGCAATTTCTTTGCTTCGATTTGATAGCCACTTTAGATGTTGCACTATTATTTTGTAGAGATCGGATGGCAGCTCGATTGTCGGAATATATCGCAGCTGATTGTTCTGCTGTCGTAGATTTGAGCAATCACTGGAGGCTTTCATGATGGTCTAGGGAGAGCATCGTGAAGTAGATTCCACAGTCTGTAAAGATGACCATGACTCCCTGATCGAGGGCGTCGGTGTTTTCCCACTCATTTCTGTTTGGGATAGTCGAAGCACTTACTGGAGGTGCTGTAGTCCAGCTCCTTCGGCACTTTTGGAAGAGCTAAAATTTTAGCGTGCCCTATACTGCAGTTCTTTCAAGGTTGAGTTTGATTCAATCTAATTGCCTTGCAGCTTGCTTGTAATTTTCTGTATAGGTTCAGAGTAAGGAAGTGGGGAAGAGTTAGCAATGTTTTTAAGGGAGTTTATGGCAGTTTAGATCACGTTAGCAAGTGGGGCAGCAATAATTGTTTACTTCTAAATCCTAGTCCCTTTCACGCTCGAAGGTTACAGTGAAGGGCAACTGAATAACTCACTACTACTGAGCGAATAGCTGCAATGTCTTCAACAGGGTTTGATGTCCAGTCAATAGTTATGGGCTGTGTGCGTGCTTTCTTTTCAACCAGATATTTTTTGCTCTCCCAATTTTTAAAAAAATTAATATTTAATACCCTCTCACTACTATTAAAAAATTATCATACTATTTTAATATTTCTTTTAAATATATGATTTATGTAGGCCATAAAGAATATATGTACTTGGTAAAAGGGTTCATAATAAAAAGAGCATATATTTTATCAGCCTACCTTTGTGCATACAGACATACCATACACATATACATAAGTCACAAATATTCAAATTACAATATATACACATACGTACAAACGCACATTCAAAATAAGTTAACTGAAAAGTCAAAAGTTCTTTTTCATCTTATGATGACAGTTCAAGTGGTTCAGTCGATTGCCATATTCCCATACGTATACCTACATATTGACACACAACGGGCAACTGAAAAGTGCGTAAAACGCTTGCCATGATGGCAATTGCAAACACTTTCTTTTCTACATACTCATAAACGAGTATACCTATATGTACATACGTGTCGATATGTATGCATGTATGCTTTAACTTTTTTCACCTGTCGCCAATATTCGCAAGCAAATGTACTTTTACAGTGATATGTATGTATATTTATTCATATTTGTATGTATGTATGTATGTTTGTCGATTTTATGAGCTGCTTAAATACTGCTAAAAGCTTTCAATCTGCTCTCTGAAAAATATTTCAGAATTTTGTTTTTTTTTTCTCTCTTCTTTCATCATTTCTGCCAGTTTTCGTTTAATTGACTTGGGCTGCGGCTGGCACACTTGGGATTGGTACGAATATTGATAGGCAACTTTTAAGTAGTCATGCTTTTAAAGTTGGTATAAATGTATGTACGGGTATGTATCTACTGTTGGAAAAGGTGAAATGCGTGCAGTGATGCAAATAAGTATTTAAGTGTATGTGCTGAGTGCATCGTTGGATTTTAATGGTTAGCTTAGTAAAAAAACAAAAAAAAAAAAAAAAAATTCAATAAAAAATATTTAAAAATCTCAAAAACAAGTAAGGAAGAGGAAGTTCGGGAGAATCGAACATCAGATGTTCGGTCAAAAAAAAAAGAAGAACTTATATTAGAGGTAGGTCCATTTCTAGACCTACACCAGTAGTTTGGGCAGGAGTTTATCTATTAAAAGTGGTATAACTCAGTGAGTCGCTGTTCCTTCATTCGCTGAAATAACGAGTGATCCAAGTATAGGCCCCTTTTTCAATAGTCTTTTGTCACAATTCACGCGTGAGTCGTGTCAAGCCAATATGGAAAGACCTATACTTGAAAAACGTTCACAAATCGTTCAACTTTATTATGAAAATTAAAAAAAATGTGTCTAGCGGACTGGACTCAACTTATGGTCAACATAATCGGCCTGTTGAGCATACTATTCGTAACACTCTCACTCTTCTTGAGAGCCAGCTATCATTATTGATTAATATTCGACCGAATAGACCACGCGGTGAAGAAAATATAGCGGTCGTAGCTGAGAGTGTACGCGAAGAACGTGGAGAGTCGTCGATTCGGTGCCGTTCGCAGCAACTCGGTCTGTCGTATGGAACGATTTAATGCATTTTGGGTCAAGATCTAAATTTGAAAGTGTACAAAATACAGCTTGTGCAAGAATTGAGGCCGCACGATCTTTCCAAGCGACATCGCTTAGTTCTATGGGCTATTGAGCAGTTCCGAAGAAGATGCAACGTTTTCGAGCCAAATTTTGTTTAACGATGAGACCCATTTCCATCTCAATGGATATGGAAACAAGTAAAATAGCCACATTTGAGGAAAAAAGCAACCTGAAGAGATTCTAAAGCTGCCATTTCATCCCGAAAAAAACAGGTTGGTCTTGTTTCTGGTTCGGTGGAATCATCGGTCCATATTTCTTCAAAAGATGATACCAGTAAGAACGTAAACGTTAATGACGAACAGATATTTTCACGTTTTAGGCCGGTACAAGATCGTGCGATGTAACGCCGTTAAACTTTTTCCTGTGGAGATATGTAAAGTCCAAAGGCTATGTGGACAATCCCGCTTCGATTCAAGCCTTGGGAAAAATATCAGGCGTACCATTCACCAGCTATCAATCGAATTGTCATCGAAAATTAGACTCAACCGGATGGACCATCTGAGATCTAGCCATGGCCAACATTTGAAATAGATAAGTTTAAAAAAATAATTGCCAAAGAAAGTTTTTTCGAATGATGATAAATATTCCCCATTAAATATGAATATTTTGTGTTTTTTCTCGAAGACTCCAAGACTAATGAGGGACGTCTCATCATCAGATTGTTTCTACATTTGATAACCACTTTTGATGTTACACTGTTACTTAGTAGAGATCTGATGACAGCCTGACTGGCGGAATATGTCGTAGTTGATTGTCCTGTTTGCTGTAGATTTCATCAATCACTGGGGAGCTTGCTTGATTGGAAAGATTTCTGCTCGCAAGACACCGCAGAGGTTTAGTGAGAGCATCGGAAAGTAGATTCCACAGTCTGTGAAGATGGTTATGACTCCCTGATCGAGGGCGTTGGTCGTTTCCCATTCATTTTTGTTTGGGGTTCTCGTGGCTGTTGTTGTTGTAGTAGCGGTTCGCCAGCCCCACTTAGGAGTTTAACCTGCTACAGTATATATTAAATATTTCGAGCTCAGCATCGCCTGACAGAAACGCTGTGCCCTGACATTCTAGGGTAGTATCCCTGCAGTCGATGTCGCCGTCCATAAGACGATACTGCACGGTGTTGTGTAGGATGAACGCTAAGCTCCCACCATGGTCTCGCTCGCGATCCTTTGCGGATTATGTTGTATCCGGCCCGGCTCAGAAGATCCGAGCGGGCGGTCAACTTCGTTTCCTGGATCGCATCAATCGACAGATACTCCCGGCTCATAAAGTCCATTATCTCGTCGAGATTCCCCTGCAGTAATAGTCGTGTTTGCCTCGGAGGGACGTTCGTGATGCGGGGGGTGAGGGAGTGTGATGCGTGGATGGAGTATGTTGTTGCTGTATTACCCGCTGAAATTGATTAGGCACGTCGGTGTTGGTTGGCGTTGTTGTTGTGGAAACAGGCGGGGGCAGACTCCTAGAGCACGGGGCAACGTACGCATTATTCCACTCACGGGTGGGCGCAGGCCAGAGCAAGGTCCAAAATGGCACCAGCCAGAGCAGGAGTTGCATCTGAATGAAGTCATATTCCGACGTACTATGGCCTGACACACGGAACAGACTGTGCGGGGACTAGGAGCTGCTGGGTAGCCCTCGCGCGGGAGTAGGAAGAGGAGCTGATTGCAGGTAAAGATGGGGGTAGTCCAGCTCATTCGGCAGTTTTGCAATAATTTATCGTGTTCTATACTGCAGTTGAGTTGCATTCAATCTAATTGTGTTGTAGTTCGCATGTAATTTTCTGTATGTGTTCAGAGTAAGGAAGTGGGGAAGAGTTTGCAGTGCTTTTAAGGGAGTTAAAGGCAATGCTTTTGTTACCAGGTTAGCAGTCAACCGTTGAATTCCAGAAACGTTGATGCCGTTGGTTGGTCTAACTACCGATGCACAAATCTAGTATGCGATATTTGGTCTAGGTAGGTCAGTTATAGCCTTCCTTGACCTTTCTGCCGTATTCCGCCTCCAGTTGTGTATGATATCTAAGATTACCCAGAGATATTAGACTTCGTTGGAGTATTTCGAAGACAAAATCATAGTAGCTTTCTGTAAACCAGAATTATACTAGTATTTAAAAGACATAAATATACCAGTTTGCTATTGACTAGAATTATACTAGTATTTTTCGGTAAAATCTGGACTAGTTTGCAAAAATTCTACTATATAAACAAGTATTTAGTTGACAAATGCATACCAATTTGTAGTTTTACAAAAAGAGCAGAACTCATAAGTAACTTGAAGCTTCGACAATACATTGTTAGACTTGCTGCTGTAGCAAGAACAACACCAAAAACATTATTGTGATTTTTATATTATTTTCAATAGTAAAGAATGTTGAGCAGTCTTAATTAAGCTTCAAATACATACATCGATCCACTTCCTGGTAAGATATAATGTACCAAATTTTTAAGCAAAGTGAACCATAAGTGCGTTTTTTCTCAAATAAGTTGGTCCCTGGCGACTTCCTTTGAAAGAGCTCTTCGAAATCAGCCTCAGATCTACCTGAAAACACACAAAAAATTGCTTTAAAATCGGTTAAACTGTTTGGAATGGGGGTATCTATCGAACTGTTTTTTGACTAATAGTATTTAACTGATATAAATAAACTGGTATTTAACTAGTTTGAAGCTGATGCATGGACTAATAATTGACAATGAGTAGGACATCGGCTTGTTAAAAGTACCACTTGCTTACCAGAAAAATAGATGAAAGACGAACTAGTTGGTATAAAACTGTAAACTAGTTGGATTCTAGTTAACAACTAGTATTTTCCCCTGCAGGGTATGCTACGCGGATTACAATCATATTTATTGACAATAAGCTGAAATATATAATTTAAAGATTTTTTTGTATATTGCAATATATGTAAGTATGCGTGTGTATCTACAGACATACATATGTGTTAATATATCAGTAAATTTTATAAATAAAATTGCAAAATTTTCATCAACGTTTTCCACTTAACTAAGCAGCAAAATTGTGCAATACCATCAATGTCAACTGATGTTGTAAAATAGCAGTCATAAAATAATTAAATACACTTACATGCATGTCATACATAGGATTATACGAGTATACTTGCATACATCAAGCGCCACGAAGCGTTTACCCAAAATCGAAAAAGGAATCAATGAAATTGAATTTTTATTTATTGACCTCGAAGCGCTGCAGCGCGCTGGGAGGACAGAAAAAAAAACGTAATCATAAATTGTAACAGCAATGCTTAAAAGTATGCACACAAATATAGGTACATACACATACACACCGTCATACATACGAGTATGCGGCAACCTAATAATAAACGAGTATTTTGCGTTAGATATTCACGGCTACCACCTGTCGAAATTGAATTCTGGTCATAACAAATTATGTGCGTTTACTTTGATCCACCAAATACACATGCAAACAAATATACACATACACATATATACATGACAATATACATACATACACCAAAATGCGATGTAAGCGAAAAAATTTCATTTCGCTAGTGCCAAAGGACAGCTTTGACACCAAACCCAATAAAGCTGGCTTGCATGACAACGGGTGTGTGAGTGTGTCAGTGTGTGAGTGTGTGAGCGTGGAATTTCAGTGCAAGCCAGTAATCAAAAGACATTCCATAAATACAATATTCAAAGGCATAGATCGATCCTCTATTATTAAGAAATATATTTTTTTGCTATCTTTGTATGTCAGATGAAGATTTTTCGCAGTTGTGAAGTGGTCCATTTCGAGGTTCCCTACTTTTTTAAAGAAAAATGCACAGAAAATTCAAATTTAATTGGGACTGTTTATTATTATTCGAAAGAATATTCCTTGGCATTTATTTTCTGTAGATTATCTCTTTCAAATGTTGGCCGTGGCTATGTCTCAGATGATCCATTCGCTGTGTCCAATTTTCGATGACATTTCGACTAGTAACTAACAAATGAACCGCGTGATGTTTTTCTTCAAGACCTGTATTGAAACGGGATTACCCGCATAGACTTTACATATCCCCACAGGAAAAAGTCTAACGGTGCAATATCACACGATCTTGGTTGACAAACGTGAAATTATCTACTCACCGGAGTGTTCTCTCCATAAATCCATTGATTGATGCGATGTGTGGTGAAGTGGCACCGTCTTGTTGAAACCAAGTGTCGCCGAGTTGACGAACTTCAATTTCAGACATCATGTAGTCGGCTATAATGGCGAGAAAGCGGTCGCCATTGATGCTTGCGTTCTCACCGGTATCATTTTTGCAGGACCGATGATTCCACCAGCCCACAAACCACACCAAACCGTTTTTTTTTCTGGCTGAAATAGCACCTCTTGATTTTCTTCAGGTTGCTCTTTGTCCAATATGCGACAATTTTACTTGCTTCCATACCCATTGAGACAGAAATGGGCCTCATCGCTGAACAAAATTTGGGCCGAAAACGTCGGATTCTCCGGGAGCTGTTCAAGAGCCCATAGAGCTAACGATATCGTTTGGGAAGGTCAACCGGCTTCAATTCTTGTGCACAAGCTGTATTTTATATGCCTTCAATTTAAGATATCGACGTAAAATGCGCCAGTACGAGTTGCTGCGGCCGCTATAGTCTTGATATTTTTCCAACGAATTTAGGAACCTACTATTTATGCTAAGCGGCCTCCGGACGGCTAATGGTTTCTAATGATTGAATTACGCTAAATGGTGCTAGAAAGATGATATTTCTAGCAAGAAAAGATACTGGGAAAAGAAAAGTTGAGTGATCAACTCAGTAGTAATTGCCAAAAGCATGTCAAGGAAGGCGAAAACGATGTCAGTCAACTGAAAATTTTAAATTTTGGTTTCGTCGATTTCGTTCCGGTATTTTTTCTGTCAAGAAAGCTAAACGATGTGGAGGGCCAGTTGTCGAAAATGTCGATAAAGTAATAGAAATCGTCAAGCTTGACCGATATGTGAGCCTTATTTCGATTGCCCAGGTGCTATAAATTGTACGAAAAACTGTTTGGAGTCACTTGAACGCAATGCTGAATACATGAATTAACGACAAAAAACCGTCCTGGAATGAATTTCGGTCTAGGAATCGTTGTTGAATTGTAACAAAAGCTACCCATTTCTGAGGCAAATGGTGGCTGGTGATGAAATATGGATCCCTTACATCAAAGTCAAATGAATGCGATCGTGGTCGAAGAACAGTGAGATAGCACAAATGGTTACCAAGACAGAAATGAAGGCCAGGCAGGTTTTGTTGTGTGCTTGGTGGGATTGCCACGGATTCATCTATTATGAGCTGCGCCCCAACTCGCCCAAACTCGTTATTCGGACCTTAACATGTCAGCAATTGCACCGTCTGAAGGAAGCAATCATCCAGAAGCGTCTGGTTTTTGCAAACAGGTGGGAAATTGTGTTTCATTAGGCCAGACTACGTACATCGATAGTGATGCGCCGGTTGCAGCGAGAGCCTTTGGACCTCGAACTTAGTGATTTCCATCTGTTTCTGTCTAAAGCGAATAGTTTGGCTGACGAAGAATTGATCTCAAAAAACCCCGTGAAAATCGTTTGTCGCAATTGTTAGCGAATAAGGATAAGTATTTCTATGAGAGAGGCAAAATGGCAAGAAGTTATCAGGCAAAATAATGGATAACTTTTTACTCTAGGTATAACAATATATGGAAAGGTTCCATTGGCCAATTCAATAATTATTGTTTTGAATATGTACTTCCATCTCATTCTTAATAAGCCTAGGCACTGGCTGCGTTTCTCCTTTCAAGAATTCTTTGCAAATTGGAAATAGTAAACGAAGCAAGGACTTTTTTCACCTGAGCTTTCCAAGGTAGTGGATATCTTCTCTTTTCTCCGATCCCACTACTTGGGTTACATCCTTGAAAACTTTCAAAGATGAATTATTTTCACACATCCAAAGGACCATCTTCTGACTGTAATATACGTATATGTCGTCACCCGTATGCAGATGACTGTAAAGCTTTCGCCTGACTTTTTTATGCAAAACACTTCGGTACCATGAGCGACTTACTGATCCTTTGTGCTTCGTGATGAAACTTTATTTGTTCAAATTCCAATACTTTAGTAGCTCAGCAACTAGAGACAAGAATGGATCTGACTTGCATCTCTAGGCTAATACTGTTGCTTATAGTTTCAAGTCATCTCACGGTTGTAATATGAAAGTAAGGAAAGCCTGATGAGCTAGCGAGGCTGTGGCAACTTTTAGACCTTTCAGTACCAGCAAATGTTGTCCAAAATAAAAGAACTTAAACGATTTCTTAAGGTCCTGGAGCGACTCCCACTCGGGCCTACTACCAAGTTACCGTAAACCGTAGACAGATCAAACTGTTGGTGGCACAAAACATTAGAGAGCATAGTATTCTTGTATGTATACTGACTTTGCACCTACAACTGAAATATCGTCTCTAAAAAGTAGGTAAGATCGGCTGAGTACGAGTACAGATCGTTCGCAGAAGAGTTCGAAATGCTGGAGCATTACCTTTGCGTGTGACAAGCTTTCACTCAATTCTACGGGGCTTCAAGCTCTAGCCTCTTGGATGCGTTGGGATAGAAAAAAAACTGAGAGTTCTACATTCTGGGAAAAGGTTATCTACTTAGCTTTGCAACTCGTACAATTTTTCTCGGATTAGGATAAAAAGTAGCAGATTGTGAGCCCTCTTGCCTGAACTCTTTTTTAATACTGCGCGACTCAAAGAGGCCCTTTCAAAGTTCGATAGAGATAGGGCACTTTCTAGTCTAATCTTTTTCGTTGGGTTTCATTGTGTTGCAGTCTGTACAGCACAAAATACGTTACGAATGCTAACAAAGACTTGAGACTTCACTCAAAAATATTTTCAAGCACAAACGCAAAGAAGATCAGAGTTAAACCTACTAATCCGGCTCCTAGCCAACATCCCTGTTTATAGGATGTGTTCTTTTGAATACTCTGCTGATTAAAAATTCAAACCTGCGAAGTATTTACACACAAAATAAATATTCATCTGCTTCTTTCCAGCCTTCATATTAGAGATATAATTTTTGAGATCCTCTTCGAATGCTTTATATTTTTTCTGGGTATAACCTTCGATAAGCTCTTGAGCTCTCAGAAAGTTGCTTAGCCTCAATGTGCTTCCCTATTCGCCTGAGTGAAACGAAGTCTAAAAGATAGAAAGTATCTTGCATCCTCGTACTTATACGAGGTGTGATAAATAAGTAATGAGACTGGTTGCATAAAAACCGTCAAAATTATTCTAAAACTCTGCCATCACCTACAAAGTAGTCCCCTTGGGCAGCTAAACAACGATTCCAACGCATTTTCCATGCTTCGTAACATTTCTGGAACACTTTGACTGGGATGTCCGCGAATACCCTCGTTGCGGGCGCCTGTATGTCCTCAATGGACTCAATATGGGTTCCTTTGACCACCGATTTTGTTCTAGGGGAACAAAAATGTCACAGGGTGACATATCGGGCGATTAAGGAGGTTGTTGCAACACAGCGATCCCTTTAGAGACCAAATACTGGGACACGCTGAGGGCGGTGTTGCACTGCGCGTTGTCGTGATGAAGGATCCAGTTATGAGCGATGTCTGGGCGCCCCTTGTTGACTGACTCGTTTTCGCAATCTTTCGAGTACTTGGCGATAGTAGACTTGATTTGCGGTTTGCCCCGGTGGAAGAAATTATTGGTGGACGATTCCACGTCTATCAAAAAAGGGAATAATCATCGTTTTCACCTTCGATTTGCTCATGCGGGCTTTACTTAAACTTAAACACTTTATGCCATCGAAATACCTGGGCAGGACTAAGAGCACTATTACCATGCACTTTTACAATTTTAGCGTACATTTCCGAAGCTGTTTCGCCCGATTTGGCGCAAAAATTTTACCGCGACGCGTTGCTCTCGATTTCTTTTTTCCATTTTCGTGACGAACACCACGAAGACACGTTTACTCAACACGACACAGCAGGCGAACTAAACAAGCTAGAGCGATGGCAAATATATTAATGGAGAAGAGAAGGATGCCGGGAGAAGGGAAAGGGAGTTTCAAGATCGCAGTGTTACCACAATCGCGGCAATATAATCGGTCTCATTACTTAATTGTCACACCTCGTATACCTGAACGTTGGTGACGTAAAACTTAACATCTAGCTTATAAAGGGTGGTTAAATTGTAAGGGTTGATGTTGAATGTGAACCACACCTAAGCGCCAAGTTTTTTTCCGAATTTAATTTGACATTTCTCTATTTCAGACTTACTCAATTTGAACTATGGAGAGATACACAATCCAACAACGTGTTAAAGTTATCCAGACTTATTATGAAAATTTTCGAAGAAAATCATCTTCAGTGATGAGGCACATTTTCACCTCAGTGAATTCGTCAATAAACAGAATTGCCGCATTTGGGCGAATGAGAATCCAAGAGTGATTGTCGAAAAACCAATGCACCCACAAAGAGTGACTGTTTGGTGCGGTTTATGGGCTGGCGGCATCATCGGGCCGTATTTTTTCCAAAATGAGGCCGGTCAGGCAGTTACTGTGAATGGTGTTCGCTATCGTGAGATGATAACGATTTTTTTATGGCCACAATTGGAAGATATGGATGTGGACGATATGTGGTTTCAGCAGGACGGTGCCACTTGCCACACAGCTTACGAAACAATGGCTCTTTTGCGCAACAAATTCAATGGCCGTGTTATCTCACGTAATGGCGATGTCAATTGGCCCCCAAGATCATGTGATTTGACACCGTTGGACTTTTTTCTCTGGGGTTATTTGAAAGAAAAGGTGTACGTCGATAAGCCAGCAACAATTCAAGAGCTAAAGGATGAGATAATTCGGCACATTAACGGCATAGAAACTCCATTATGCCTCAGCGTCATCGAAAATTTGGACCATCGTATGGAGGTGTGCCGCCGAGGTCGCGGCGCTCATTTGGCCGATATTTTGTTACATACATAATTGAGTAATACCAATATATCATAATAAAATAAAATTTCAATAATTTCCTAAATAGTTTGTGTTTTATTCAAAATCAACATCGGTCCTTGAAAATTTAACCACCCTTTATAACATCACTCATCAAAAGTAACTAGTGTCAGAACTGATTTTCCATTAGTTCAGATCGTATAATTTTCCTCGTAAATTACTGATACATGCATATATGATACAACAGACGTATGAGTATATTCGCTCACCGTTCTCGTACTCTTATTTGCTTGCCTACCTTCGTTCTATTCGTAGCTGCCTCCTGTTCACAACGGAGAACTGCATAAAATCACATGATCTCCTATAAAATTTATTAAAGCGGAAATTATTCATTGCACAGTTCAATGCGCTTTACAACCACTGCCTTCGTGCAATCCCATTGGATTAATGGCTGAGCAAGTGAGCAAGGCATGGATGATGTGATGTTGCAACAAACTGCTGCATGAGTAGACAGAACGAATTGTGCTCGGAGCGTTTTGAAAATGTGAACGTGTGTGGCTTTTTGCTAAATTTGGCCTTTATCTTTATATGGACATGCACAGGGAGACATATTATATATGTACATACATACATACATACATACATACACGTGTTGTGCTTTTATTAAATACACAGCGCGAATTTATAGGAAAGTGTTTGATGCAGTTGAAGTTTAGCGGTTATTCTCCGAGAGTTTAGCTTCAGCTTCACTAAAAAAGGTGAGAATTTTATAAAATTTATTTCTTTTGTTGAGCTTAAAAAATGCTGAAAAGAACATCAAACTGGGAGAAGCTTAGTCATTATAAAGATATCCCGAGCTGTTCACTCAATTAGGGAATTCAAAATAGACTTCCACTTGTATTCTCAT
Source organism: Ceratitis rosa (assembly GCA_037013455.1). Classification (NCBI taxonomy): domain Eukaryota; kingdom Metazoa; phylum Arthropoda; class Insecta; order Diptera; family Tephritidae; genus Ceratitis; species Ceratitis rosa. The sequence goes on along the minus strand of JAWMAG010000003.1, from coordinate 18,333,895 downwards.
TGAGACATCCAGACGGGACGGACGGGCCTCAACAGACTGTCAAGCCTATCCTTTCGTTATCCAGTTATCTGGGGCCTAAATCTGAACTCCGAATTATGGCACATTTCTCTCAAGTTCTAGAAATTTTTTTTGCTCCTTTAAGCTTATGTTAGTAGAGTAGAGATTAGTTACAAAATTAAGGTTTTCCAAAAATCTGGAACAATAGAAGATACTTGGGAGAAGCTTAGACGGTATAAAGATATCCCTAGACTCAACAGTGCTAAAAAATTATAGATTTACTTAAGAAACTCTATGTAAAAAAGTGAATCAAATACTGTTTTGAAAATAGCAGATTGTGCATTAACTGGGTGCAAGACCACAAGGACATTGAAGGTAATGAGATAGCTGACGAAATTGCAAAGGAGGGTGTCTACTTAGAACAGAACGCAGCTTCGAACTTGCCAGTGTCATTCAAGGAAGTGAAGCGAAAGCAAGAAGTAATACCAATTCGTCAGGCAAATAGACTATGGGCACGAGCTATGGGTTGCAGCATCACGAAGACTATACTAAACTCACAAAGTTTGTACCATCACTAAAGAGACCGGACTTCAGGTTGCTGATAGGACTATTAAAAGGACATTGCCTTCCGGCGTCGCATGCATTTAAAATAGATCTGACTGTGGACAACAAATAAAGGAAATGCAAAGGAATGTGTGGAGACAGCGGAGCACGTAATCTGTGAATGTATGGTCTTCAGAAGACAAAGGCTATGTATACTTGGGGCAATCGGCAAATGCCCAAGAGGCCAGAAAACCTACTTAAGTTCGCGAAAAGAACAGCAATGTTCTTCACAATAGAGACAAGAAACCAGCAGTGTAGCAGCACAGCTTGATCGCATCGTATGCCTGGTAACACTATGGATGTACGAGAATTTTGTCTACGTGAGACCCATTGGGTTAGCCAGCTTAACCTAACCTACAAAACACCACAACGCTCACTCGGGCATCCGTGCGGTAGGAATAAGGAAAAGCTAGATTTTAAGCATTTCGGGCAAGGTCTCCTGAGAACTTAATTAAGTACGCTCTACTCATTGTTTACGGAATAGAAGAGAAATACCAGGTAGAAACTTAACCGACTCATACAGGTACTCTAAATATCATATTCTAGCCCAACTTTAACCAAGTTTTAAATGCTTTATATTAGGTCAAGTAATTGGTTTGTTCAGTTTTTATCAAAGAGATGACGTTATTGTCTATAGTACTAGTATTACGTATCGCATCATGTCATACTATACGGCGCTGAAAACGTGTTTATTCACGCTAAAAGTTTGTTTTTGACAGTTTTTCGATTGATTGACTCAGTATGTTGTGAGCGCTCGGCAAAGAGAAAATTCGCTATATTTTACAATTTATCTTTGATCAAAGCGAAAAAGCAGTCAAAGCGGTTGAAAAAAATTTATTTAGTTTATGGGCCCGATACTGTGAACGAACGTGGAGTACAAAAGTGGTTTGCTAGGTTCCGTTCCGGGAATTTCGATGTCAAAGATGGACCACCCGTCGGGAGGCCTGTTGTCGAAAATTGCGATAAAATCATGTAAATAGTGGAAAGAGACCGTCACGTGAGCACTTATTTAATTGCTGAGGAACTAAAGATAACCCAGAAAACCGTTTGGAACCATTTGCATAACCTTGGATTCAAAAAGAAGCTCGATGTTTGGGTGCCACACGAACTAACGCCAAAAAAACATGATGGACCGAATTTCCAACTGCGAGTCGCTGCTGAATCGCAACAAAATCGACACATTTCTGAAGCGTTTCGTGACTGGCGATGAAAAGTGGAACACTTACGACAACGTCAAGTGAAATCGGTCGTGGTCGAAACGCGGTGAGTCGGCGGAAACGGTGGCCAAGCCAGGATTGACGGCCAGGAAGGTTTTGCTGTGTGTTTGGTGCGATTGACAAGGAATCATCTACTACGAGCTGCTCTCCTATGGCCAAACGCTCAATTCGGTCCTCTACTGCCAACAACTGAACCGCTTGAAGGCACTGCACTCATCCAGAAGAAGCCATCTTTGATCAACAGACGCCGAATTGTGTTCCATCAGTACAACGCCAGGCCACACACGCCTTTGGTGACGGACTAGAAGCTACACGAGCTCGAATGGAAAATACTAAGCTATGTACAGTGCAACTGCTCTGTGTGAAGGAGAAATATTTTTAAGATCAGACTAAGTCACTTGATGGCTTCAAAATGGTTTTTAGACATTTAGCAGTTTCTCTTGATTTGCTTGAAATCTTAAGCCAAAATCTTAATCATTTTTTTTCCACTGTCAGTAGTCCGATTCCGCTCAAAGTCCATTGCATTTCACGTGTATTTACGTATGTCTGTATGTATGTATGTATATATGTAAGTACTATCCATAGCTCCTAACATACGAGTACTTGCGTCAGTGCGTGTTGTTGTTGCTTGTTGTTTTTCTTATTTTCTTTTTTGTTTTTGTTTTTTTTTTTGCTCTTTATTTGCACTGAGTGTAGCGACGCTGCTGTTACTTCTGTCGCCAATGACTGAAGGCGTTGATAATGACGAAAATGACATTACAAGGGATCCGGATCCATTTGCCATTACCGCCACGAATGGTGTGCTTGATGATGACGATGACGACGTTGTTGATGTTGTTATTGCATGGCTAACATACACGTACATACAAACACATGCACTCACGCTCCAATATTATTAAAACAACTTTATATATGTGTGTATGTATGTACATTTAAGGAAATGTATATATGTATGTATGTATGTACGTCTGTGTATGCAGTTCAACTGATTCAGCTGCTTCTTGTACTGTACATATGTACATACATATATATATATATGTAGTTTTTATTATTATAGCTCAGCATTGCTGTTGGCTTGACTGACTCACTCACTCAATGTTGCAATGTTACGATGGTGTGTACTATGTTGTTGTTGTTGTAGGTTCGTGTTGTCATTGCCAACACGTAAGGATATGACGATGTAATTGCATTTAACTCAATCGTTCCGTTGCCATCAGCGCTTACAAACTAAACGATTGCAGTCATTTTTCATTTCTTTTATCTCCCCGCCACCCACACCCCACTACAGGTCTGACCTTACTAACGCTGAGGATATCTCCATATAAATATGTACATATATTTATGTGTTTGTGTATATATATATATATAAACCTCTAGTTAATAATATTTTCCACTTTCAGCTGTTAGCCACTTGTTGCTGCTACGCTATACTGCTCGGCAATTGAATTGTATGTGGTTGCTGATCGAATAATTTTCGGTCAACGATTGCCGATTACATTCTTCAACTCTAACCAAAGCAATTACATATACCATACATACATATGAGGGGATTAACAAGAGTTCGGTAAGTTAACAAGAAAAAAATAAGTTATTTTTGTATTTATTCGAAGTCTTTGGACTTCAGCAGAGCTACAGTGACCTCATCAGTGGAAGATTTTGGTCGACCTTCTCGGTGCTCGTCCTCTACGGAAAAATGTCCGGTCTGGAATCTTCGGAACCACTTAGAAATGGTCTTGAAAGACGGCGCAATTGTTTCATATGCAATTTGGCATTCACTGAATATTTGTATTGACTGTAAACTACGCCGAAACCCGAAGAGAATCACATGGCGAGTTTCTGTTTGCGTTGGCGTTGGAATTTCGGCTGACCTATCCTCAGCTATCTTGTGTTTTCTCGTCTCCATTTTAGCCGATCGTTCTAAAATTTGAAAGGAAGAGCAATAAAGTAATTGCAAAGAATTTCGCATTTTTAGATTTAACAAAAACAAATCGAAAGTCACAAACTGACCGAACTTTTCTTAATCCCCTCGTACATATGAATATGAGGGGGAATGTATTTATATTAGTGGAAATTGAAATTCGATAAGGAAATCGCTATTTTCATTTGCTCTGAGCGAGTTTGAGCGAACAATTAATGAAAATAACAACAAAAAGTACTGTAATTAAAGTAGCTCACTGATTTGTGTGAAGGAATTTATGCTATTTGCTAAATTATATTGTGGTTTTAATAATTAATTTTTAAAAATTTTCTTTAAAATTCTTCCAATACTTAGATTCCCTTCTTTTTCGGTAACTGACACTTAAGCAAATACAGCTGAAGCTAGGAAAACTCACCAGACAGTTTTAGTATTGGCGATATTGCCCTAGCTGAAGTTACCAAACCAACTTATGTCCTCTCCACACACTACCGCTCACGACGTTTACTCACCATCTGAGTCCAGCAGCACATCAGCATGACTTTCGCAAAGTACAAAGTACCACAACAGCACTTAACGTTATAAACACTTAGAAAAAGCGGCCCCGTGCGCGAACTGTGCTGGTGGCACTGAATTTATCAAAGCTTTTGACACCGTTAACCATTCAGTGCTACTCTATTGGACATTGAGGAAACCTCATTACCACCGGGGTGGAAGAGGTGGATCATGGGCTACCTGAGTGGGAGTCAATCATCGGTAGAATTTCGAGGTCAAACATCAAAACTTAGGAAGATTAAACAAGGGATTCCGCAGGGTGGTGTCCTCTAACCCAATGCTCTTCAACTTCTATATTCCCAAGCTCCCTCCTTCAATAGGAAAGGAAACGGCTATCTCGACGTCCTATCCCACTTCTTCACTGCATGACAACTTAAAATACAACCGAACAAATCTTCGGCTACCCCTTTCACTAGCTGAACGAAGGAATACATGTTCGAATTTGATGTAAAGGTCGATGGCGTGAAAATTCCGATCACATCGGAAAGGGAGTACAAGATTTATAGAACACTATCCAGCAATATGTACAACAACCGCTGTACAGGAGGGTGTAAATACAGGCACTGAACGCCATTCACCAGGAGTCAGTTAACACCTTTAAAGACTCCCTTCCTACGAAAAGCTTATAGGGAGTTAAATCATCGATGCATAGCAGACGAGGTCTCGAGGTGCCTCGGGAGACCCGCGTAATACTGGCGCAACTTAGGTTTGGATATTGTAGCAGGTTAAACTACTACTTATCCAGACTCGACCCCAACATACCCACAGTATGTCCTGCGTGTAATGAGCCCCCGCACATACTAACATGGCCCCTAAAACTAACGCATCTAACCCTCCTCTCCCTCTGGTCGGTACCTTTCGAAACAGCACGATTCCTGGACCTGCGTTATATGACCTCGGTGTCTTAGACTAACTAGCCTGTCCCTAAGCGGGGCAAGTGAACCCCTACAGCAACAACTATAAGAACATGTCCTGTTCTTTTCGACCTAACCGAGCTTTTGATGTTGCTTAACGTAGGTTTACTGAGACGTACACATTTTTTTAGGGATCTAAATTCAGACAATAACGACGAAGAGGTGGTGTGTGTCGACTTTATTTTCATGGATATTTTCATAGTTTTGGCGCATGGTGAATGCCTGGTCAATGGTTGATTTACCAGGTCTAGAGCCGCATTGATAAGGTCCATTTAGGTAGTTTGTTGACGGTGGCCGTTTTTTCCATCGTCTCTGATTAAGATTTCTGATTCACCATCTCCGGCTGTTTCATTTTCACAGCCATTCACCATGCTGGAAAAGTGTTCGCTCCATAAATTCAGTATACTTTGGGCATCTGTCATTAGATCACCCATTTAGGTCCTACAAGAGTTTGCTGTAGTCTTGAAACCGTTTATAAGCCAGCCTGTTTTCTCTCCATTACGGCATGATAATCCTCGTCGGGTCAGCTAATTTTTCGACCCTTTCGGATTTCAAGATAGTCGTCCGAACTGGAGTTGGGTCCTCGGATTGTACGCACGTCAAAATATATTGTCAGTCTATAACAACAGGATCGATCTGGGGACAACCGAGTGGCCTCGGCGAAGTCGGTGTCAAAACCCATTTGGGAATGTTTCGTTGTGGTGGCTGAATTTTCTGACCGTTGTGCTAAAGATACCCTCTACAGAGTGGGAAACCTGGCGTTGAAGTCGCCAAGTACAATTTTGACATCGTGGCGGGGATATCTCTTCCTAGGCGTTGTATTACTTTTCATTGGAGCAGGTTTCTACGTTGCCGATGCAACCATTAACTCCACTAGACGAGTAAGTTTACATTTATACCATATACAGCGAGCCGCTCGCTTCAAGATAAACGGCCGCTCGCAGTGGCTTCACTGAAGCCTTCTTCCCTTTATTCGTGACCCAAGGCTCCTCATGGAGTTGGTTACCACATCTTGTTTAAGAGTAGGAATTGAATATCAGTTGCAACACATCAAACTGAAAAGATTATATGAAGCTTACTTCATACTTCAATTTTTTTATTTTCTACTAAGTGGAAGGACTGCACACACGTTATTGTAAAAATAATTAAAATATGCTTTAACGAATTATTTGATATTAAATTTTAACTCTAAAATTAGTCACTGGTTGTATTTTGCAGAGCCTTTAAAGTTTTATCATACTTTAAACACTTTCAATAACCTACACACATATACATACATACATAAATATTACGCGTGCTATTTACCTGTAATCCATGCTTTTTAAGCATAGTCCACACATCCCACAATCAGGACATCAGCGGTTACTGTGGCTGCACATCACTTCGTTGTGTCATGTCACGCACGTCATGCTTGCATCCATACTTCCGAACCAAGTGGATGAAAATTCCAAAAAAAAAAAAAATAGATATATATATGCCATCAAAAGAGTGTGCCACAATGCTGTTACGTAGATGCGATCACTTTCGTACACACACACCTACATACATACATACATATATTCAAACATATATACGTGTACGCATATTTATGTAGGCGTTGATGACAAAGTCTGCGGTTGCATGGTTTACAGCAGAGTACACACATACCTATGTATTCTCATACATATATTGTATATGTATACATATACTATATGGCTTTGTAACGATGTGGATGTATAATTATATGTATATGTTATATGCATATTCGCTTTATTTCTGAGCTGTTTGGCCTCTTCTTCACAGTAAGAATGATGATGCAGTTGCAAAAGGCATTTTCAAGTGCTGCTGCCTGCGGATGCACGCACTGCAGTTGCAGGCATCATTCAGAAGTGCGAGTTTATGCAGCAGCATAAAAAGGATTTCGTTACTTCCATAAATCCTGCTGGGAAAAACTAAAGTTTTAATAGTAAATAAAATTCTACACATTGATTTTTATAAATTTTTTATTTATTTTAATTAAAATTTTTTAATTTTTTTATGTTATTTTATTGTATTTTATTTTATTTTATGTTTTTTTATTTTTGTTTATTTTGTTTTAATTTATTTTTTTTTTATTTCCTTCCATTTTATTTTATTTTATTTTATTTTATATTATTTTATTTTATTTTATTTTATTTTATTTTTTTTTAATTTAATTTATTTTATTTTATTTTGTTTTATTTTATTTTATTTTGTTTTATTTTATTTTATTTTATTTTATTTTATTTTATTTTATTTTATTTTATTTTATTTTATTTTATTTTATCTTATCTTATTTCATTTAATTTTTTTTTTTTTATTTTATTCAATTAAACTTAATTTATTTTATTTTGTTTTATGTTATTTTAATTTATTTAATTTCATTTTATTTTTATTTAATTTATTTATGATATCTTATTTTCTTAATCTCATTTCATTATATTTTATACTATTTTATTTTATGTTATTTTATTTCATTTAATTTAATTTATTTAATTTAATTTCATTTTATTTTATTTTACTTTATTTTATTTTATTTTATTTTATTTTATTTTGTTTTGTATTATTTTATTTTATGTTATTTTATTTTATTTTGTTTTATTTTATTTTATTTTATTTTATTTTATTTTATTTTATTTTATTTTATTTTATTTTATTTTATTTTATTTTATTTTATTTTATCTTATCTTATTTCATTTAATTTTTTTTTTATTTTATTCAATTAAACTTAATTTATTTTATTTTGTTTTATGTTATTTTAATTTATTTAATTTCATTTTTTTTATTTAATTTATTTATGATATCTTATTTTCTTAATCTCATTTCATTATATTTTATACTATTTTATTTTATGTTATTTTATTTCATTTAATTTAATTTATTTAATTTAATTTCATTTTATTTTATTTTACTTTATTTTATTTTATTTTATTTTATTTTATTTTGTTTTGTATTATTTTATTTTATGTTATTTTATTTTATTTTATTTTATATTTATAATATTATTTAATCTAATTTAATTTAATTTTATTTTATTTTAATGTAATTTATTTTAATATATTTTATTTTCTTAATCTTATTTGATTTTATTTTATATTATTTTGTTTTATGTCATTTCGCTTTATTTTAGTTTTTTTATTATTATTTTATTTCATTTCATTTTATTTTTTATTTGATATTACTTAATTTTATATAATTTAATTTAATTTAATGTAGTTTTATTTTATTTAATTCCATTTAATTTTATTTTATTATAATTCACTTTATTTTATTTTATTGTAAATTATATTATTTGATTTTATTTTATTTATTTTATTTCATTTTATTTTATTTTATTTTATTTTATTTAAATTAATTTTATTTAGCCTTATTTTACTTTAAATTGTTTTATTTAATTTATGTTATTTTATTTTATTTTCTTTATTTTTTTATTTCAATTTAGTATCATATGGGTTATTTTATTTTTTTAATATTTTAATTTTTTTTCTCCTATTTTGAAATTTAATAATATTCTATTTTTTAACATTTAATTTAATTTTCATTTTAGTTTAATCAATTTTATTTAACTAATTTTTTATTTAATTCTTTACATTTATTTTTTTATCTCAATTTATTTTTTATTTTAATTGATATTATTTATTTAATATTTATTTTATTTTAGTTTTAACATTTAACTTTCTTTTGTTTTATATATTAAATTTTATTTATTATTATTATTTATTTCATTCATTTTAAAATAATAATTTTATTTTGTTTTATGTCTTGTTTCAACTTATTCTCGTTCTCTAGCAAATTTTCTTATAAAATATTTACATAACCCACATTTCCTAGCCGAAAAGAATACCCTCATTGAGTGAAACCGCCTCGCTTTGTTTTGTATCTTGCACTCAGGTGTAATTTTTTTACTTTTGTTTCAAAGCTTTGCAGCTCAGTAGTTTCAAAACAAAATTGAAACAAAGTGAGTTTTTTTTCATTCATATAATTTTATTTTCTACAATTCATAGGCGCTTTTTTGCCAGGAACAAGAAATAAATATAGATTTGAAACGGGTGTAAATTGGCGATCTCAGCACTCCAAGTTGAAAGGGTTGCCTGCATAACCCCTATTTGCAGAAAATTATATATATGTATGTATAATAATAATAATGAATTATAATAAATAACGTCTGGATTATTAACGGAAAAAGCTCCCAACGAGGAGTCCCGTTCAATGCCAGCATATATTCTGATAAAAATAAATGTAAATAACCACGTGGTTTGGAATGAATTTGGATTGAAAATGCTCTTCTGCTTCATTCGGAATTGTTGTGCATGCGTGTTTGAGACAGCACACAACAATTCTACAAAAAATAGGTCACCTGTCACGAACCCGACAGGTTGGACGCTTCGGTGTTTGAAGAATTTATAAGGGATGGTTCATTGTGGAGTGCGATTGTGATCGCCACTTTTTGACATTTTATATGCTCTGAATTAAAAATATTCCGAGAGTCCTTTAGTAACTGTAGAGGATATATGGAAACGGGGTGACTTGGCTATACATGAGGTTTTTGACCTACGAGTATAGATAGTAATTCCTGTTGGGCTGAAGTCTCATAAAATATATATACATATTATATATAACATAAGCCTGCTATTGTCGATTTGTATGTGATAGCCAATGTACACGCTTAAGTGCTTCTGCCAAAAACAAATTATTTAATATGTACATTTTTTACGAATAATTTAACTTTACAACATAAATTATAAAAATTAATCACTAGTGAATATATTTCATTGTGTGCGCGTGTGTATGGCATATATACTCAAGTGTGCTCTTCATCTATAAACTATAAAATATTTGCCAGCAGGTGTATTTAAGCCATCAATAAATAAATAAACTCCGCTACTCTCAGCCTTTTTTTTATTAAAACGCTACGTGTCCAAGCCACGCGAAAGGAGTTTATGATATTTTAATAAAAATAAAGTTGTATGAATATTATTTTCATTGAATATACCATATATACATAAAAAATGTGTGCTATCAGAAAAATATTTATGCTCATATATTTATGTGAGTACCTACGAATCTACAGCATTTATCAAACAAATAAGAGAAAATTTGCCGTTTCAAAGACAAGTTAAAGTGGAAGATAGCCTATGGCGTGGGGTAAATATTAGGTAAAGTAAAAAGTTCGTTCGTTTTTTTTTATGCAAATAGCTCCAAACGGTTTTCTGGCCTATCTTTAGTTCCTCAGCAATTAAATAAGTGCTCACGTGACGGTCTGTTTCCACTATTTCCATGATTTTATTGCAATTTTCGACGACAGGCCTCCCGACGCGTGAAACATCTTTGACATCGAAATTACGGGTACGGAACCTAGCAAACCACTTTTGTGCTACACGTTCGTTTACAGTATCGGGCCCATAAACTAAATTAATTTTTTTCAGCCACTTGGCTGGTTTTTCGCCTTGATCGAAAAAAATTGTAAAATATAGTGAATTTTCTCTTTGCTGGTGTCCATCTTTGACGAGCGCCCACAATGTACTGAGTCAATCAATCGAAAAACTGTCAAAGACAAACTTTTAGCACGAATAAACACGTTTTCAGCGCCGTATAGTATGACATGATGCAACATGTAACAATAGTACTATGGACAATAACGCCATCGCTTAGGTAAAAACCGAACGAAATTTTTACTTTACCTAATATAACTGAGAATGGTTTTTGATCCATAAGTGTTGCTTTAAATAGTACGCTAGGTACGAGAGAAAAATTCGACAATCGTTTGTTTTCTTTATCGTGAAGATTATCTACGGCGAGTTCAACACAAAAGTTGGAGGCGAACTTCTCCGTCGATGAATTCAGACTTCGTGGCACGAAACATGATAGTTATCTACACCAGTTTGCAATATTTCGACATCCTCAAAGCCACCTGGCAACCTAACAACCACCTTGATGATGTCGAAAGAAGCATTTGTTCATAGTGCCCAGGGAACAATAGGTACGATGAGAAGTGTCGTGAGGCTATCGTAACAGAATGGATCGCCTATAAAACATTAGAATCTGCCACCTCGCAAACGAAATGGTAAAACTACAGGAAACACGAAAGAAGAGCTGCCTTCGGCCATGACGAAACCTTTATACCTTTCCTGACCATATCAAATTTTTGGTATTTCATTTTAAGACTAAATATTAACTCTCACATCTACAAACTATTTAATATATATGAAATGTATAGAAAGGAAAGAAAGGAAAGGAGCCATTTCATGCGGAAAAAACGGTTGCAAAAACGGCGCCTACTTGAGAAATTCCGGTTTTTACGGAACAGAAATGAAAATAGACACTGTAATACATAAAAATTCAGACCATGAGATGAAAATGTTAATCTCGTTACAGATACACAGTGAGATAATGAGATACCACCAGCCAAAGACGATGATGTGGTCATCCCATTCCTCAGATATGACTCAGTTATGTCGGAAAGAACAATAAAGTAGCCTGAGCTGACAGACCGCTTGTGGCGTTGATCCTCTATAATGGCAATACCGCCACCTTCATCAAGGTAGATGCAGACTTGTCCTAACCTTTCAATATCATTTTGGGTTTCAGACAATGCAATCCTCTATCGTTCAACCCTTGCAACTTCGTAATGGAAGAAGTACCGCGCAAGGTAAATTTACATTACACGTATAATGAAAGTATATTCTCCCCGAATTTTCCGATGATCTTATTATCATTGCACGAAATGTTGATGTTGCAATTTCTGCAAAACGAAAAGAAGCCAACTAATATTGATATGATGGTAGGCGATGGCAAAACGAAGCAAGTATGCTGTCTATAGACAAGGATACGCGGTGACTAGGGTTTCTTGTGGACTGCTATATTTTCGAAGTTTTCAAAGGGTTCACATCGCTTTTAACCGTCGTAAATACACGTAAATACAAATAATATCAGCCTGCAGAATAAGCGGAGAAGCACGGATACGCGTAATCATAGACACTTCATTCGGAAAGTAGCAGCATATTCTGCTACAAGAATTAAGGAGTTCAGTTTGGATCCAAAAGAGTTATGGACACAGCTTTCAATAAATTGGAGTATAACCTATAAAGATAGGATTTCCAGATGAGGATACCCTCAAGTTGTGAATGTAGAAGAGGAGACGAGGATACTCATTCCATACCGATTGGTACAAAATTAACTGCAGATTAGGGACAGGGTATACTCCAAGAATCTTAACTTCTCTCTCTCTCTCTCTCTCTCTCTCTGTTTACCCACCTACTAAACTCTGCTAGCTTCTTTCAAGTGGAAGTTCTAGGTATAGAGAAGGCTTATAGAGCTTTACTGAATAACAACAGGGGGATACATACAACAATCATATACACAGACAGCTTGGCGGTACTGCTGGCTTTGATTAATTCCAGTGTCGTTAGCAACTGCGTAAGGCTTTAAGCCCACTCTCAGGTCAACTCCGCTTATCGGTAATGTAGGTTCTCCGACACGAAAAGGTAGTCGAGTCGGCTAAGTCAGGAACCTATCTAAAGGAATTCGAGGCGGTATTAAAACTAAAACCTTATATACCTACCTTAGGAACGAAGAGTGAGAGGTATTTTACACATTTCGATTAAATAGCCTAGAACAGATGGAAGTCTATAAACAATTGCAAGATAACGAAGCAGATATGGCCAAAGTATGATCAAACAGGAACTAAAGACTTATTATAAAGGTCCAGGAAAAGTGTTTACCGACCGACGGCCATTATAACGAGACATTTTCTTTCCAACTGCTAAATGGAAAGGAGCTCAATCATAAACATGCCAAATCCTTAATGCCTTACTACAAAAGCTATAACGGATATTAATAGTTTCAATGAGAACAACAAATGGTTGATTATTGAATAGACAGAGCGGTTTTTGAGGTTGAGGCTTATAATATCGATATCATCGGCGTACGAAAGCAGCTCGTATTATTTTTTCCAGTATTAAATTAAAAAAGCCACACAATAAGGAATCACCTTGTCTGAAACCTCGTTTTGTATCGAACGGCTCGGTGAGGTCCTTACCGAGCCTGACGGAGCTTTAAGTGTCGTTTAACCTTTGCAGGGATACCAAATTCAGACATAGCGGCGTAAAGGTAGTTTTAAAATCGACGAAGTAGTGGTGGGTGTCGCTTTTCTTTTCACGGGTGTTTTCCTTAAAATGGTGCATGGTGAGTATGGTTGATTTACCAGGTCTAAAGCCACACTAATACGATTCAATCAGTTTGTTGACGGCGGGCTTTGGTCTTTCACACAATATGCTTGAAATGACCTTACGATTAGTACATCAAAATGACGCCTCTAGCGGTGATTGAGCCTAAGAAGCTCTGTTCCTACCTATACACCTACTGGAGCTGATGATATTAGATCGCCAGGCTCAAGGTTACTTGTTTGCTGAGTAAACGTTGACTCAATATGCGCTAAGTACAGTTTAAACAATACTTTTAAGAATATGATGAAAAAGATATGGAAATTTGCAGTCATACTTCTTCATCAATTTTCTGATCAACTTATCAGTATTCTGCATCCACAGGATGCCCACTTCCACCTCTGTCTATGTCAATAATCAAAACTATTGCATCTGTGGATCGGAAAACCCAAGATTTATTATTGAAAAGCCTCTGCATCCTCAACGTGTAATTTTGTATTTGGTGCGGTGTATGGTCCGGAGTGGTCTCTTACGTTTCGAAAATAAGGCTGGAGCAACAATTTTGGTAAAGGGACTGCACTATCGAGAGAGGATTAAAGATTTTTTACGCCCGAAATTCGACGGTATTGAACTGGACAATGTTTACTTTCAACAAAACAGTACTGCGTGCCACACAAGCAACGAAACCATCGATCATTTAAGGGAAAAGTCCACGGTTCTCTCGAAGAGGTGATTGCAGCTGGTTGTTGAGATGTTGTGATTTAACAACTAGCGACTGCTTCCTTTGTTGCCACGTGAATAATAAGGTCTACGCCAACAGATCAACGTCTATTCCAGCCCTTTAGGATGGAATTCGCGAAGCTATTGAGGGCATACAGCAGACACTTTGTGATTTGGTGATGGAAAATTACATAAAAAGATGTAGTCCTGTAAGAGAAGCCGTGGCGGTCATTTGACTGAAATCGTTTTCAATTATTATTAGCATTTGCTCTTCTTTACATTGAAATAAACATCCGATCATTTATCTAAAAAAAAAGCCATTTTTCTTTGAATATCAAAATAACACATCTTTTCGGAAGATTCTGTATTAAAACTTTTTACTTTAATTCACAAAAACTCATAGAAATAGAACAAATAGCAGAATATAAAAATTTCTACTCAAGTCCAAATGTTGCATTGATTGTATCACTTCAAACAAACAAAAAAAATATTTGTCAGTATTTTTTTGTTTCTGTTTTTTTTTTCTTTTGTTTGTCACATGACAACAAGTGAAGCGACCATTCTCCGACAGCGAGTACCCTTTAGCGTGCTTTTCTCGCCCTCCATCAAACACCTTAACTCAACTCAACTCTTCATACCATTCACACCGCCCTCCAGCCTCTCAACTTGTACGCGACTTTTTTTCACTTTTGACACTTTAAAAAAATTCACACGTACATTTCACTTTCATTTACTTTATTGTGTGCGCTATGTACCGTTTTATTTCGCAATTGGACATGTGCCCCGCATTCATCTTTTGACAATGAGATACTCGACACATTGACATACTGAGTTAAATTCACACGCGTAAAATGTTTACACAAATCCACCCCTTACATACTCACATACATACATATATACGAGTATGTATGAACTTTAGTACACTATCATGTACATATGTATTTATGTAGATATATATGTGTGTGTGTGTGTGTGCGTTTAATAAAAGAATAAAGACATTTTTATTCATAGAAAATGTAATTTTTTATTACTCTACATTGTATTTTGGGGGCGTCACATTTTTAACTGCATACATACATACATACATACATACATATATACATATGTATATATACAATAAGTACATGATATGTGCGTGAACACATGCCTAGGATTTGGTGAAGCGAAGGTGAAACAACGACGATCTCTTTGACCTCTTAAAAAGTTGTCGACTCAGGCGTTAGTGTGTGTGTGTATATATATACAATATATATAACAGTGTTGGTAGTTCCTCACGGAAAGGTACTCAAACAAATGTTAAATTACTACTCCTGACACGGTTGTCATGAAAATAAATGTCATATTCTTACGCACACATAGATAGAATACAGTGATGGTTATATTATTAAGAACCATTTCGTTCCTACTTCAAATCAGTCATGCCCCGGTACACAAAGAAAGTTTGATTTGTTATAAAAAAGCGTAATCAAATTTATAATCAGGGGATAAATACTAGAACAAATTTTTCTTGGTGCCAATAAAAGACTGCTAGAAATGTGGCACTTTCACTAAGAGACTTGTGGAGAAACCTCAGGAAATTTAAAGTTCACGGAATTACTACACGTAAGCCTGAGTGTGAGTTGGATACGCTCAATAAGTATTTCACCAGCACCAGTGGAAGTTTGAAATTTGTATCCTCTGGCTGATGAATTTGTCTTGGCCGACCCAGACCTTGGTCGATAAATTTCAATTGGTTGATGTACTCGAGAGAATAAAGGCTGATTTCAACGCCGGCCAAGAAGTGCAATAGACGGAACGAGAACGAAAACTAGTAGATCCTTGTGAAGTTTATTACAGCGGCTATATAAAGGATCCCCAGTTTGGTGTCGAATTGTTTCCGTCGCCAAGTACTGGCATTCACTCCGCCACAATCCACATCAAAGCAACATTTTTCAATATCCACTAATAGCTTGAAGCTGATTTACGAAATATGGTTGTCTGTAGAACTAGATTCCAACGCAAGATAATTCGCCAAGCCAATTGGCTGTCTCTACATCGGAAAACTCACAACGTTATCGATCATAATGTGACAGAGGAAGATATATCTCCAGTGTTCTACAGGGGGATCTATTTCGAGGATCCCTACTTTTTTAAAGAAAAAACATAAAAAATTCAAATTTAATGGGAAATGTTTATTATCATTCGAAAGAACATTCTTTGGCATTTATTTTTCGAAAATTATTTCTTTCAAATGTTGGTCTCAGATCCGTTGAGTCTAATATTTGAGACTTGTTCGAGCATTTCGAATGGTAACTGGTGAAGAAATCCGTGATGTTTTGCTTCAAGACCTGAATTGAAGCAATATTGTCCGCATAGACTTTAGACCTTACATATCCCCACAGGAAAAACGTAATATCATACGATCTTGGTGGCCAATCGACCGGCCCAATACGTGAAATTATCTGCTCAACGAAGTGTTCCCTCAATAAGTCCATTGATTGATGCGGAGTGTGGGAAGTGGCGCCATCTTGTTGAAACCAAATGTCACC
Source organism: Ceratitis rosa (assembly GCA_037013455.1). Taxonomy (NCBI): domain Eukaryota; kingdom Metazoa; phylum Arthropoda; class Insecta; order Diptera; family Tephritidae; genus Ceratitis; species Ceratitis rosa. The sequence goes on along the minus strand of JAWMAG010000003.1, from coordinate 18,317,287 downwards.
GAGATCACGAGTTTCAATGGATCTAACACCGACTCGGATCATATGACCATTAACGGCAACAAAATCCAAGAAAAAGGAGCTGTCATCGGTCATGCCGTAGTCGTTATACATTTAATGAGCATACATATCAGAGTCTATTGTATCTCGGTTATAAGGAGGCCAATTGATATAGTCGTACGATTTTGATGCCAATATATTTTTGTAAATATATATATTTATGGCGCTTTGTAACCACTGAAGCGATTTTCGGACGAGCACCGCCTCCGAACGGCTGATGGTTTTTTTTACGAGGAGCTTTTATTTCATGTCCGAAATACACTCGGAGGGGTGGACATTCCCTACCGAGGGGCGACCCCAATTAGAAAATTCAACTTAATATTTTATTTTTAAATTAATTTTCTATAACTTTTGGATGTGGGTGCCATCGGGATTTGAGCCCGAGCCTTCCGAATGTCAGTACGCAATGCTAACCAATCAGCCATCGCGGCCGCCATATGTATAAATATCAAGTTTAACAATTTCAGAAGCTTTTCTGACGAATTTTCGACCCAAAGCCTGGTAGCTGAACAAATCGGTTGTATGGATGATATATGACATAGTCGTTCGATTTCGATGATTTTAGGCACCAAATCTCATTTCATTGTGTGTGTGTAGAATTCTAACATTCATCTTCTTAGATGTTTCATTGAAGTATTTGAGAACCCAATCACTTATCTGAACAAATCGGCTGTAATTTATAGTGGTTTGATATGGCCGATGTCGACAAATGATCAACACAGTATAAAAATAAGTGTGTTCACCAAGATTGGTTGAAATGTCTCAAACACTAAGGGATTACTTTCAATTTCATACTAAGTAGATTTAGCTGAGCTGATCCTATTAATATGCCCACTGCTGTAACTAATTTATAATGAAATGTAAATATACAATAACCTCCAAAAAAATTTTGGACCATATGACACTTTGGAGTAATCCAATAGGTACTCCTTTATAGTCAACTATTAGATCAAGCCACGTCTTGCTATCACCCTGTTGTTAGCCGATGATTACTCGTGTTTTAACGATCGCAAATTGAAAAGATTTTTTTTTTACAAAATTAAGTTCCTTTCCTTAATTTAACTCAAGACAAAAAAAAACTTTAGTTGGAATAAAAAAATACGAATATATTTTATATTCCTTAAAAAAAATTTGTTGATGTGAGCTTGACTTGCTTCTAAGCCTCTGGAGCGTTATAATATCATCTAAGGAAGCATTATTTTTCTCCGCCCAATCCAAGCATCGTTTATTGAAAGTTGAAGTGATCTCCGTTCGTTAGTTTCATTACCGTAAGCTTAGCGCTTTTCCGTGCTCGGAAGATGCGTAAAATAGAATAATATCCCAAGAAAATAATAATGTCGCAAGTAGTGAGTGCGTAATGAAAAAAAATTTATTTTGCAAGAATCGGGGCGTGAAAGTAGTGAGTGTGTATATATTTTTTGACCAAAACGCATTGTATTGGAAACAAAAAATTATGTCCGAATAACATTTTTCGCATATACTCCATAATACAATCCATTGTAGGTACTCCATGGATTATTCATATATTAGGCAGAGTACTCCCTCTCTGGTCTAGCCCTAGGGCATTTTTTGCGTGGATTGTGATAAGTTTTGGACGACTCAATCATACGCATGGAGTATATATTTCAGGCTAGCATGGAGTAGTCCAGTTGCTTGCAGGGTATACACTTGTTGTTGGCACAAATATTTTCTACCATGCCTAACATACTTTCAGATGAATTTTTGATATCAAATGTCAATTTACAAAGCAAGAAGCATTTTTTTTCGTTTTCATTTAATTTTTAATGTACATCGAATAAATGAAAAAATAAAAATTTTAAAGTTAAAATGACAATTTAGAAATTTAAAAAAAAATTCAAGTTCATCATATACAGATGTAAACTCACATATGTATGTACGAGTATGTACAAATGTATGTACATGAAGGAAATATAAATGGCTTTCCAAAAAGAGGTGTTGTTGTGAAAGGTCTGCTATGGTGGTAGATGTTACTTTTGAAGCTGTAATTTTCTGACATTTGAAAAGTACGCTACGCTAAGCCATTAATAAAAATGGAAAGCTTCAGCAACGCACTGAAATTCACTATAGAAGTGGTGATAACCTGGCAGAGACGGTTCGTAAAACAAAAACATATTTTAGTCATCGTGAAGCACCTTTTTGGAGCGCTATACAGAAATTGGTGGAAAAAATTAAGTTGCTGGGACAAGTTAGTGATGTGAAGAATAAAACAAGTACGCGTCACTGAAGAGCAACTGAGAATATTGCTGCTGTAGCCCAAAGTATTGAAGAAAACCTAGGATTGTCCATTCCACAAATATCATTACACCGTACTTAGCATAAAAACTTCGGTCTTCAGTTCAGTTAACACAAGAACTCAAGCCGGTTGATCATCAACAACGTCGTGTCTTTGCTGATTGGGTCCTTGAAATGTATGAAAATTATCCAGAATTTCATCGAAAAATCAGCTTGACTATTGAGTCCCATTTCCACCTCGATGGCTACATCAATAAGCAAAACTGTCGCATCTGGAGCTGGCAAAGCTCAAGATTTATTGTTGAAAAGCCTCTTTATCCTCAAAACGTAACTTTTTGGTGCGACTTATGGACCGGCGGGGTCATTTACTTTTCGAAAATGAGGCTGAAGCAATAGTTACGTTGAATGGATTGCACTATCGAGAGATGATTGATAATTTTTTAAGGCCGGAATTCGATGGTCTTAAAGTGGAAAACGTTTACTTTCAACAAAATTAGACTGTGTGCCACACAAGCAACGAAACCATCGATCATTTAAGGGAAAAGTTTTCGGATTGTGTTATCGCTCGAAGAGGTGATTGTAATCGGCCGTCGAGATCCTGTGATTTAACACATTGCGACTTCTTTCTTTGGGGCCACGTGAAAGATGAGGTCTACGCCAACAGACCAACGTCGATTCAAGACTTCAAAAATGGAATTCACGAAGCTATTGAGGGCATACAGCAGCCACTTTGCGATTTGGTGATGGAAAACTACATAAAAAGGATAAGGTCCTTTTGCTGATATTATTTTCTATTATTAATAATATATTTTTTCTTTACATTGAAATAAACATTTGATTACTCAACTCAAAAAATTCCAATTATTATGACTTTGAATATTAAAATAAAATCTCTTATTTGAAAACCCTGTACATAAATGGTACATGGTATTGAGCAATATTTTAGCTTGGATAGATACACAAGCATGTAGATATATATTTTATTTTCCTAAAAATATTTTAAAAGTATTTAATCCCTTAATTGCAGCAAAAAAAAGTGTCATTATGGTAGATAGTTGTGTAGAATTATACTGTTATTAAAACTCGATTTGAACCTGAGGCTGAGCTGAAAAAAATACCTTTATGTTATTATACACTATGCGTGCAATTTAAAGTATTAATTGCCATTTAAATGCGCAATTTACGTTTTTTTTTTTGATATTGTGTTACAAAAATGAATTTACACAACATACATACATACCATACATATTTGTATAAACACTGCAAATGTAATGTAATGTAAAAATAATGAGTAAAGCATTAATGTAATCTCAGCATAATTGCTACCACATGCCGACTCTAATTACAAATGCAGCATAAGAAAATATATACAAAATAAATACAAATAGTTATATGTATGTATGTGCATTTGTATTTAAATTTGTTTATTCAAAAGGGTTAACAAAAGTTCGGTAAGTTGACCAAAAAAAATAATAAAAATTATTTTTGTATTTATTCGTACTCTTTGTCCTCTTTTATCTTCTCTACATAATCGTCATTGATTTTAATGTATATCTTATGCCTATAGATCCACCTCTGAAAGCAGTCTTCAAGATCTTGCTTTTTAAGCTTCTCAAGTCCAGCATTAATCGCATTAATTATCTCCTCGTTGCTATTCAAGACCTTTATTTTTAAATTCTTTGTTTAATTTTTGGAAATAACCAGAAATCACAAGGTGTCTTATCCGGGGGATATGGTGCTGGACGTATTTCTTCGATACCAGAGCTCCCAATAAAATTACTCATTATTTCAGCAATGTGGGTTGGTGCGTTCTCATGTTGTAAAAAGTCCTCTTTCTTCCTGTTTTCCAACGTATTTTCAAAACCTTTCGGTAACCACACTTCGGTGTACCATTTTGTAATTACCATCTCACCTTTTCCCAGTGGAATACCATCTCCGATTTTAAGTCTGGTGAAGTAAACTGACATCATTACTTTTGCTGCTGATTTTTGTTGCTTAGATTTTACGGGTGGGTTTGCTCCTGTTGGACTCCATACCATGGACTGTTGTTTGGTTACTGGATCGTACTTATAGAACCAAGATTCGTCACCAGTAGCGACTTTACTTAGGTGGATAGACTGACCATTGTCGAATTTGTTTAGGAAAAATTGAGCAAAATGCACTCGAACCTTTTTTTGGGCCTCATTCGAAATTCGTGGTATCCATCGAGCAGATTTCTTCGTGTGCCCAGATGATTACTTGATATCCGCGGTAAAGCCATGGCAAATAAGTCCTATTCAATAGCAAACATTTCTTGTGTCAATCGTGGATCTTCGACAATTTTGGACTTCAACTGAGCTACAGTGACGTCAGCAATCGAAGATTTTGGTCGACCTTTTCGTAGCTCGTCCTCTACGGAAAAATGTCCGATCTGGAATCTGCGCAACTACTTAGAAATAGTCTTTAAAAACGGTGCAATCGTTTCATATGTAATTTGGCATTCACTGAATATTGCATTCGTTTCATAAGCAATTTGGCATTCACTGAATATTTGTATTGGCTGTAAATTACGCCGGAACCCGAAGAGAATCATATGGTGAATTTCTGTTTGCGTTCGTGGTGGAATTTCGTCAGACTTATCATCAGCTATCATGCGTTTTCTTGTCTCCATTTTAGCCGATCGCCCTAAAATTTGAAAGGAAGACTAATAAAGTAAAGAGTATGTTCTTTTTAGAAATTGAAAATCACCAACTAACCGAACTTTTGTTAATCCCTTCGTGAGTAAGTGCATGCTGGCATGAATGCAACGAATGATTCAACATATGGCTACGTAATTATGGCTATACAAATGCAGGCAGACATACATATATACAATCATGTACAAAAATTTGTATTAAATAAAGAAAAGCACAGAATTCTTTTGCGCTTTTGAGTTTTGAAATGGTATTGATTACTGTTGAGCCAGTACCAATTACTTTGAAACTAGTATAACACTCAACAACAAATGACGTGTGGCTCAAAATGGACTATGTTTGTTGTTGTGGTAACCAAAAAAAACTTCGCTAAATTGGTTTTCTGGAAATGGTGCGAGAGTGACATTCACTGGCCTGATGAACCTCCAGATCGTGTTCTCGTACAGACGCTTCTATAGCAGGAACTATTTGATTTTAGTCATCTCTTAGCTGCCATTACGAGTTAGTGGCTCGAGAATTTACCCATGGTAAGGCATGCCTGTCGCAAGGGACGACTAAAATCCAATAGTTGCCGCGACAGTCGGATCTTTATACCAGAACTACCCGGATTTTTATCCGGCCACGGACTGTCGCACACGCAAAATTCCCCGAAAATCAATTCAGCGAGTATTTTGCGGTTACAACAACAACAATAACAATTATCTCTTAAGACAGTTATGCATGACCGCTGGTAAATTCTTCAACCAACCTTTATCCAGCAGGAATCAATATAAAGGACTCTTATCTGTTGGCAGACAAAAATGCTCACTACATTTACTAATACAAAAGACATCTACATATATATAAATAGGTATATTTATAAATATGCAATTAAGACATACCTACATAAAGGGTGGTTAAATTTTCAAGGGCCGATGTTGATTTTGAATAAAACACAAACTATTTAGGAAATTATTGAAATTTTATTTTATTATGATATATTGGTATTACTCAATTATGTATGTAACAAAATAACGGCCAAATGAGCGCCGCGACCTCGGCGGCACACCTCCATACGATGGTCCAAATTTTCGATGACGCTGAGGCATAATGGAGTTTCTATGCCGTTAATGTGCCGAATTATCTCATCCTTTAGCTCTTGAATTGTTGCTGGCTTATCAACGTACACCTTTTCTTTCAAATAACCCCAGAGAAAAAAGTCCAACGGTCTCAAATCACATGATGTTGGGGGCCAATTGACATCGCCATTACGTGAGATAACACGGCCATTGAATTTGTTGCGCAAAGGTGCCATTGTTTCGTTAGCTGTGTGGCAAGTGGCACCGTCCTGCTGAAACCACATATCGTCCACATCCATATCTTCCAATTGTGGCCATAAAAAATTCGTTATCATCTCACGATAGCGAACACCATTCACAGTAACTGCCTGACCGGCCTCATTTTGGAAAAAATACGGCCCGATGATACCGCCAGCCCATAAACCGCACCAAACAGTCACTCTTTGTGGGTGCATTGGTTTTTCGACAATCACTCTTGGATTCTCATTCGCCCAAATGCGGCAATTCTGTTTATTGACGAATCCACTGAGGTGAAAATGTGCCTCATCACTGAAGATGATTTTCTTCGAAAATTTTCATAATAAGTCTGGATAACTTTAACACGTTGTTGGATTGTGTATCTCTCCATGGTTCAAATTGAGTAAGTCTGAAATAGAGAAATGTCAAATTAAATTCGGAAAAAAACTTGGCGTTTAGGTGTGGTTCACATTCAACATCGGCCCTTACAATTTAACCACCCTTTACATGCCATAATCGCTTAAAATACGATTGCACATTGCAGAGCTTGCATTTGCTTTGCCTTTGCCGTTGAACTGTTGCACAGCTGCAACATAAATACAATTGAAATGCAAATAAACAAGTGAAAATGCAATCAGCCTCAGCAGGGACGGCACACTTATCTACTTAGGTATACGTGTATGTAGATATAAATATGTTATATAAAATGATTGCATATATGCCATTTAATGGAAGGGAAAATGAAATGTGTTCATTTAGGAAAGTCATTCGAGCAACACATTTTTCGGGTTCTCAGCAGTACGTACTAACATACAGAGGGCCATGGGTGCGATAATTGGTCAGTCTAATATAGAAAATTGTTTAAAAATAAATACATTTTTGTAATATGGTCAGCCCACGGTCAGAACTTGTCAACCCGTATGGTATGAAAAAGAAGCTTTTCATAAAAATCCAACCCCCGTTCGCAGCAGCTTGGCCGAAAATCAGTTCAGCGGTTGCAGAGCGTCATTTAGGTATATATAAAGATGTGTTTACCTTGCAGGGAAAAGTACTAGTTGTTAACTAGAAACCAACTGGTATGCAGTTTTGCGCCAACTTGTTCAACTTCCATCTATTTTCCATGCAAGCAACTGTTGTTTTTAACACGACGATGACCTACTAACTGTCAATTGTCAGTCTATGCATCAGCTTTATACTAGTTGTATACCAGTTCATTTAGGCATTTTGAATTTCTACTTCGCCAAACAAAAAGTTAAAATAAAAATAAGTTTGCCTGCAGCGAGATTCAACCGCATGTGCTACAGTGATGACCTCTTACCAATGGGCTACCGTTGTGCTGTAAAAAGCAACAAGCTCGGCGCACTTCAACGGAGCCTAAACGAAATGAAACTCAGCCTGCACAGCCAGACTGAACCTAAAGCACAACAGAGATAAACTCTAATTATTGTGACGATGAAGCGATGGTTTTCGTTTTATGCACTTCAACAGATCGTAACTGAGAATGGACGGAAATCCGCCATGGCGTGCTAGATATAACAACAACAGACGGTTGCAGAAATTATTATTACTCCCGTGACTGGTGGATTGCTAAACCAAAAACCAACTGGTATAAATTCATCTTCAAAATACTAGTATTTAACTAGAATTTTTACTTACCAATCTACCTACTCCCTGCAGGGTTTGTATATAACAAAGTCGACAATAAATTTTCGAAGCGTTGATTACCAACTGCCAAATGACAGCATCCGTTAACCAAAATACTCTCTTCAGCCTTTCTTAATGTAAACACATCAAACAAAGTATGATCCCCTTGGTTACCGTTGTCCAATTCTGTTAATGACATTTGCAATTGTATTGGTATACTCTAACCAAAATTTGCATTCCACAACGATTACTCAATTTCATAATTTAGAATTTGTTTGTATGAGTGTTGATATAATGCATACATATACACTTTTAAATTCTAAAATGACTTAAATTATATGTACAATATTGTTGCTGGAAAATATTAGTTGCTTCGTAGAAAGAGGAGGTTGAGAGGAACTCACCACTACCGTTTGCACTTAAATCATCGATTATGCCTCGACTAGTCTCTTCTTGGTGATAATATCTTAAAGGTAAGGAAGTCGAGCCTCACTTCCAAAAGAAAAAAAAAAAATAGTCTGTAATGCGTGGGAAAAAGAATTTAAGGAGCATCGGGTAAGTGGAGCTCAGAAGGTATTGAGTAAAGTATGCCCTACATAAAGTGAAAACGGCGATGTCAAAGCCCAGACGCCAACTGTTAAGGGCGGTAGAGATTTTCCGTGACTAGGCTATGGGGAAGCTAGAAAGGCTCTCACCGGCAAGAGCCTTCTTGTTAACGACCGAATTCCTCAATCATTTTAGGAACAAAGTGATATGGTGAATGGATCAGTTTGTGAGCAGAACATGGTCACATGAAAACATTCCCAACAATTGGAACCTGAGTAGGTATACTGTGCCAACTATCGGCTCCTCAATATCGCATACAAAGTTTTATGACGAGTAATGGGCAAAAGGCTAAAGTCCAAAGTCATCCAACTGTGTAGCATTTTCAGCGTGCCCTCGGACGTGGGAAAACTACAATTGACCAGATATCAACCATTCATCAGTTCTTGGAAAAGACACTTATGGGAAAAATCACCCCAAAACTTCTCTTCGTCGGTTTTATAGCTTCCCTCGGCTGCACGAAGGCTTTATGTCGCTAAACAGAGAAGTAAACTGCCTACAAATTGCTGACTTTTGCCAATAATATAGCGAATAAAAAAACAGTGCCTTACGGAAGCGTCGAAAAGGTGAAAACAAGGAAAAATAATGCTTTTGTCCTTGTCAAAGGATGGTCGAAAGAATTTAAAGACCCTTATGTACATAACTAAAGCACTTTATACGACTTTGGTGAGGCCAAAATTAGAATATGGTTCACTGATATGGAACCCAAATTATCAAGTTCATTCCAAGAAGTTAGAGTCTGTTCAAAAAAATTTTTTTTTAATAATTTTGCATTAAGACATTTCCGAAGGAGCGTTATGAGAAATCTTCCTCCATATACCAACCGTTTAAAGCTTCTAAATCTACCATCTCTCGCAAGTCGCAGAGAAATGTTGGGCGCATAGTTCGTAGTGAAACTTCTTAACGGATCAATTTGCAGTTCATGTCGCTTGTCTGAGGTATACCTTCATGTTCCAACTCGTGTATCTAGACAATTCTGTATCTAGTGAATTCCAGTACTCCTTTATATGACCGCAGTAAAAAAATTCCCAAGGACCAACCATCTCTTCGGTCTTTCTCGCGTTCATCTCACTACTTAGACAGCAGGGATGTTACCTACACGCCTTACGAGAACGTCAACCAGGTGAGCAGTGACACCTTCCTATTTAGAGGATCGAACCTTACACTTGAACGCCTTTCAATCGGGATCAAGATCCTTAACAAGTCAGAAGGGAATCTTCTCCGTATATTCTAATGGTGTTATGAACTCTAAAATAGAACTGAAACGTTTCTGGTATGTTTTTTTGAACCCTACAAGAATTACCGATATCTATTTTGCCTAACACTTGCATCCTCTCTTCTTTTACACTTTCTATACTCCACCAGATATTCACCAAGCGTCAGATATTGGAAAAGATCCGTGAAAAGAGGATTGACACACACCATCTCTGCGTCGATTTTAAAGCAGCTTTACGCCGCTATGACTGACGTTAAGCAATACTAAAAGCTCCGTCAAGATCGGGAAGGACCTCTCCGAGCCGTTCGATGCCAAACGATGTTTCAGACAGGGCGATTTCTTATCGTGTGACTTCTTTAAATTATTGGTGGAGAAAATTATAAGAGCTGCAGAGCTGAATAGAGAAGGTACAAACTTCTATAAGAGTGTACAGCTGCTGTCATACGCGGATGATATTGACATTATTGGCCTCAACAACCGCGCCGTGAGGTCTGTTTTTCCAGACTGGTTAGGGAAGCGAAGGAAATGGGTCTGGTAGTGTATGAGGGCAAGACGAAAAATCTCCTGTCATCAAACACGCAGTCATCGCATTCGCTACTCGGCTCACACGTCACTGTTGACAGTCATAACTTTGAGGTCGTAGATAACTTCGTCTACAAATCTAGGAACCGGTATTAACACTAACAACAATATCAGGCTTAAATCCAGCGCAGAATACTTTAGACTGAGTAGGCAATTAAGAAGTAAGTAGGAAAAGTCTTTCGACGAACAAAGCCCTAACTCTACAAGTCACTCATCATTTCCGTTCTGCTATATGGTCCGGAGGCATGGATGAGGACAACATCTGTGAGTCGGCGTTAGGAGGGAGTTTTCGAGAGAAAGGTTTTGCGTTAGATTTACCGTCCTCAGTGAGCTGGCAACGGCGAATATCGCAGCCGATGGAATGATGAGCTGTATGAGATGTGCGTCGACACTGACATAGCCAAGCGAATGAGGAAACAGCGGCTGCGTTGGCTATGTTATGTGGTCCGGATGTATAAGAATACTCCAGCTTTGAAAGTTTACGATGCAGTACCCGACGGTGGAAGCAGAGGAAGAGGAAGACCTCTACTCTGTTGGAAAGATCAGGTAGTGAGAGATCTGGCTATACTGGGTATCTCCAATTGGTGCGAAACAGCGGAAAGTAAAAATTAATGGCGCAATGTTATTAATTCGGCTATAATGGCGTAAGTGGTGTAATGAAGAAGCAGATGGAGACTAATAAGGAAGTGTGTTGCATTCTGGCAAAGACAGCACAACTGCCCTTACCTGATGTTTCGCTAAAATTAATTTTCTAAAATTTATATGTGTATCTAAAAGCTTTCAATTTCTAAATATTTTTATTTTTGGAAGAACTTTTGTTGTTTACTGAAATGTAGGTTAAAAAAGTTAAAAAATTCCAACCGAAACTAATTAAAGCTGCACAATTTTGCAACACAAACGCCTCCCACTCCATTCCTCAACATTCCTAAACCCAGTAATGGAGAGTTTTTACGCATAACAATTTTTTGATGAAAAATATTTTCAAAAACAACGAATTTCCATTTCATTAATTTACTCTTTTTACAAAATTATATGGGCACTTGTGCTCTAATTTCATTGATTCAATATTTTCATTCGCTTACAAACAGAGTATGAATATTAATGCGTCAACATATACCTATATATGTTAACAAATATGTACATATGTTTACACGTTTATATGCACATACGTGTATTCAGCTATTTTCACATGCAATTTAATGGAATTTTGTTGTGGTTGTTCGCTTTGCTTCCAATTTAAATTTAATTTTCAAACAACACGCCGACCAGCCGGGCTTAGTAAATCACATAGTCAGATTAAATTTGCAAAGGATTACATTTAATTGAATATTTTCGATATGAGATATGTAGGTATGTATGTAACATGCAATAACAAATGAGCATAATGAATAACTGTATTATTCAACAGCGAGATAAGCGGCTTAACGTCACCGCAAACATTTTTTAACTAACTAAATTTCACAGAATATTTGAGTTTAAGTTTCATGCAAGTGGAATAAGTTTTTAAATAAAATGTATACAAACACTCATATATTACGAGTATACCTACATACTGGTCTAGTAAAAAGTAGTCCATTGTTTTTTACAATAAGTGGTTTTAGTGATCTGTATTTGGCGTTCTGTAAGTGGTATTGGGTTACCCATGATGGCGTTAAAAAGATAATATTTCGTACTAAATAAGAAGAGGTTGATCACTTAACTCAGTAGTGTTTGAGCGCAACTCAAAGATAGAAGCTAGTCAAATAGAAAATCAGAAGACGTAAGTGAAGCAGCTAAAAATGTGAATAGTATTTATGGTTCCGATATTGTAACACAATTTTAGTTTCGTCTACCAGGTGTGTTAGTTGAAGTTTGCCGGTTTTTTCGATAAAGAAAACACTCAATTTTTAGAGGAATCTCAAAATTTTTTTATTCAAAGTATTGACTAATGGTTTCTACACATTTCGCCCATTTCTCAGACAAATTATGGATACCATTCAGAAAAAAAACTTTTTCTCTTTCGAGGCAAACTATTCGACGAGCCATTTTTCGACTTCTTCAAAATTAGCGAAGCACTGCTCTGCAAGGGAGTGTTCCATCGATGAGAAAAGGTGATAGTCGGACGGGGCGAGGTCTCGACAGTATGGCGGGTGCTGGTTTCACCAGGTTTTAACAACTCGTAGTACACCACGCCACACTGGTCCCACCAAACACAGAGCATTGTCTTACGGCCAAAGCGATTTGGCCTTGCGGTCGATGGGCCAGCTTCACCAGGGGAAAGCCATGATTTTTTTGCTTCGGGTTCTCAAAATAAATCCATTTTTCGTCCCCCGTGACAATTCGATGCAGAAAAGATTTCCTTTCGAATCGTTGAAGCAGCATTTTACAAACGGTTTTTCGATTTTCCATTTTTCTATCGTTCAGCTGGTGTGGCACCCATTTTCCATACTTCTGGATCTTTCCCATGGCTTTTAAACGTTGGCAAATTGCTCCTCGAGTCACATGTAGTGTTTCTGCCAATTTTTGTTGCGATTGAGTTGGATCAACATCCAATAACGCCTGCAATTCCTCGTCTTCGAACTTTTTCGCTGCATCAGGATGTTCATTGTCTGTCAAATCGAAATCTCCACTTTTAAATTGACGAAACCATGTCTCACATGTTCTAATCTACCAGCAACCGGTGAGCTTCAGCTGCTTTTTTCTTTTGATGAAATAAGAAAAGCAACGAATGCCGCAAATGCGATTTACTTGGAACGAAACTCGACATATTCACTGAGGTAAACAAATATGACGCTATTATTTTGGCGAAATGTGACTTGTGTATTTTTGTAGGTTAATGTCAATAGAAAAAAATTGCATACATGCCAAATCATAGAAATTTATACATATTGCTAGCGACATCTACTAGTAAAACCGGCAAACTTCAACTAACACCCCTGGTACAGCAACGTCAAATGAAATCGTTCATGGTCGAAGGGCCTTAAGCTGGCACAAATAGTCCATAGAGGAGGATTGACGACCAGAAAGGTTTCTTTTTTGTCTATTTGGTAGTTTTGCCAAGAAATTGTCCATCTGAAGGAAGCAACCGCCCAGAAGCGCTCAACTTTGACCAACAGGAGGGGGAATTTTGAATTCATTAGGACAATGTCAGACAACACACATCAATAGTGACTCACTAGAAGCACCGAGAGCTTGGTTAGTAGATTCTTATACATCCACCTTTTCATCTGAACCACGTACCAAGTGCTTACCAGCTATTCCTGCCTGTGGCGAATGATGTGGCTGGTGAAGAATTGGCCTCAAGAGAAGTCTGTGAAAATCAATTGCCCCAATTTTTTGCCAACAGAAACAAGTGTTTCTATAAGAGAAACCTAATAATCTTACCGTCAAAATGGGAAGAAGTCATCGAACAAAATGATGCATATTTGATAAGAATCAGTTATTATCAACTGAATATAAGTCCTTCAAATTAAATGCAAAAATAATGGACTACTTTTTACTAGACCAATATTTTATGTAACATATAAAGTTAATCTTACTAAATTTATTATAATATTTGATAGAATTTTTATATCTAATGATAATTACTGAAGTTTTTATAATGCTTTCTGATAAATTGGAAGTCATGAAGAGGGATAGGCGCTATTGGGTAAATTGATGACTTGAATTCTTGCGCATAGTGTAGTGGGAATATTACGAATAACAACAAAATCCACTTCGTCTTTTAAAGAGGTTAGTGTTACTCTGTCATGGATAATAGCGCGAGCTTTGGTATGGAGATCAGAGAAACATTTATCTAAAAATCTGTTCAGAAAAATACGGTAGCCCTGCATTTGGATTGTCAATGCGTTCGTGTGTATTTCTGACTTGAATAGTATAAGTTCATATAAAAATCTAGGGTTCGCTTAAGGTGGCTTAAATATGTAAAATGTTCCATTAATCGAATGAGAGCTCTGATCACCAGATAAAATATCTCTTATAACTTCACAGTATGCTCTCATTGTAGTTGTGGAAAAAGACTACTACAAATAGCACTAATGGAGACGAACAATTTTTCAGGTATGCGACGAGACGTAAGTACTTTGGAGAGGCATTAAACCTGTGTTCTTCGGTCCACATTGCTACAAGCCTTGTTTATACCAGACTTTCGCCTAATCTCTTAACACCAGATTACCTCCTCTTAACCTCCTATTAAAAACATTATTCGTAGTTAAATCTTTTGCCAATTACTTTAAATTTTTAAATATTTTTTCCACATTTCATCGCCTCACGATCTTTTGTAAACTTCCACTTGAATTAATTTCCGACCACCTTTTGGCACATGTCTGAGACACCGTCCAATCTCAGACATAACTTAATAAAAATTGTTTTTCAATTGCTCAAGACTTAAAGGATTATCCGCATAAACACGGTCGTTCGCGTAGTCACACCAAAAATAAGTCCAACGACCGGCAAATTTCTCTCGCGATAAAGTCATACTTGCTCGTGTTGTGTGCGGTAACCTCCATTCAATTATTTAAGGATTCTGGGAGCTCCGCAGGCGACAATTTTATTATTTACATATCCTCCGAGTGAGAAATGTGCCTCGTCACTGAAGAAAATTTTGTTCGAAAAATCGCCGTCCACTGGTTGTTGATCAATTACCTAATCGAGGCGTCTACGGCCTTGTGAATGATCAGCTGACGCCAGTTGTTGTGTGAGCTGGACTTTATATGAATATACGTGTAGGTGTAAGTTCAAGTGCAACATACGCCATAATGTGCCATAAAAAACCTAGCTCTTGAAAACATCGAAAAATATGAGGGGATTAACAAAAGTTCGGTAAGCTGACCAGAAAAACAAATTATTTTTGTATTTATTCGTAATCTTTGTATTTTTTATCTCCTCTAAGTAATCGCCATTGATTTGAATGCATTTCTTAAGCCTATAGATCCACTTCTGAAAACAGTTCTCAAAATCTTTCTTTTTAACCTTATGAAATCCGGCATTAACCGCATTAATTATCTCCTCTTTCCGTTTAAATCTTCGTTATTTCAGCAGTGTGTGGATGACGTGTTATCATGTTGTAAAAAGAAGCACCGCGAAGCCAATTTCCTTCAGTTTTCCAACAAATTTTTAAAAACTTTAGGTTAACACTCTTCGGTGTACCATTTTACAACTACCGTCCGATCCTTTTTCAGTGGAACAGCTACGATTTTGGATTAGGTGAAGTAAACCGACATCATTACTTTTGCTGCTGATTTTTGTTGCTTAGGTTTACGGGTGGGTTTGGACTCAATAGCATGACTGCTATTTGGTTTCTGTATCGTACTTATAGAACCAAGATTCGTCACCAGTAACGACTTTGCTAAAGTTGCTAGACTGACCATTTTCGAACTTGTTTAGAAAAAATTGAACAAAATGCACTCAAACCTCTTTTTGGGCCTCATTTAAATTTCGTGGTACTCAACGAACATATTTCTTCGTGTATCCCAGATGATTACTTGATATCCGTGGTAAAGCCATGGCATATAAGTCCTATTCAATAGCAAACATTTATTGTGTCAATCGTGGATCTTCGTCAATTTTGGACTTCGCCAGAGCTACAGTGACGTCATCAGTGTAAGATTTTGGTCGACATTATAGGCTCTCGTCCTCAACGGAAAAATGTCCGGTCTGGAATTTTCGGAACCACTTGAAAATAGTCTTCGAAGACGGTGCAATCGTACCAAATGCATCTTGGTATTCATTGAATATTTGTATTGGCTGTAAATTACGCTGAAACCCGACCTGACCTATCCTCTATTCTCAGCTATCTTGCGTTTTCTCGTCTGTGTTTCTGCCGATCGTTTTAAAATTTGAGAGGAAGACTTATAAAGTAATTAGAAAAGATTTGTTATTTTTAGATTTAACAAAAACAAATTGAAAGTTACCAACTGATCGAACTTTTGTTAATGCTCTCGTATATATATAAATAATATAATACTCCGATCCATTTTTTCTTTGGATGGGACCTTTCGATGTTCTGAGACAATTAGATCCAGTTTATTTAAATTTTTAGTAAAAGTTTCGAGTTGTATACAGCAAGGATTAGAGATTTGTAGTCAACGAGATGTCCCTACACTCTTCTTGTTCTCTTAATATATTGTCTTTGCATTTGTCGGGGTTATGTAAGACACCAACTATATTGGGCTTGAGTAGGATGGGACCTTTTAGGGAAGATTATTCCTAGTCCGTCTATCTGGAAAGGTAATATTAAACATACCGAACTTGTTAGGCAATAATCTGTTTCTGTGTACCTTAATATCGACCTAAAGCACGAAACGTGGCCACGTTTGAATCGCCAGTTTTGTAGTAGATTCTAAATTCGCAATGTGCGATTGTGAAGCGTTTATTTTTCATAAGGTGCTGATTTTTAACTAAAACAGAACTTTTTTGTTTTGACAGTTAAGTTTGACAGATGTCAAAATACAGCCATGTACTTTTGAAACTATGAAATGGATAGTTCTATATATTATTAATATATAAAAAAATTTACACATTTTCATGTGACAAAAAAAGTATCGGAGTTTTGAGGCGAGTTCTTGTTTAAATTTTTTATTTGGCCTTGATTTTTTCACAAAAAAAAAAAATCGAGGAATGTACAACTTATACCAATACTGCTTTCGATGTGTTGAAACAAGCAGATTAATGTATCGTCTTGAGCTAGAAGCTAGTATTCAGATAACGATATTTAGGACTCTAGTAAGATCGATCAACCCTTATGTCATTTCTACTTGATTTAAAAATGATTAAAAAGTATTTAATATTCAATTTAATACAGTTAAACTAAATTTGAGTGAGAACTCCATTTTCTTTCTCTAATTTTCTGCCATTTCGTTTGATGATGATTGAACATCAAGTTTTGGCTCAGACAGATATTTTAATTATTTTGAGCTCAGCCACTTTCGAAGCAAGGCACGTATGTATATAACTTTGTTAACTCTGTGTCTGCATATGAGAGAGCTTCGGCGGCTTTATTCATTCGCTTCTCTAGTAATCACAAAATAATCCTGTTTTGTCAAAAAAAAAAGAAAAAAAAAATAAAATTAACAAACATTTAGATAAAAACCACAAAAGTCAAACAAAGTAAAGTAAAACAACTAAAAGTAGAAACATAGAAATGAGGATTAACGTCGTTTACATAACATGACATAACGTAACAATGCAAAAAAAAAAGAAAAAGAAAACAGTTAAAAAATCCAGGCAACACATATTATTACATATACTTGTACATTTGTACATACGATTGCTTGCTTACAGAGGCGCATATATGGTACACAGAGAGTACATATAATAAAAAAGAAACAGAAAATTAAATAAGTATTTTATGTTACACACAGTTATTTATGCCTGAGCGCACTGAGAGAACCTGCAACATTCAGTTTAGTGCCCTTTTGCCCTTAGAGAGTCATGACCGCAGCAGCAATTTCATTTTGGTTTCCCCGCTAAGTTTGCGATTTTTCTGAGCCTATTCACCTTGAATCCTTCGCCGCCGACTTCCTTTGTTGCGCTCATGTGTGTTGGGGAATAAGTATATGTACTCGTATGTACATACCACATATTAATGCAATTGCGAGGCCACTACCTCCCAGTGGAATGGAAACAAAAACATTAGTTCCAAACTACAACTTCGTTTTAGTGTCACATTTGTTTATTTTCAGGGTAAAAATGGGTAGGTAATGAGTTGACAGTTGAGCCGAGATAAGTAATTATTTGTGTAAAAAATATGCTTCCGAATTGTTGCTTAATAAAAGTAGCAAAATTTAAAAGTCTCCATCTAGAAAATGTGAGACTAGTTTAACCTACAACTTTTCTTTCTTTAAGATTTTAATATAACTACTTTAAGCTCAGTCTAAGGCCTTTAAATCTTCTTCTTTCATCCACACACTTTTTTATTTCAAGTGTTTCGATCCAAATTTATGGATTATTGCCTATCAATTTTAGTATGTTTAATATTCCTTTTCCAGATAGACCGACCAGGAATAATTCTCCCTAAAAGGTCTTATCATACTCAATGTAGTTGGTGTCTTACATGATCTTGACAAAGGCAAAGACAATATAATAACAAAAAAAAAAAAGAGTGCAGGAATGTCTCGTTGACTACAAATCACAAATCTTTGTTGTGTATAACTTGAAACTTTTACTAAAAATTTAAATAAACTGAATCTAATTGTCTCAGAACATCGAAAGGTCCCAGCCAAAGAAAAAATGGAACGGAGTATTGTAAATAAATAATAATAAATAAAGAATTAACACAAGTTTAATCAGTTGGTGACTTCTAATTTGTTTTTGTTAAATCTAAAAACACTAAATCCATTGCGATGACTTTCTTAGTCTTCCTTCCAAAGATCGGCTAAGATGTAGACGAGACAACGAAAGATAGCTGAGGATAGAGGATAGGTCAGACGAAATGCCACCACCAACCCTAGCAGAAATTCGCCATGTGATTCTCTTCGGGCTTTGGCGTAATTTACAGCCAATATTCAATGAATGCCGAATTGCACATGGAATGACTGTACCGTATTTAAAGGCTGTTTCTTTTGTGGCTCCGAAGATTCCAGACCGAACATTTTTCGGTAGAGGACGAGCCTCGAAAAGGTCGACCAAAATCTTCCACTGATAACGTGACTGTAGCTCTGGTGAAGTCCAAAATTTACGAAGACCTACAATTGACATTAGATATGATTGCTAATGAATTGAGCTTGAATGCCATGGCTGTAACGCGAATATTAAGTAATCATCTGGGATACACAAAGAAATCTACTCAATGGATGGCCCAAAAAAGGATCGAGTGCATTTTGCTAATTTTTTTCTAAGAAAAAACTCAAAAATGGTCAATCTAGCAATTTTATTAAAGTCGTTACTGGTGACGAATCTTGGTTCCATGTTCTATGAGTACGATTCGGCAACCAAAGGGCAGTGTATAATATGGAGCCCAACAGTAGCAAACCCACCCGTAAAATCTAAGCAACAAAAATCAGCAGCAAAAGTAATGATGTCAGTTTACTTCAGCCAATCTAAAATCTTAGCTACTATTCCATTGGAAAAGGGTCAGAGGGTCAGACGGTAACTACAAAATGGCACACCGAAGAGTGCTTACCGAAAGTTTTCAAAAATTTGTTGGAAAACAGGAAGAAAGATGATTTGCGGTGCTTCTTTTTACAACACGTCATCCCACACTTCCTAAATATCGAGTAAATTTATTGTGATCTCTGGGATCGAAGAAATACGTCCAGCACCATAAATCCCGGATATAGCACCTTGTGATTTCTGGTTATTTCCAAGAATTAAAAAAATTTAAAGGAAAGGTCTTTAATTCCAACGAGGAGATAATTAATGCGGTCAATGCTGAACTTGATAAACAAGATTTTGAAGACTGTTTTCCGAAGTGGATTTATAGGCTTAAGAAATCAATTGAAATCAATGACGATTATGTAGAGAAGAAAAAAAAGGACAAAGATTACGAGTAAGTACAAAAATAATATTTGTTATTTTTTTTCTGATCAACTCCCCTCGTATATATGCTTGGTCTTTATAACCGCTGAAGTGATTTAGGCCGGGACTCTCCTCCAATTTGTGATTTTGCGTCGTGATGTTTTTCTTACAAATGAAGGGACCTATAATTTGATATAATCATCAGATTATAAAACTCTTACATACATGAAATATATATAAAGAATAAAGAAGATAGAGTTCCAAGCTATTGAAAGCTGTGTGTATATCTTTTGCTTTGTTACAACTTCGATATGACCCTAGGCATTACCGATTAATAGTGAACACTCAACTGCGAAATATTGCTAATTTCAATTCATTCGATGCAGTTGTGAAAAAGACAACAGGTTTCTTTTGGAGCCCTGTAAAAGCCTTACAAAAAAAGCGTCTTCCAAAGTTAGGGCATGGTGAAGGCAAAGCCCAAAGTCAAATTGGAACTAGGAATTCTTACATTACGTATACAATATTGGCTAAGTAAATTCTGTTAATTATCACTTTATCAGTATCAAATTTACTATCTTCGAATGAGCGGAGTTGCCTTCAGCATAGAATCTGAGCTTCTTAGGTTAGTTAATGTTAGCGTACACTGGACCGTTGGTCTTTTGTGTTGCAAGATGGTGCTTCATTTTGTTATGATCTAAAGTAGTCTTCTCATAGGAACTATCACGAAGTTCAAAAGAGTCTAATTATCCAATATCCATCCTCCAGTCGTTTGAACTACGAAGCTTGGAGATATCGTAAGAGTTCCAGTTAAGGCCAGACAGAAACAAAGGAAGTGTTCTAGCGCCTCACTCAAGTCTTCCTCTTTGCCCTTTCTACATTTGTCACTGCTACTAATGCACAATCTGCTTGCATGGTACGTGTATGTCAGTAGGTCATAACTCGTCAATAGGACAACAACCAACCGGTTGGTCTTACGCAAATGTACGAGAAATGACTTATCGTTAGCTGCTACTGTACATGATCTTGGTGATTTTGCATGTTGCTAATGCCTTTCCCATTCTGATCCAGCACCCTGCTCTTTCGGAAAACTTATTACAGATAGGTTTTAGTGACTTTTTTGTATACTGTTCTGGGTCGTTAGTCAGACGAACGGCACTTTTGGCAATATCATCAGCTATTTCGTTAACTATAAAGCGCTTGTAGCCTGTACCCCAGTCTTAAGGCAGTCGTTTTCCCTTGGCCGCGCTTATCCATTACTACTAAGGATATCTACTGATTCTTTATTGCTGCCTGACTGTCGAAGTGTTTGTTAATATTTTGTATATCCTGCGCAATACGCGCCGATACATCAGTCATTTTTTAAAATGTTATACGTTCTACTGGCATTTCGCGTGCTCTTGTGCCATTCGCCTTCCTTAAACGTAGCTTGAAACGTGTGGATATGCAGTCTATTTTGTCCTATATCCCTATGTATATCGAGCTGTGCTCGAAAGCTCTAACAGATAATTCACCTACGGCCATAAATATCATGACTGATTTCACTGCAGTGCTCTCCACTATTCCGCCGATTGGTGGTAGATCAAGTAAGTAAGTTCAAGTGCCACCGTTGGAGTGGTCTTTAGCATCGTTCTTATGCACAGAGCACTTAGGAGCTATAATCGCTCTAACGACTTTCTAGATTTTGTTAGCAGCGGTCCACAGCACCAGAGTGCCGTAGAGTAATATTGGCTTATCTACCGATGGGTAACATCAATATGGGAGACCAGGGGTATACACCACAAATTGGAGGAGGAGCTTGGCCCATTTCAGCGGTTACAAAATGCCAACAATGTATTTATATATATATTATATAAAGCAAACCGCTTGCCTTTTTGACACTTTTCTCTGCACTCAGCTTCCACTGCTGTCCAAAATAAATCCCAGGCGCCTGATGTGATCTTTCATTGAAAGCTCAATCCCGTTGAGCCGCGAGTGTTTCCATGAGGGAAAGTGAGTTTAGTTTGAGAGTTGATGATGAGAACTCCCCTTGCATTGCTTGAAATTGGCCGTAAGTTTCTATCAGGACAGCTGTGGCCCGCTGAACTCTACCGGGATTGCTTGATGAAAGGATTTTGTCGAGTGATGTAGAGAGAATTGGTTATATAAACCCAGGGAACGATCCACGGTTTTAAACCCCTACTTTTACAAAAAGCCGCTTATCCCCTGTGGGTTAAGGGTTCAAGAATTTACTCTTGGTGTATAAATATCAGCTATTTGCTGTATTTATTATATATATAATTTCCGTATTAATTAAAAAACGCTATGTTTTTTTCTCTTTAAGTGGGTTTCACACAATATAATTTATTTATTATTTGAATTTGAATTTTCACAATTTCGGTTTTTTCTGATTTATTTATAATTTATTTATAATTTATTTGTACAACAACCGGCGGTTCTAGCGAGCGAAAATATTTTAACTAATAACTTAAAATTACTAATACATAGATATTTATATGCATTTTGTTTTGATTTCCCCTTTCTGTAGTAACGGAATTAGGGTTGCTAGTAAGTATTTTAATTATTAGTACATTCATGGTGAGTAAATAATTCAGTATTTCATTTTTGGTTAATTAGGAGTTTTATATATATGTTTTTTTCTAAAATTTAAAATTCAATGAGATCCTTGCTCATGTCTTCAACATGCCGGCGGGCCTGCGGCGACGTGACCTGAACCAGGTCTTCGAGCTGTTGTAGTGTTTCGCGGGCTTTATTTACTAGCCCACGGATTCGTCGTTCTAGGGCAGGAGCGCTGCTTCGTTGAACTCTTTCGCCGACTCTCCGGAGGATAGTTTTGCTCGCTGGCTCCCTTTTCTTAGTTTGCCTTTCACGACCGGGAGGGTTTTCATTTTTCGGCCGGAATGTCACCCTTTTCCGGCTTTGAGATGTTGGGCGCTCCGACGATTCGAGCGAATTTCGATGAAGTAGGGTATGGTGCGCTAATCCGCACCGATGACAGCTGTCTGGAGAGTCGCATGCCCCTGTGGTGTGAGAGGTCGCTAGGCAGTTTATGCAATACCGATGGGCCTTTGCGGACTCATACCTCTCGTCTGGCGTCATTGCGAGAAAAGCGCGGCAGTGGCGCAATGAGTGGGTGCGGCAGCACAGCCGACATTTGCCGAAGTTCTGTGATCTGGAATGATATGGTTCGAAAAGCAATTTTAATATGAGATGATTGAGAGTGGAGTTTAGCTTTTCGAGAGAGAGAGAGAGAGAGAGAGAGAGAGAGAGAGAGAGAGAGAGAGAGAGAGAGAGGGGATGTATAAGTTAAGCGGGGGGGCAGAAGGCAGAGTTTCGTTATGTTGCGGGTGACCGTTCCGCCTTGAATGCGGATGTCTACCACGCGAACGTTTTGGTCGGGTCCGGGATGCAGTTTGGTTATGCGACCTAGTCGCCATTCGTTTGGGGGTAGGAGGTCGTCTTTGATGACGACGAGATCACCTTCCTTCATATTTCGCTGGGATCCTTTCCACTTGTAGCGTTTTTGAAGATGATGGAGATATTCAGTTTTCCAGCGCTTGCTGAACTGATGATGGAGTACTCTTAATTTTTGCCATTTATTAATGAGCGAGAGATTTTCTGAGTTTGGCTCAGGGATCGAGAGTAAGGGCGCGCCTCGTAAGAAGTGGCCTGGGGTTAATACCTTCAAGTCTTCGGGATCTTGAGACATAGGAGAGAGTGGTCTGGAGTTGAGTACCGCTTCGATACGAATAAGGAGCGTAGTGAACTCCTCGAACGTAAATTTTTGGCTGCCGGCTACCTTCGTAAAGTGAGTTTTGAAACTTTTCACTGCAGCCTCCCAAAGTCCGCCCATGTGAGGGGCGTATGGCGGGATGAATTGCCATGTGAATCCGTGAATGGCGTATTTTTTTGCTATATCCTCGGAGGCTTCTGCAAGGAAGGAGGATAATTCACGTGAGAAACTACGTTGTGCTCCTACAAATGTCTTGCCGTTGTCGGACATAACTTTATGTGGGATGCCTCTGCGTCCGACGAAACGTGCAAACGCGGCTTTGAAAGATTCGGTGGTCAAGTCGGAGCACACTTCGAGATGAATAGCCTTTGTCGAGAAGCAGACGAATACACACACGTATGCTTTGGAATGGGATGCTCGGCGGAGAGTCGAGGTTTTGACGAGGAATGGGCCGGCAAAATCTACACCGGTAGTATGGAATGGGAGTGTATATGTGGACCGTTCCGGGGGTAACGCTGCCATCAGTTGCGTGCTCATCTTCTGCTTATATATCGTGCATGTCTTGCACCGAAAAATGCAAGATTTTACCTTCTGGCGGATTCGGGGAATATGGTATTCCTGTTGGACCACGCGAATCATCAGCTGCTTTTCCGCGTGCAGTAGAGTTGAGTGGAGGAATTCTAGGAGGAGGGAGCAATATCGCGAATTATCGGGGATGATAATTGGATGGCGCTCATCGTAGCTGAGGGCGGCGTGAGTGAGACGCCCATTTGCACGCAGCAGTCCGGATTTATCCAAGAAGGGGTTAAGAGTACGGAGGGGGTCTCTTTTTTCTATCGGACATTTCGACTCCAGTGCTGTGATGGTTTTTCCGAAGTATTTTCGCTGGGTGACAGCTATGAGACGAGTTTTTGCGAACTTTATGTCGCTTTGAGTAAGAGTGGTAGAGGGCGGATTTGGCAGTTTCCTAGCCTTTTGCGCGAAACGAAATATGTAAGCTGTTACTCTTAGAGCGGTGGAAAAGGAGGAGAAACGATCTAGAAAATCGGGAGATTCTAAAGCGTGGAATGCTTCAATTTGTCGTTGTTCGGGAGGGGACGAATGAGTTGGGGAACTTTTCGGCCAAAGAGGGGATGGCCTAGTTAACCACTCGGGGCCTTTCCACCAGAGTGAACAGTTGACGAGCTCTTGGGGTTTAGCTCCACGCGTACCTAGATCAGCTGGGTTGTCAGCGCTGGAGACATGTCGCCACGTAGCATTATTCACGAGTTCGAGGATCTGGGATGTCCTGTTCGCTACGTATGTTTTCCACGTCCATGGGGGTTTTTCCAGCCATGCTAATACAATGGAGGAGTCTGTCCACAAAATTAGTTCATGAGATGGCAGATTTAAGGAGGATCGGATCTGCTTTACTAATTTTGCGAGTAAAACTGCGCCGCAAAGTTCCAGCCTAGGGAGAGAAACGGTTTGTAAGGGGGCTACTTTACTCTTGGCTGCGAGTAAGTGGGATGTAGCAGATTCACCTTGCTGGACTCGTAAGTATATGCAAGCGCAGAATGCCTTCTCGGAAGCATCTGAGAATCCGTGTAGCTGAATGGAACTGTTTGGGCTGAATTGCACCCATCGAGGTATCCTTATTTCTTCGATTGCGGCGAGATTTCTCCTGAAGGAGTTCCATTTGTGGAGTGAGATCGGCTTCACGGTTTCGTCCCATTCTGTTCCTTCCATCCATAGTTGCTGAAGAAGAGTCTTCGCTGCTATCATTATGGGTGATAGCCATACTGCCGGGTCGAAAAGTTTCGCGACAGATGAGAGGATCTGTCGTTTCGTGGCAGTGTCTGAGGATAAGGGGGGGTCAACTGAGTACGAGAATGTATCAGTGAGAGCATTCCATTTTATTCCGAGGGTTTTTGTAGAACTTGCCTCTTGGAATTTGAGAAATTCTTCATCTAAAAGATCAGACGGGGGGATGTCTTTCAGCAGTGACTTGTGGTTTGCTGTGATCTTTTTTAACGGGAATCCGGCTGACTTGAGTACTTCGATAACTTGATGTATCGATTCGCCAGCTGAGTCGAGATTATGTCCGCCTGAGAGGATGTCATCTACGTATGTCTCTCCTCTTAATATTTTTGAGACATGGGGGTATGTCTCCTTAGAGTCCTCGGCTAATTGGTGGAGTGTCCTTATTGCCAAGTATGGAGCGCAGTTGACACCGAATGTCACCGTTTTTAGTTTAAAGTCTTCTATCGGACTATGGGGGGTTCTGCGGAATAGAAAGCGTTGGAAGTCTTGGTCTTCCTTATGGACGTATATTTGGCGGTACATTTTTTCAATGTCGCCGTTAAATACATACTTATATAATCTCCATTTTAGAATGATGAGCATTAAGTCATTTTGGAGAACGGGGCCAGTATGTAATACGTCATTGAGTGAAAGACCGGAATGCGAGGTTTTTGAGGCATTGAAAACTACACGGACTTTAGTAGTTTTACTTCCTGGTTTAATCACCGCGTGATGGGGTAGGTAAAATGAGAAATATTTACCGTCGCGTATGATTTCTCGGGAATGGGTGGGTTCCATGTGGTCTAGCGTTAGGTATTCCTCTAAGACTTCTGAATAGGTGTTCCGAAGCTCATCTTTCTTTTCGTTGGTTCGTTCCACGCTGAGGTATTGCTGCTGTGCTGCGGGTCTGGAGTGCCCGAGTGCGATGGAGTCCGGGAAAGCTGGCTTGAATGGCAGCTTTACTATATATCGGCCGTCTTCTCGTCGATGAGTCGTTTTTTTGTAGAGATCTTCACAATATGCATCATCGTCTGTGTATGTGGGGGCCGGTGGTACCTCTTCTTGTTCCCAGAATTTCTTGAGTAATTCTCCTAGTGATTCTGAAGGGGTTTCAATCACCTGAGTAGAGAATGAGGAGATTTCTTCAACGACTGGTCCACTTAATATCCACCCAAATATTGTGTTTTGGGCTATTAAGCTGCCGCCTACATTAATTTTGAGACCTGGGGTGAGTATTTTTGGGATTATATCGCTACCAATAACCATATCTATTCTAGCTGGTGTAAAGCAGTTGGGGTCTGCTAAGGGTAGCGTGAGATATTCTGTTAGATCTAATTCTTTTATTTTGAAGGATGGGAGAGTGTGCGTCAATTGAGGCAGTATTATCGCTTGAGCCGCGATTTTTACTGTTTGATTAGCTGAGCATATTGTAATAGAGCATATTCTATTCGAGTTTTGGACTGTGTTACCGCCCATGCCAAGAATTTGGTAGTTGGCTTTTGTGGTGGGGAGACCAAGTAACTTTTGTATACGGGATGTTACAAAAGTTTTTTGAGAGCCTTGGTCAATGAGAGCTCTGATGTGAGTTAACTCTCCTTTGTGGAGAATGGGAATATTTGCTGTGGGAAGCAATGTCCTCTCTTTGTTACTCGAATAGTGAGATAGAGTTTTTGTTCTACTGCTTTCATTTGCCTTTGAGTTTTTGGATGCCTGCTTAGAGGTGCAGGGCTGTTCTTCCTCGACTGTCACTTGAGAGGTAGTGAAGTTTCTTTGAGGTTTTGGGGGGTAAGGCGTGGGGTTACTCGCAGTATAATGGAGGAGGGAGTGGTGACGTCTTTGACAATACACGCACGTAAAGTTGCTTTTGCAATCTTTCTCCAAATGCGAGTACGCCAGGCAATTTTTGCAGTAGTTGTTGTCTTTAATAAACTTGTTCCGGTCTGAGACGGACAGTTCTCGAAATTTGACGCACGTTGTCATCGAGTGGTTTGATTGGCATAGTTTACATGAAACTTGCCTTTTGTTTTGAGTATGGAACGCTTGGGTTTTGTTCCTATAATTAAAGGTTGGGGGAGGGACCGCTGGTGTCCGTTGGGGGTAGCTGGGTTGATTCATCTTCGGCTTATTGGGTCTGTAGGTGCTGAGTCGCTCCACGACCTCGTACCGAGCTGTCAGAAATTGGTCCATTTCTGACCATCGAGGTAACTCCTTCCTTGAGTTGAGTGATTGCTCCCAGAGAGCTAGTGTCTCGTCCGGCAGTTTTGACGAGCAGAGGTAGACAAGCATTGGGTCCCAGCTGTCTGTTGACACTCCATTTGCCTGTAGGGTAGAAAGACAATTATTTATTGTCGTCTGGATCTGTTGAATCCGTTCTCCATTCTCTGTGTGGGCGGGTTGGATGTTGAATAGCGTCTTGATTTGGCCATCCACTACTATTCTTCTGTTTTCGTAGCGTGCCTTGAGTGCATCCCATGCTAATGAGAAATTGTGACCACTGAGAGGGTAATTTTTTATGAGGAGTGCAGCTTTACCTCTTGTTTTTTGTCTCAAGTGGTATAGCTTCTGCACTTCGGATAATTGGGGGTGGTTAATGTACACTGCTGTGAACATGTCCCTAAATGAGGGCCAATCTTCGTATCCGCCATAGAAGATTTCTGTGTCACACGCAGGTACCTTGAGAAAGCTGAGTGAGTCAGATTGTGTTGGGGGGGGCATCTTTGTGATGGGGGTAATGGGCCGGGAGGAATCCATACTTTGTTGGATTTGGCCAAGTAACTCACTTATCCTGATTTTCGTGAGCATTGCGTTGTCATTTGTCGTCTCGTAGGCCTCTGCGCATGCTGAGCGTGTCCTTTCATCGTCAACGTTGCTCATCTGTAGGTTCTGGTTGGCTGCCTCCACAAGTTCCATGTGCCTTTCCAGATGGTCCTTGAAAATTTTGAGGGCTGCTTCGGAGTGCGTCTCTTCACTGGTGTCCCACCATTTCCCGCAGAATTTTTCCATCCTGGAGAGCTCATATAGAAATTTTTTGTGGAGTTGGGAGAATTCCTCTTCTTCTGCCTGGGATTTCGAGCGTGTTCGGGGTCCTGTAAGGGGGTGGAGTGACTGGGGCTTCTCCATTTTATCCTCCATTGTGAGATATTTATTTAAATTAATTTTAATATAAAATATTTATTTATATTTATATATATATATATATTTAAGTATATATATATTATTTATAATTAATTTATTTAGGGGGTTAGCTTTTATGTATGTATTGTACTGTCTCAGCGCGTCTGAGCACAGCAATGTATAAATGTATACTGGGTTTTTGTTATACCCCGTTTGTATGCTGGGTGCTTTGATGAGCTTACACGAGTATGTACGTATGTATACTTATATACATACGTGCCTTTGTCCGTTTGCTATTGTAAATAGCGAAGAAGGGGAAATTGCCGGAATTGAAAAAAACACTTTATGTATATATGTGTATGTATACACATGTACCACAGTTGAGTAGCGGTGACTTGCTATGCGGTGGTGACTATGGGCAGTGTAATGTGCTTACACTGGTCCGGTTATGGGCCCGTGGGAATGGGTTTTCGGTCCAGTTGGTGTGTATATACTGAGAGTATGTATATACTCGGGAGGATATATGGGAGGGGCAACTGGTCCGAACTCGTCCTTTTCGAATGTGTTTTTGGACCAGTTGTCGTATATAAAAAGGGGAGTTTATATACGTAAGGGGATATATAATAAGCGGTTTTTTGTATAAAATATATACTTGTGATGGGGAAAGCGCGAGTTTGCGCTGTTATATTCGGTAAATGAAAAGTAGGGGATTTTCATTTACCGAATTTGGGGACCCGCTATATATTATTATATATTGTGATTAATTTTTTGTTTAGCGGATTTTGAGATTTTGCTCGAACTTTCTTTGGGAATTATAAGTTAATTTTTGAGAATATTTATGTGTATGGTAAAAGAGTTTCATACACAGCACGAGCAAAATCCGCTAAACAAATATGAGTAAGATTGGGGGACTTACTTTGACATCCGGATTAGTATTGTACAAACCAAACTTATTGACGGGACGGGGGGTGTTGTCTTCTTCGTAGTGCTGGTGTTCCTGTGGTGGTGTGGTATTGATTGTTGCGTGGACTGCTGATGTATATATGTATGTGTTGTGCTCGTTTTTGCTTTTTTTTTGTTTTAATATAAAAAAAAAAATTTTAATTTTTTTTTTTTTTTTTTTTTTTTTTTTTACACCTTTTTTTTATATAAATATGTATGTGCACTGTTTGTTAATTTTTGTATATATGTTTTTTCAAATCTTATTTAATTCTTTTTATTTTTTTATTTTATGTATGTATGTTGCTATATATGTATTTTTTTCACGTATGTAGGTATGTACTTGTGTACGTGTGTATTTTTTTTTTTTTTTCTCACTGCCTTTTATGTTTTGTTATGTTTTATGACACTGCTATGCGTATGTACACGTATGTATGTAGGTTATTTTTTATTTTTATCGCATATTTTGGTATGTATTTATTATATGTATATGTATGTATATTGTAGCACAGCACTTGCACTATGTATATGTATCTAGTTTGTGTTTGTTTTTCTTTATATATGCATATATATTTTTTTTCAATTTTTTGTTTTAATTTGTATTTAATTTTGTTATTTGTACCACAGAGCACTTGTGTATGTATGTATTTTTGTTTATTTGTTTTTAATTTGGAATGTATTTTCACACCGCACTTTTCCTTTTATATATATATATATTTTCCGTTTTTTTTTGTTTTATTTGGTCACAAGCACTCACTTTTTTCCAACGCCCGTGTTCTGACAACCCGACTTTTCGCTCGCTTTACGTATTTTTTAATTCGATCGCGTTAAAATTTCATTAAAATTTATTTAATTTAGTTTTTTTTAAAATAAAATATCTTTATTATTTTTTTCTTTTTACGGTTCGCTCCGATAAGCGGGTTTCGGCACCATGTATAAATATCAGCTATTTGCTGTATTTATTATATATATAATTTCCGTATTAATTAAAAAACGCTATGTTTTTTTCTCTTTAAGTGGGTTTCACACAATATAATTTATTTATTATTTGAATTTGAATTTTCACAATTTCGGTTTTTTCTGATTTATTTATAATTTATTTATAATTTATTTGTACAACAACCGGCGGTTCTAGCGAGCGAAAATATTTTAACTAATAACTTAAAATTACTAATACATAGATATTTATATGCATTTTGTTTTGATTTCCCCTTTCTGTAGTAACGGAATTAGGGTTGCTAGTAAGTATTTTAATTATTAGTACATTCATGGTGAGTAAATAATTCAGTATTTCATTTTTGGTTAATTAGGAGTTTTATATATATGTTTTTTTCTAAAATTTAAAATTCAATGAGATCCTTGCTCATGTCTTCAACACTTGGTAAGGCATACCTGTCGTAAGAGGACTGTCATTCCCGCAATATTCACTTCGAGGAATATTTTGCGGCTGCAACAACAACAACAACAACAACAACAACAACAATAACAATAATCCGCTTATAATGCAATTATTACATTCATTAACCGTTCACCAACTCTTAAGCTGCATATTCAGTAATCCTAAAAATTTCTATAAATTTCCTACTGGGTATGTGCCACTTACAGCTAGTATTTGCATATTACAACACACACTCCCTCCGGCCATTAAAATTTTAGTAGAAGATTTTTGATGTCTGCGTTTTTGTAGTAATTTGTAAGTACGTACAGAGGGTTAAAAGTAAAACGAATTTCACAAGCGCAATTAATATACATAAAACAGAGTACGACCGTTTGTGTGTGTGTTTATAAATGTGTATGTGAGAAGGCAAAACAAAGAGTACGACAAAGAACAATGCTTAATATTATATTATAATATATTTTTTACTGCAAGAATCACAGTCAGCAGATGTCAGTATGAGTCAGTACATCCGTAGAAATGTTGATACGAGTGCGCTCATCTGCCTCCACTTACATACATATGCAGATAAAAATATGTTTTTGTAAAAATATTTCATGTAATTGAGATGGTGTAGCAAGTTTATTGCATTTTAAGGCGTCATTTGAGTTTTGGTTTGAGTGGAAGAAGAGTTGATAAGAAGGTAATTTGCATGCTTCGTTGACTATATATGTATGTATATATGTATATGCATATAATAATATATGACAAAAAGAAATATAAGACTTTAACTTGAAAATTTGTTAGCTGCTGCTGCTTTCGCCGCTGGGTAATTGCAAATTGTAGAAGTACTTAAAAATGCCTAATTAGAAGAGCCAACTTGGCGTATGAGTAATTAAAGTTCATATACACGGGTTTTACCTTTTGCGGTTTCGAAAATAGACGTACATATATAAGTTATATTTATAAGATAATTTTTCATAAAAATCTTTTTTAATTGCAAAGTTTGAACCATGAATTATGTAAAACAGACTAAAAAATGAGCGTCTGGCGAATTTTTGCTAACTTCGTTCACGCTGAGCTGATTTTCGACCACTTTTCGACATATAGTGAACAGTAACTCAGCCATAAGTTGACGAATGTTGGTTTTCAAGGGTTACCAGGTGCTCAAAGGTTAACAGGTGTGTTAGTGAAAATTTGCCGGTTTTTTCGATAAAGAAAACACTTAATTTTCAGAGGAATCTCAAAATTTTTTTATTCAAAGTATTGACATTTCGCCCTTCTGTCAGGCAAATTATGCATACCATTCCAAAAAAACTTTTCCTCTTTCGAGGCAAACCATTCGACGAGCCATTTTTCGACTTCTTCAAAATTAGCGAAGCACTGTTCTGCAAGGGAGTGTCCCATCGATGCGAAAAGGTGATAGTCGCACCGGGCGAGGTCTGGAGAGTACGGCGGGTGCGATAATATTTCCCAATTAAGTGTTTTTAATGTGTCCTTCACCAGTTTAGCGGTATGAGACGGCGCATTGTCATGTTGCAAGATAACTTTGCCATGTCTTCGGGCCCATTCCGACCCTTTTTCGATCAACGCATGATTCAAATTGACCATTTGTTGTCGGTAGCGATCCGTGTTCACCGTTTCACCAGGTTTTAATAACTCGTAGTACACCACACCACACTGGTCCCACCAAACACAGAGCATTGTCTTACGGCCAAAGCGATTTGGCCTTGCAGTCGATGGGCAGCTTCACCAGGGGAAAGCCATGATTTTTTTGCTTCGGGTTCTCAAAATAAATCCATTTTTCGTCCCCCGTGACAATTCGATGCAGAAAAGATTTCCTTTCGAATCGTTGAAGCAGCATTTCACAAACGGTTTTTCGATTTTCCATTTGTCTATCGTTCAGCTGGTGTGGCACCCATTTTCCATACTTCTGGATCTTTCCCATGGCTTTTAAACGTTGACAAATAGCTCCTCGAGTCACATGTAGTGTTCCTGCCAATTTTTGTGTCGATTGGGTTGGATCAACATCCAATTCCTCGTCTTCGAACATCGCTGCACCAGGATGTTCATTGTCTGTCAAATCGAAATCTCCACTTTTAAATTGACGAAACCATGTCTCACATGTTCTAATCACTGGAGCATGTTCACCATAAGTTTCTACCAGCAAACGGTGAGCTTCAGCTGTTTTTTTCCTTTGATGAAATAAGAAAAGCAACAAATGCCGCAGATATGATTTACTTGGAACGAAACCCGACATATTCACTGAGGTAAACAACTATGACGCTATTATTTTGGCGGAATGTGACTTGCGTATTTTTTTAAGTTAATGTCAATAGAAAATCAAAGAAATTTATACATATTGCTAGCGACATCTACTAGTAAAACCGGCAAACTTTAACTAACACCCCTGGTAATTGGCGCTTTGTAACCGCTAAAGCGATTTTTCGGCCGAGCTCTTCCTCCAATTTGTGGTTTACTTCTTGATGTTTGTTCAACAAGCGAAAGGACCTACAGTTTATACTAAGCCCGCCCAGGAATGATCGATGGTCTTTTATAAGGAGTCTTTTCTTTCATGTCAGATATACACTTGGAGTGTGTGACGTTCCCTGCCGAGTGGCGATCACAACCAGAGCAATTAATTTTCCATTGTTTTAGATGTTGGTCGAACCCGGACTCGAAACCTGACCATCAAACTGGCAAACTCGGCTATTGCGGTGGTGACTAGCAAAACATTTTAATATGCGTTAACACGAGAATCAATCTGGTACTGGCATTCCTAGCATTTTGAGTTATTCTACAGAATACTTCAATGGCTTATCTAGTTGCGGCTCAAAAAGTATAGAAAACTCTTTCAATTGTGCTGCTATGAAGAAGTCGTATTCCTTTTAGATTCTTGCCGGTTGCAACCAAAATCTGTTCAATCTACATATTATGTTAAGTAATTGGTTCGTTCGGTTTTTATCTAAGAGATGGCGTTATTGTCCATAGTACTAGTGTTACGTGTCGCAACATGTCATACTATACGGCGCTGAAAACATGTTTATTCGCACTAAAAGTTTGTCTTTGACTGTTTTTCGATTGATTGACTCAGTACGTTGTGAGCGCTCGTCAAAGATGGACACTAGCAAAGAGAAAATTCGCTATATTTTAAAATTTTTCTTCGATCAA
The DNA here is from genome assembly GCA_037013455.1 of Ceratitis rosa. Classification (NCBI taxonomy): domain Eukaryota; kingdom Metazoa; phylum Arthropoda; class Insecta; order Diptera; family Tephritidae; genus Ceratitis; species Ceratitis rosa. The sequence goes on along the minus strand of JAWMAG010000003.1, from coordinate 18,283,419 downwards.
GGCGAAAAAGCAGGCAAAACTGCTGAAAAAAATTAATTTAGTTTATGGGCCCGATACTGTAAACGAACGTGTAGCGCAAAAGTGTTTTGCTAGGTTCCGAGGTTCCGTTCCGCTAATTTCGATGTCAAAGATGCCCCACGCGTCGGGAAGCCTGTCGTCGAAAATTGCGATAAAATCATGGAAATAGTGGAAACAGACCGTCACGTGAGCACTTATTTAATTGCTGAGGAACTAAAGATAGGCCAGAAAACCGTTAGGAGCTATTTGCATAAAAAAAACGAACGAACTTTTTACTTTACCTAATATTTACCCCACGCCATAGGCTATATTCCACTTTAACTTGTCTTTGAAACTGGAAATATTTTATTTTAAATTTTTTAAATTTCTTCTTATTTATTTGATTTATGCTGTATATTCGTATGTACTTACATAGCTATATGCGCATAAATATTTTTCCGACAGCACACATTTTTTCTGAATGTATGTAATATATGGTTTATTCAATGAAAATAATATTCATACAACTTTCTTTTTATTAAAATATCATAAACTCCTTTCGCGTGGCTTGGACACGTAGCGTTTTAATAAAATAAGGCTGAAAGTAGCGGAGTTTATGTATTTATTGTTGGCTTAAATACACCTGCTGGCAAATATTTTATTGTTTATAGATGAAGAGCACACTTGAGTATACCATATATGCAATACACACGCGCACACAATGAAATACATATATTCACTAGTGATTAATTTTTATAATTTATGTTGTAAAGTTAAATTATTCGTAAAAAAATGTACATATTAAATAATTTGTTTTTGGCAGAAGCAGAAAAAATTACACCTGAGTGCATGATACAAAATAAAGCGAGCCGGTTTCACTCAAAAGGGGTACTCTCTTCGGCTAGGATATGTGGGTTATGTAAATATTTTATAAAAAAAATTTGCTAGAGAGCGACAACAAGTCGAAACAAGACATAAAACCAAATAAAATTATTTTTTTTAAATGAATGAAATAAATAATATATATAAAATAAAATTAATATTAAACAAATAAAATCAATTATAATAAAAAATAAATTGAGATAAAAAATAAATGTAAAGAATTAAATAAAAAATTAGTTAAATAAAATTGATTAAACTAAAATGAAAATTAAATTAAATATTAAAAAATAGAATAATATTAAATTTCAAAGTAGAAAAAAAATAAAATAAATATATTAAAATAATAACATAACATAAATTAAATAAAATAAATTAAAATAAAATAAAATAAAATAAAATAAAATAAAATAAAATAAAATAAAATAAAATAAAATAAAATAAAGTAAAATAAAATAAAATAAAATAAAATAAAATAAAATAAAATAAAATAAAATAAAATAAAATAAAATAAAATAAAATAAAATAAAATAAAATGAAATAAAATAAAATAAAATAAAATAAAATAAAATAAAATAAAATAAAATAAAATAAATAAAATAAAATAAAATAAAATAAAATAAATAAAATAAAATAAAATAAAATAAAATAAAATAAAATAAAATAAAATAAAATAAAATAAAAAAAACAAAATAAAATAAAATAAAATAAAATAAAATAAAATAAAATAAAATAAAATAAAATAAAATAAAATAAAATAAAATAAAATAAAATAAAAGAAAATAAAATAAAATAAAAGAAAATAAAATAAAATAAAATAAAATAAAATAAACTAAAATAAAATAACATAAAATAAAATAAAATAAAATAAAATAAAATAAAATAAAATAAAATAAACAAATGAAACAAAATAAAATAAAATGAAATAAAATAAAATAAAATAAAATAAAATAAAATAAAATAAAAAAATAAAATAAAGTGCAATAAAATAAAATCAAATAATATAAATTGAAATGAAATAAATTAAAATTAACTAATATAATTTACAATAAAATAAAATAAATTGATTTATAATAAAATAAAATTAAATTTAATTGAATTAAATAAAACTACAATAAATTAAATTAAATTATATTAAATTAAATAAAATTATATAAACGTAAGTAATATAAAATAAAATAAAATAAAAAAATAAAATAAAATAAAATAAAATAAAATAAAATAAAATAAAATAAACAAATGAAACATAATAATATTAAATGAAATGAAATAAAATTAATAAAATTAAAAAAAATAAAATAAAATAAAATAAAATAATATAAATTGAAATAAAATAAAATAAACTAATATAATTTACAATTAAATAAAATAAAGTGATTTATAATAAAATAAAATTGAATTTAATTAAATTAAATAAAACTACAATAAATTAAATTACATTAAATTAAATTATATAAACTTAAGTGATATAAAATAAAATAAAATAAAATAAAATGAAATAAAATAAAATAAAATAAAAATAACTTCGATGTCAAATCATGGAAATAGTGGAAACAGACCGTCTCGTGAGCACTTATTTAATTGCTGAGGAACTAAAGATAAGCCAGAAAACCGTTTGGAACCATTTGCATAAAAAGAAAAACCGAACGAACTTTTTACTTTACCTAATAGGTATAAGGAGACTACACTGTCTTCGGAGGTGTAGAGAATTAAGGGCTAACAAATTGATCGAACTTGAGCAGTTTGACTGAGAAAATGTTCACCTAAATTTACTTGAAAGAAAAGAATCAACCAACACAACTTTAAAGCCGTCTGCGACAGCATTTTGTTCCTAACTTTCCTATTAATTTTAAGTACAAAAAAATTTTCAGATTTCTCACAATTATGTTAATTTCCGAAGATTTCCTTTAATTGGCCACATGCTTGTAAATTTCAAAGTTCGCAGTAAAGCTATAATTCTGCCAGTAAACATGTCTAGGATACAAAAAAAAAAAAACGCCTGCACGCTAAAATCAATGAGAACAAAAGAACAAAAAAAAAAAATACAGAGAAAAAACTTTATTAGCAGGAAATTCTGACTCACTCGCTGTTAAATTAGTGTTCTCATAAATAGAACACCCTCTCTCTCTCAATCATTTAACAGCTGCCAAGGCAAACTGCTAGCTAACTCCTCGCCTTTTCTTTGAAAGACATAAGACCTTGTGGAAAGTGAAGTGCAAATAAAGCGGAAATCTAGAGAACAAAAAAATAAAAATTAAAAAAAAAAAGAAATTACAAAAAACTTTGAACTGAACTTTATGAAGTCTGCACTTATTAATTTATGCAGCAGAAAATAAAATCAAAATGAGCCTCTTTCGCTTCGACGCCATGCCATTTAAAGAAAGCAAGGTATTGTACCGTTATAAGAGGCAAGGTGTAAATGAAAAGAAATAATAAGAAATAAAAATGGAATGAAATATTGATATATATATATATATATATATATTTTTTTTTTATTTATATATAGATGCAGAGTTAAAAGAAAACGCACAAAAGTCCGCCGTCTGGTCGCACAGTGAAGTTAGTTAGTCAACTACGACGAAGACTGCTTACCGTAGTTAAACAATAAATACAAATAAAATTGTATAAGCAGAGTGTAAATAACAACAAAGAGTGCTGAAAGTCAAAAACTCTTTTACTCACTTCAAACGAGTGTAAAAGTGGTACCCAACCCTTCGAAGTCTGCAGCCAACAGGTGAGTTGTGAGCGGCGCACAGAGTGCAACTTCTTTTTATTTCTTTCCTTATACCATTTCTTTCGCTTCAAAAAATTAAAACATATAGTTAAATATTTAAACTTTTCAGTGAAGACTGTTGCTTAAATTTAATTTATTGCTAACTAGAGAATTGGAAAAAAAGAGTGAGTGTAGAAAGCAGAAACGCTCGTATTTGGTATGTCGCTTGGGCGGTATGTCCTCTGGGGTAATCTCAATTTCTGGTATGCAAGAAACCATATATTCTTCCCAGAGCACATCCTTCGAAAGCTCCTAAGACCATCTTTTTGAATATTTTCCCTCGTAGGAATTGTTCACACGTGGTTACAAGGCTTGTTTGGCATTGAAAAGCGACCATTGGCAAAAGACGTGGCTTAAAACCTTGTTCACTGGATTTATACAGCGGTAGTGAGACCCATTCTATACTACGAGGTCACTGTCTGGTGGCCGACACTCGAAAAAACCACTTTCAAAAGCAGACTGTATAGAGTTCAGCGGTCGGAGCTCTAGCGCCGACTCCATCAAAAAGCTCTAGAAACTCTTCTAAATTTCCTTCCCCTGAATTTTGTACGGTAAACTTCAAGTAAGGTATTAGATTGGTCGCGACTCAGCCTTGGACGATGCAGAGCACGTCCGGATATTGTCTTCGCACAGTTTTCGGCTAAGTTAGACTACGCTATCTCCACTTACTATTATAACAATCTCTTTACCGCAAGAATCACCGACAGTTATGAAAAGAAAAATGCAAATGCTCCAGATCAGAGTGACATGGCCGTCTTCCCTGCTCTAAACTTGATGAAAAGTTAGGCTGTGAGAATCACTCACCAACGCTCTACCAGACTACAGCAGTGTCTTCTAAACAGAACTCATTACGATCACGGAAGCCATGAAATGGTTGCTTGGATCTCTGATTACAAACCGATCAATCAGTATACACTCGTATAGTCAAGCTGCCATCAGATCTCTTCAATGTATTTTACATCACATCAAAAGTAGCGCTGAAAGGCAGAGACACTTTAAAGAAGCTTTCAAATAGATGCTAAACAGCCTTGCTCTGGGTGTGCGGACATAGAGACGTCCCGAGCAACTGTTTGCCGGATGAGCTAGAGAGAGAAGGTAGCACTTTAACAAAAAAAAAAAAAAATTCTACGCACGTGGGCGTACCCTTGTCTACGGCAAAACTTAGTCTGGTTCGTAATGAGAAGGTGGAAAGTACTTCACAGCAATCGCATCAACCGAACTCAACTCAACTCAAATCCAGATGTAATCAGTTTGCCGATGGTTGGCATGGTTGGACTTAGCTCTATGAATACAAGTACCAGTACTTCACATTCATATTTCAACAGAGTTCTCGATAGGCTGCTGATGGGCTGCAAATGAAGTATGCATATTTAACAAAAACGGGAAATTTGGAGAAACACTTTTGGTTTCCGGTTTTTCGATCCGTTGTCATAAAAAACTGAGCTGAAGCGAGCTGACTTGACCAAAAATTCATTTACTTTTTATCGTGAGCCTCAGACTTCACAAAAGTTGATTCCTGCATCTGTTTTTTTCAATTCTTCTTATTCTTTCTTACTAATTAAAATTTCAAAAACAATCCCGAATGGTTTTAATTAGTTCAAAGCTCCAGTTTTACAAAGGGGCTCATTTCGAGAGAACGAAAAGAGTGCAAGGAACTCGCATTAATTTCTTTCAGTCGTACATAGAAATGCCTGCCGCTCATATAAGATTTCCGAATTAAGAAGAAACGCGCTGGCAAAATATTTTTTATTTTATGAAGAAGTCCTTAATGCCCCTCTCTATCAAATGCTTGCTGAACGTCTAAAAAAAAGCTGCAGAACAGTATTTTCTTTCTTCCAACGCGTGTGTTATTATATTTGCATTGTTCTGGTGTACCATGTCTTACTCTAAACCCAAACTGATGTTCAGGTATGATATTGTTATCCTCAATTACAGGCAACATTCTTCGTAAAAATATCCTTTCGAATATTTTGGAAGATGTTACCAGCAGGATAATAGGACGTTAAGACTTCACACAATTTTCAGGTTTATTTGGTTTAGGTACCATGACTACCATAGCACATTTCCACTGGGTGGGGTTCTTGGTTCGTATAAAGAATAGCATTGTATATTACAGTTAGAAATTGGACTGCTTTCTCAGGGAGAGCTTTAACAACTTTTCTATCTATACAGTTATATCCAGACGACTTGCATTTGTTTAATCAAATTATTTCTTCGAAGACTTGGTTGGTCGCTTCTGAAATCTTATCTGAACGGCAGGCATTACTATGTAAGACATAACGAAGTCTCATCAGAAATTTACAGCATTAATGCTGGCGTACCCCAGGGTAGTGTTTTATGTCCCGTCTTATATACCATTTTCACTTCGGATATGCCCACATTAGAAGCGGTAGAAGTGCCGACTTTTGCTGATAAAACCGCTTTTATCGCTTGTAGTGGGTATCCTGTAGAAGCTTCCTCTTTGCTGCAAAATCAACTTAACATTTTGCAATTTTGGCTAGACAAATGGAAAATTTAGGTTAATTCAGAAAAGTCTACACATGTCACCTTTACATTAAGATGAGAGCAATGTCCTGCTGTATTTCTAAACAATAATCAGATTCCCACTAGTGATAACGTCAAATATTTAGGAATGCATCTTGATGGACGTCTAACATGGAAAAATCATATTAAGGTTAAGCAGCAGCAACTAAAAATTAGAACAAAACGAATGTCCTGGTGGTTAGGTCGCAACTCTCAGCTTAGTCTAGAAAACAAAGTAAGGCTCTACAAAGCTATTCTCAAGCCTATAAGGGCCTACGGGATTCAGCTCTGGGGTAATGCTAGCAAGTCCAATGTGGAGATCCTCCAACGTTACCAATCAAAAACGTTGCGATCAATGGTTAATGCTCCCTGATTTGTTACCAATGAAGCTATTCACAAGGACCTAGGCATACCCATTGTAAAGAGTGAAATTCCAAAATACAACGCTAGATATCTTGCACGCCTATCTAACCACATAAATCCAACTGCTATATGTTTATTAGATACCACCTATGAAACTATACAATTAAAGCGCTGTCATATCTTAGACTTGCCGTTTCTCTAGTATTTATAAATAGATACAAATTAAAATTAAAAAAAAATTGTAAACCTTAAGTTTAGGTTAGTAAGATAAGTTTTAGCTAATGGTAATTTTGAGAATTTACAATGAAGATGACCAAACTGAAGTACTCCTGAATGTATATAATAGTGTTAGTAGTTAATTTAAAAGTAAACAAAATAACATAATTCTTTATGTAGTTTTGCGCAGAGCAAACTTACCTCATTATATATTGCATCAAATTTGCAGAATGTCTTCTGTAAGATAGAGTAAAATAAATAAAAAAAATAAAAAAATTTCTTTCAGTGCATTTCAAATTCACTGTGGAATATCCACATTCATAATTCGCACACTATACTGTGGTCATGTTACATAATTCTTAATTTGTATTTGGCATTGTGCTGTAACTACGTTGTCATTATGGCCATCACTAACGCCATAATCACAAATGGTCCACCAGAAGAATAAAAAGAAAATTACATACATAAATATATATGAATACAAGTACTTTCATATATGAACTGGTCTAACTCGAATGACGATTGTAGGGAAAATGAAGAAATCCAACTGCTAAACTGTAGCAGATGCCGCACGCAAAAACAATGAAAAGCATAATTCAAATATTTGCTTACTTGGTTAGGTGGCTGGTCGCGGTTGCAGCTGTTGTCGTTAGGTGGTTTGGTTGTGGCTGCAAACAGAAAAATTATAACTCTTTTGCTTTCATTGAAAATAAGAATATGTACGCATATACTCTGTGTTCTTTTACACACACCAAGACATGTGTACGTATCCTGAAGCGAAATTTCTAAATAGTAAAAAATCTAATTTTTCGACTAGCGTAAAAGATCTTAAATTCTTTATTTTTTAAAACTCCAGCGACCTTATATTAGTGGTAGTAAAAAGTAATCCATTATGTTTCCAATAGATGGCGTTATCTGTATCTCGCATTGTATAAGTCCGATCGGGTTCATTCTGGTAATTTTGATGTTAAATATGCTTCACGTGGTGGAAGGCCAATTGTCGAAAATGTCGATAAAATTATGGAAATTGGCGAGTCCGACCGTCATGTTAGCATTGTTTCGATTGGTTCAGAAGCGAAAAATTGTGCACGAAACCGTTTGGAACCATTTGTATGAGGTTGGATATGAAAAGTAAAAATTAAAGCCTTCAATTTCATGCAAAAATAATGAATTAGTTTTTACTACACCTAATATGGGCAAGTGCTTATCGATGGCCGTAGATCACTCCCAAATGAATTTCGTTAAGGTCCAAAATCATCAGCTCCGGAAGGTATTGCTGTTGGGCGCAAGCTGATATTGCAAGATCGTCATGTGGCCTATTGTGTGACCGAGACAATTATAGAATTAGTCAGGACTGTACGTTATTTACGTTGGATCGCGCACTGTTTGTCAATCTCTCAAAAAAGGCGATATACACATATACAGTCAGTGTTTACAAATGAGACAAATAGTGAAAAGTAGTCCGCGCACGAAGCACTACCAAGCAAATGGTTGCCCGGTCTTTTGTTAAAACCGGACATGTCCCAACCGTTCCACCAATTGTCTTTCGAGAAGTCAGGAAAACCAACCATCGAAGACGGATCACTCTTCACTACAACAGGGTAAGTTCTCAGATATCGAATGAAATAACTGCATTTTTCGATTTAATGAGTCATTCACCATATAGTGCTTTGCCACCTGTATAAGTGGTGTATGCGTCCAGAATACATTTATTGGATTTACTTGAATCAGAGTGGAAAAAGTGCTTCGAAAATTTTGTGCAAATGCATGCAAAATTATATATGTAAGTAAATATATCTTATTGAAGAATATTTAAAACAAATAAGCCGTTTTTCGATGATTAAAATTGGTTTTTGTTCGCTAATCCCCAAAGTCAACCCTGGTACCTATATTATTTATAGTCATCAAACCCTTCTGTAAATTCACTCTGTCTCTTTATGGGAACTTTCGTGATGAAACTTTGCCATTTTACACATCGAGGCTTTTACACTTGTCTAGGCTAAAGACCACGCAAATGTCCCTGAAAAAATCCTTCTATAATTTGCAATAGATCATTCATATTGCACACAGATTCCGCGTACAGCTTTGCATATATCAACCATATAGAGGAGATGGTAAAGCTTTAAGGGCATGGTGTTGGTGGTTTTTATGTTGAACTCAGCTTTAGTTGATCTGAGGATAGAGTATAGCGGATTAAGTGCAAAGTGGTACTGCAACGTGCCTAAACTGATCGCTTGCAAAATATCTTCTTTAATAGGTATTGTAGTTGGCTTTCATAGGAACATTGCTTGCTTTCATATTTCTCCCAATTGGGGAGTGGAAATTTTTTTTGAATTAGAAACATGTGTGAATTATTTCGGTTAAACTTACTTATGATATGCCTAAATGAAATACTTTTGTGCCCTAGAAATGTACCACGGATGTGTAAAAAAGTTCGACGTCGATTAAATGACCTCCTTCATTAGATACCCCAAAAGTAGCTCTTTTTCGAGCATTCTGTCAAACATTGGCCAGCATTTCAAGTGTTATAGCAGCTATTTCGGCTCGTATGTTACCTGGTCTGATGATTGAGCACACTACGGCCCCGGACAGTGATTGTGCAGTGGTGTTTCCTGAATAACGTGTGGGTTTTATGTTCTCCAAACTCGACAGTTTTGTTTATTGACTCCACTAGAGAGGGTGTAATGAGCTTCATCCGTCATCAAAATTTTATCCCAAAAATCAAGCTCAGCATCGATCATTCTTGCGACAGCATACCCATAATGCAAGCGACGTGGCTTGTCCGTTGACAACAATCTTTGAGTATGGTAAGTTAGACTTTGTATGGGAAAAAATGAAGATCTTGCTTCATAATTCTCCTTAGGGTCGTTCCACAAACGTTTAACTCTGCGACAATGCGACACATATGGATTATCGGCAGCACTGTCTCTGATCGCTTCAATAACTTCACCGCTGGCGAGTTGCTACAGAGCCATATTCGACGAAATTCCAAAAGTCTAGATGGCGCACTCTGTAGATAGATGGATCCATCTGCCAGTTATTGGAGGAAGGTACAGCAAAATGCAAATTTATCGGACTTCCCAACGGATTAAATTGCCCGAAAACTTCTGTAATTTAGTGGCGCCAACAGTAGAATTGATTAATGTTGTATTCCCAAGTATCTAAATCAGTTATAGGGATCATGGGTGGCTGAGTGAGCGATTTATCCTGGTTGTAACAAACTAAGATGTATACGAACTCAACCACATTTCTTACTATTTGGGTAGGCTTGATGGAAGACTTTAAAGGCGCGGTCTATATCACTACATTTTGCTTTTATTGTGGATTATTTTATAATAGAAACGCATAATAAGCTCATACAGGGGATACAGTTACTCTGATAGTTGTCGGTTCGACCATTAAAGCTGCTTGAGCATTAGCCGAAGTAGTGACACCTTCGTTAACCAATTGATCAGGTTGTAATGTCACCCGTTGATGGACGCCCGTCCGAGAGTTCCTGTGATATTTTTGGAGCTATTGTATACTCACGAGGAGGAGCTCTTGGTGAGGTTCAGCGTGCTTGCTACGCACGTAAATGTCATCAGTTGTCACTGCGATCTTCCAACTGTAGCCCACAAGGCACCTGGAGGTACGTTCAATGGAAGACTGAAGAACTTTTGCACGATTTTTTTTAAATTTATTTTATTTTACTGAAGAAAAACTGTTGATTTACTTTTTAGATATTCTGAGCTAGCCCTTAATTAGTATGACTATGGAGGTGTTTTTGTCTTCTTTTTGGTTTTATTCTCCAACAATTATAAGCTTTATCGCTAAACAGCCAGCACTTTGGCTTATTTGCCTCAACAATACACTTTCATTAATATTCGACATGAAGGCCACATGCATACATACATACAAATACATGCGTATATGTACATTTAGACATACTTACTTACTTGCTTCATACTTAATCCAGCCTTCGCTATGAATTCTTCTTCAGACATACAAAAGCATTGTGCTGCATATTTTCTCTTCTACTGCCGCCACTGCTTCCACTGCCTTGGCAGATCTAAGCCTTTGCTCCCAAAGCCCACCAACAACAGTTGTGTTTGTTGGTTGCTGTTTGTTTACTTTCTTTGTTTCTTCATTTTTTTTTTTGTGTTTAATCGCACTTTGTTATTGTTATATATTATATGTAAAAGCAGCGAGCTTAGCTGCTGTTGCCGTTGCCACCGCCGTGGAGGCAAATAAAGTCCGACATGTTTATGCAATTATAAGTAGAAAAGAAATGGTGAACATTATATTATATAATACTTTTGTTTTGGCGAAATTACCAGCGGCAATGGCAATGGAATCGGAGTGCATGTGCACTCTCACTAGCGCGCTTTCACATCACCAAAGCTTTCATGTGTTGAGGTCGTGTAAGCTTTTTATGTATTTATGTATTGGATGAGTGCATAAGTTCGTGCCCGATTTCAAGTGCAAACTAAAAATGAAATTTTTTGAAGAAAGCGCTTTTATTAATCAATTATGTATTCGCCATCATGTTCGGCAATCCACTCCCAATGTTCAACCAATTTACGGATGCCTGATTCATAGAAATCGCGCGGTTTCTCGTTGAAAAAGGTGTCAAGGTGGTTTTTGACGTCTTCCACATTTTTAAATTTTTTTCCATTCAAATTGTTCTGCAGCGATCGAAACAAATGATAATCAGAAGGTGCAATGTCGGGTGAATATGGGGGATGCGGCATGATTTCCCAATTCATCTCCTTCAGTTTGGCCAGGGTCGGTTTTGCAACATGTGGCCTGGCGTGGTCATGATGGAAAAGAACTCCTTTGCGATTGGCCAAAATCGGACATTTTTCATCAATTGCTTTCTTCAATTCGACCAATTGCTGACAATACTTGTTGGCAGTGATCGTTTCTCCAGCTGGCAAGAGCTCAAAATAGATCACGCCTCGGATATCCCACCAAATGCACAGCAGTACCTTCATCGGATGCAATCCACCTTTCGACATCGGTTCCGCCCTTTCGTGTGCCTGTTTCCATGTTCTTTTGCGTTGAACATTGTTGTTAAGGACCCATTTTTCATCACCAGTCACGAGCCGATCCAAAAAAGGTTCGTTTTTGATCCCTCGAAGCAAAGAAATTGCTGTTGACATACGGTCCACTTTGTTCTTTTCACTCAACTGATGTGGCACCCATGTATCGAGATTCAAAGTGTACCCAACCTTTTTTAAACGACGAAACGCAGTTGATTTGTTGACGTTCAATTCACTGGCAACCTCTTCCGTCGAAATACGTGAGTTATTCGCAACTAAAGTCCTTAGAACATCGTCATCAAGCTCAGAAGGCCGTCCACTGCGAGGTTGATCTTCGAGGTTAAAATCTCCAGAACGAAATTTCGCGAACCATTTCTTTACTGTGCGGAGTGCTGGAGCACGGTCCAAATAAACTTCGCGAATATCTTTAGTTGCAGCGCCCACTGTTTTTCCTTTGCGGAATTCGTATAACATAATATGACGCATATGATCTTTTTCGTTGTTCATCTTCCATGCGTCTTTTCACTAAGCAACTCAAATCGAAATGAAGTTATTTTATGCTTGATTTACAGTTCGGACTGTCACCTTTCCAACGATATATAATATGTATATATTCCTTTCACGAGCGCCACTCTCAAACGATTCGTACGGCATCCAGCGGAATCAGGCACGAACTTATGCACTCATCCAATACATACATAGCCGCGAAAAACAAGAAATTGTGTGGATGTTTTATTGTAATGTCTTATGACTATACATTAGGGTATTGTTATTGTTGTAAATCTTAAAATGCTGTATGAGAAACATCCTTGCTGGGCAAAAGTCGTGGCTTTTAATTTCTCATTATTATTTGGCAGTTAGGGTTATGCAACCAAATACATTCATATATACATACTTATACATATGCTTCTCTTAAATAATTTTTATTTAATTACAGCAGAAACGTCCATTTTTGCTTAAAAATTAATTACTCAACTTACGACTTCCACGACTATGGGAGGAAAGGGATCATGGTATCCTGTTCACACAGACATTCAATTAACTAAGTGAATTTAACACTGTACTAGGTGGGGTGAAAAGTGACCTCTTCGATCGCTAGAATGTGCTGCTACTGCAAAAAAGGTTATAGTGTCCGTTCATATTTAGACATTTAAAAAAAAAAGATTCACCCCACAATAATAATAATAAAAACATTAAGCCTTTTATACAAATAATTAACAAGGAATTGTCTTTAAATTATTCAATAAGAAAACAAAATATTATAAATTTGAATCACTTTCAAGCAGCAATCTGAGCCACTAATACTCATTGCATCATTTGTCTACGATTTTCTATACCTTTTGAAAGATATTCTTAATTTACTTGGTAAAAGCCTACCATGCATATTTTTGTGTCGCCAAAACGATCTTTGCTTGGCATCCTAGCCATTCGTAACTGACAACAAGTTAGTAAAATACTCTGAACTGCTTTTCTGAACCTCAGCGTTACCCCTACTGATACGACAATTCTCATATAAAGGCTTAATCGGAACTAACTGACGATTTGCTGTTCGAGAGATAGCACAGTTAGGGAAACTCATTAAAAATACCCACAGAGTGCTGGCTGAACCCGAGTTGAGAGCAAAGCTAACTGCGACGATAACCAATATACACATAAGGTTTAAAAGTGTGGATGCGACAATTAGAGTTACTCTCTGCACCTCTCGGCTCTTTACTTGCTATACCAGCGTGAGTTTCATCGTGTTTGCGCTCGACTCGGCTTTTATAGCGGTCTTCTCTGGGTACCCTAACATATTCGTTTCTTAAAAGAATCGTAACAAAAACTGCTCTAGCTCAAAGATATCCTTACGGGTGCTGAAAATGGACTTTCTACGATAACTTAGTCTTAAAACTAGCATGGACGAATCAAAATGAAACTCCAAAGTTTACATTCGCCAAAAAAAATATATATATTTTCTGCGCATTGGGATTACAAAGGTCTAATTGTCTCCTTCAAGCTGTTCCAAAAAGCCAAGCTAATAATTCGATTATCTACTGATGAGGACTACAAAACTATATATTTTGCCCCATTCTTTCCTTAACTTATCATCATCATCATCTGCTTATTATTTGCAAAAACATTCTAGATTTAAATTAAAGATGAGGGTTTTGGTTTAAGTGTTTTCCGAATAACCTACTCCACTTTGCGGAAAAAATAGTCCCCAACTGGTTTAACGCCATGTGTTCCAGCACGTTAACGCCAGACCGCATACTTGTTTGATGAAACATCTAAAAATTCACAGAGGAAAATTAAGAACTTATGGCAGTTTTACCCTGAGCTCCGACTTAACACCATCAGAATGCAGTTTCTTGCTTTCGATTGTGACCAAGCTGTTTCTAAAAAAGTTGAACCACTTCTACGATTATAAAAACCTTTTTTAGATTATGAAACTTTGGAATTCAATAATATTTTGTAATTTTCACAATTGTTGTTAAGAGAATACCTACTGCTTCACTCTCGAAACTTATTCTGTTTTTCATGAAGTGTACATTGTGCCAGCTCAGCGAACTCTTGGCGAGTAGTACTACCACCGAAGTAACTTAACGAAGTTTCCAATCCCAGCGGGATCCCAGGGAACAGCGAAACAGTGCTACACGTTCGTTCACAGTCTCGGGCCCATAAACTAAATAAATTTTTTCAGCCGCTTTGGCTGCTTTTTCGCCTTGATCGAAGAAAAATTGTAAAATTTAGCGAATTTTCTCTTTGCTGGCGTCCATATTTGACGAGCGCTCACAACGTAATGAGTCAATCAATCGAAAAACTGTCAAAGACAAACTTTTATCGCGAATAAACACGTTCTCAGCGCCGTATAGTATGACATGATGCGACACGTAACACTAGTACTATGGACAATAACGTCATCTCTTAGATAAAAACCGAAACGAACTTTTTACTTTACCTTATATTTGAACCATTACTCAGCATTTTTTAGAATATATTAGAAAGATCTAGGGTACAGTAATTCGTTCTACGTGGCAGCGTAACCTAGGTGAGCTATTTCAAACTAACCTGAAGTAGTAGTCATCTAAGATTATTGAGTCATTCCCTCGGACTTCAATTGGTTTTAATTGTAAAATGTCTGCGTTTTCATGGATCGGAAGAATAATATAGGAATGAATAAAATACAATTTTCCAACTTCTACCAAATATTCTTTACAAAAAGAGCTTAGAGCTGAGTAAAGAGCTAATTTGAAGTCAGAAGACTGAGGTTATTCAAGTTTTATTATAACCTACATATATAGGTATGTTTGCTATAATCGAACATATTAATTTATGAATTTATTTCATACAATTTCTTTGTAAGCTTGCCTTCCTATATTAAGGGTGTTTTTTTTAGACTTGTGGTTTTCATCTAAGCAGTTGGTACTCTGGTCAGCTGTTACTTGCTTTACTTTCAATTTGCTTTGCCATCTCATTATCAAAATTAATTGTTCAGTCCTACGTCCATTATTTGGTCCCCTTAATCGCCCAGCAGAGTCAGTAACTCGAATAACTATGGATCGGTTTCGCACCGCAGATGCTGTTGCTGCTGCTGTGTAACAAAGTATCGAAGAAGACCCGAATGAGTCCCGTCGTCACAGCGTGCAACAATTGGTACTTAGGCTCAACCATTTTTGGGAAGATGTTGTGGAAGGATCTTGATTTGCGGACTTATAAAATCCAACTCGTTGCAGGAATTGAAGCTGAAAGACTATCAGGCGTTAATGGGTCCAAAACTTGATGACCACCCATTCCGATTTCAACATGGAAATTTTGTTCAGTGGTGAAGCTCAATTTTGGTTTACTGAGTACGTTAATAAACAAAATTGTCTCACTTGGAGTGTTGATAACCCACAAGCCTTTACTAAGACGACGTTATATCACGGCTTGGTGTATTCTACGCGCAGAGGGAGTCTTTGGTTCATACTTCTTAAGAAATGAAAATAGGAAGCTCTAATGGACTGTAACATATTGACCTTTTCGTGTCTTTGGCTCCAGCAAATTGGCGCTAAATGCCATAAGCCAACGAAACAATCAATCATCAATATTGAAGGGAACTTTATTGAGAGCAATATCTCGCGTACAAGATCATGCAATTTTACGCTGCTGGCCTATTTTTTGTCTACACACATAAGGCCTGGGGCGATTGACGACTTGGAAGAGAATATTCGGCGCATTATTGCTGACATACGACACCAATTGCTGCAAAAAGTAGTCGAAATTTGGGCCTCTCGGCTGGAATTCATTCGAGCTCTTGGCAAACCCTTGTCTTTCTTGCTAACTTTTAGGCGAAACATTAAATTTTATGCCTTTTATTTTTTCTTGAAGCCCACATGTCTGAAAAAAACACCCATTTTATTACAATTTATTGGCCAATAAATACTTTGAAGAATAATCCAATTAACACGTTAACCATTTGCTAGCAAATATTTAAATAAATTACAAAATAAGTAAAGTGAAATAAAATTAAGAGCTCTCTGCAAATAACGAAGGACACAATGGAAAAGACATTCGAAGGCAAGAAATTCGCCTGCAAGCAAAAATGCGAAAATTGAAATTTCAAAATTGAAAGGAATCAGAACACAGAATTTAATTGATTTTTCGGCACGATTGATAGTGTCAATATACTGTTGCATATATACATACGTACATACATATGACGAATGTTTGTCTATATGTACATATACACGTATTTGCATGTATTTCTGCATGCTTGCATATAATGTTATCTCAAATCAATGGAAGTTACAAACATACATACACATATACCATATATATACATTAACCATGTAGTTTGTCTGATGAAATAAAAGACGTGAAATTTCTGCCAAAAGCAAAGTATAATGATCAGAGTTGCGTCGGTCGCACATACACGTATCTTACTGTTGTTGTTGTTATTGTATTTCGACAAAAATTGCTGAATTTCTGCCGCTTGTGCTTATTGTTTCGTAATAAAGTAGCAGGCAAACAAAGGTTTGTGTGAAACAAAAGAATGATTGGCAGCATACAGATAATTTGTGGTTAAGGAAAATGTATGTATGGTATATACATACATACATATGTATGTAAGTATGTACATATGTGCGTTGCATGCTTCGTATAATTTTTACTGATGCTGTTTGGTAGGAAAGATACATACACGTACATACATATACCTACACATTTGTAATTTATTGATAACATTGAAAGCTCCGCAAATACCAAACCTATGCAAGGGAATCTCCTAATTAATGTGGGAAACACAAAATGTCTTTATTGTGAACTTTTTTTTTTCATATGATATACAAACATATGTATGTACGAGGAGATTAACAAAAGTTCGAAAAGTTTACCAGAAAAAAAAAATCTTTTTGTATTAATTCGTAATCTGTATTCTTTTTTATCTTCTCTATCTTCTTCTCACCTTTGATTTCAATGGACTTCTTAAGCCCTTAGATCCACTTCTGAAAACAGTCTTCAAAAATCTTGCTTTTTCAGCTTATCAAGTTCAGCATTGACAACATTAATTATCTCCTCGTTGCTTTTAAAGACATTTCTTTTAATTTTTTTTTTTAATTTTTGGAAATAACCAGAATTCACAAGGTGCTATATCCGAAGAGTATGTTGCTGGGCGTACTACTTCGAACCCAGAGATCGCAATAAAATTACTCGTTATTTCAGCAGAGTGGAATGGCGCGTTTTCCTGATGTAAAAAGTAGCGCCGCGAAGCCACTTTCTTCCTGTTTTCCAACAAATTTTTGAAAACTTTTGGGAAGCACTCTTCGTGCACCTTTTTGAGTTTACCGTCTGACCATTTTCCAGTGGATTAACAGCCACGATTTTATATAGCCTGAAGTAAGCTGACGTCATTACTTTTGCTGCTGATTTTTGTTGCTTAGATTGTACGGGTGGGTTTGCTCCTGTTGGGCTCCATACCATGGACTGCTGTTTGGTTTCTAGATAGTACTCATAAAACCAAGATTCGTCACCAGTATCGATTTTACTAAAATTGCCAGACTGACCACTTGAGAATTTGTTTAGAAAAAATTGAGCAAAATACACTCGTTTCTCTTTTTGGGCCTCATTTAAAATTCGCGGTACCCATCGAGCAGATTTCTTCTAATATTCCAGATGATTACTTAATAACGCGATATAATGTTGGCATTCAAACGCAATTCCTTAGTAATCATTTCTTATGTCAATAGTCAATCTTTGGACTTCATCAGAGCTACAGTGACGTCATCAGTCGGCTCTCGTGCTCTACGGAAAAATGGCCGGCCTGGAGTCTTCTGAACCACTTAGAAATAGTCGTTAAAGACGGAGCAATTGTTCCATATGCAATTTGGCATTCACTGAAGATTTGTATTGGCTGTAAATTACGCCGAAACCCGAAGAGAATCACATGGCGAAATTCTGTTTGCGTTGGTGGTGGAATATCGTCTGATCTATCCTCAGCTATCTTGCGTTTTCTCGTCTTCATTTCAGCCGATCGTTTTAAAATTCGAAAGGAAGACTAATAAAGTAATGGCAAAGGATTTGGTATTTTTAGATTTAAAAAAAAAAAAAACAAATTGAAAGTCACCAACTGAGCAAACTTTTGTTAATCTCCCTCGTACATATGTATGTAGATACCAATATGGCTCAGTTAAGGTAATAAAAATTTATTATGTAACACAGATGGTACAATTGTTGAATCTGTACTGTGCCTTTGCAAAGAGAAATCGCAAATGAAAAGCTATATCGGCAATTGCTGCGATACAGTCTTCCAATAGACTTGCAAGAACATGATATATTCCCAATTTGAATGTTCTTATAAGATCTTAACGAACTGTTTTCAAAATCAAAATCGTAGAGGGCGGCCGCAATAACCGAGTGGTAGTGGCATTGCGTGCTGCTATTCTGAAGGTTAGGGTTCGAGTCCTGATTTCACTAATATCCAAAATTATAGAAAATTAACTTTTCTCTTGCGGACGCCACTCAGCAGGGAAGGTCAAGCTCACCGAGTGTATTGAAGGAGGAGCTCGGCCGAAAGTCGTCTCATGGGTTGCCAAGCGCCAATAATATAAATTTATGTCAGTAGTTCTTCTGCCAAAAGCTAACTTCTTTCTTCAGACAGTTTATTCTTCTGGAATTTTTTCCCCCACGTACTTTAGTGAAAGGGATCACCAATGGTACTTAGTAAGCTCCACAGTTTACCCTACCATTCAACTATGGGATATTCTTGAAAATGTAAATTATTTCCTGTAGATATCAGAGAGGAGATATAAATATCAGAGAGAAGGGATTCTCTTATTTTATCGTTTCTCCGCCAATTGAACACAACAGATCTAAACCCGAAGGGTGACGAAAATACCCTTCCCCCTTAACCAGGGTGTCATGCGGTTCCGTGCCCATTGAATGGCTTGCAATCAGTGGCCACATCAGTGAGTAATGGAAACTTGCTGCGATAGGGGAGTCTATCGCAGTCGACCGTTCCCTTCCCCTTTCCCATTTTTCCGTCCAACGAAAGGTCTCATCTCAGTAGGTGGCCAAAGAACCAAATTAAATATTATCAGAAAATTCTACGTCGGATTCCTGCACCTCTTTAAGTTTAGCGGCCCCCAGCTGCCAAAAAACCTAGTATTCTTTAATCAGGTGGATACGGATGCAAAAATCGTTACCTTTCTCGAGGAGGGCGAGCCAGAGGCAATGGATCTGTGATCACCCTCTAAAGCAACTCAGGCTGCACTACTTCTGCATCTCAACGAAGCAGCCGTGAAAATTTTTCTGACCTAACAACTTTGTGTCGAAAGAAACAAGGTTTTTGAATTTAGTTCTTACGCCTACTAAGTGGTATCAGCACCGACATCTGGTAGGATCAGAACCTGTATTCTAATAAAAAAGAACAAAACCTAGTTAATTCTCCCCAAATACAGTGATGCAGACAGAAAATTCATCACCGAGTGCCTGGAGAGGTGGTAGTACATCTGGGTATCTTTCTAGAAAAGAGATCGTCGATAGTACACTTGCAACTGACACTCTCTCTGACAAGATTAGAAAGTGGCATATTTCGGGTGACTGGGTTAAGTGTTGGGGGCTACCGATCTATCAAGTCGAATCCACTTAGGCCTGACTAAGACCCATTGTGATATCAAAAAAACCATCAGGCTTCATTATCAAACCACTTTGATTCTCTAATGAACCTCATTTGATCCATGACTTTGATGTTGGCCATCTTTGATAGACCAACCAGCAGTAAGGTCCCAAAATACTAAAACCTAGCCTTGCTCATAGCAGTACAGTCGCATAAGAGATGGATGATCGTTCCTTTCCGCTCATCCTCCTTCAAGCTTCTGCAGCATCTTCTATAGGAAGCCATTAGTCTTTCCGCGTGTCACCCCATCAGACAGTGGCTTGCCAGAGCACCTATTCTTTGGACGTGTCCTCTCATTTTAAGGAGTACATATCGCGTGATCTCTTCTTATCGCATTCCTGCCAGGTGTGCCTGGATTTGGGGCAGATTGTAGTATCATTCCACCTTGTTGCGGCTTGTTTAAATTTAAATTTAAATTCCTTGAGAAGCAATTTGCAAGTGACAAAAGGCATACCAATGCGTTCCTTATCGAGAAAGATCTGCTTGGTCGTGCCAGGCTCATCCGCCTTGTAGTTTTGGAGTATTTTTATTGCTGTCTGACTGTCGCTGAAAATTAATATATCCTTCCTTTTTAAAGCTGACACTGATTTGATTTGCAGCCTCCATGATAGTAGATGTCTCTGCCTAGAAAACACTGAAAGAGAGTGCCATCGTACAAGAAAACAGACCCAACAGCGCCGTTTCAGAAGTGGATGATTGTTGTTAATATCGTCATGGGTACGCGTGAAGTTGCAGGATTTTTCAGAAGATCTCTCTCTGTTTTATCTGTTCAGGTCAGACTATTTCCACCTGCATTAAACTAAATAATTACCAGGTGTGTTAGTTGAAATTTGCCGGTTTTTTCGAGAAGAAAACACTTAATTTTCAGAGGAATCTCAAAATTTTTTTATTCACCATTAGTTTCTCTCTCAGGCAAATTATGGATACTATTCCAAAAAAAACTTTTTCTCTTTCGAGGCAAACCATTCGACGAGCCATTTTTCGACTTCTTCAAAATTAGCGAAGCACTGCTCTGCAAGGAAGTGTCCCATCGATGCGAAAAGGTGATAGTCGGACGGGGCGAGGTCTGGAGAGTACGGCGGGTGCGATAATATTTCCCAATTAAGTGTTTTTAATGTGTCTTTCATCAGTTTAGCGGTATGAGACGGCACGTTGTCATATTGCAAGATAACTTTGCAATGTCTTCGGGCCCATTCCGACCGTTTTTCAATCAACGCATGATACAAATTTATCATTTGTTGTCGGTAGCGATACGTGTTTACCGTTTCACCACACAACTCGTAGTATACCACACCACACTGGTCCCACCAAACACAGAGCATTGTCTTACGGCCAAAGCGATTTGGCCTTGCAGTCGATGGGCCAACTTCACCAGGAGAAAGCCATGATTTTTTTCGCTTCGGGTTCCATTTTTCGTCCCCCGTGACAATTCGATGCAGAAAAGATTTCCTTTCGAATGGTTGAAGCAGCATTTCACAAACGGTTTTTCGATTTTCCAGTTGTCTATCGTTCAGCTGGTGTGGCACCCATTTTCCATACTTCTGGATCTTTCCCATGGCTTTTAAACGTTGACAAATTGCTCCTCGAGTCACATGTAGTATTTCCGTCAATTTTTGTTGCGATTGGGTTGGATCAACATCCAATTACTCGTCTTCGAACTTTTTCGCTGCACCAGGATGTTCATTGTCTGTCAAATCGAAATCTCCACTTTTAAATTGACGAAACCATGTCTCACATGTTCTAATCACTGGAGCATGTTCACCATAAGTTTCTACCAGCAACCGGTGAGCTTCAGCTGCTTTTTTCTTTTGATGAAATAAGAAAAGCAGCAAATGCGATTTACTTGGAACGAAACTCGACATATTCACAGAGGTAAACGAATATGACGCTATTATTTTGGCGGTATGTGACTTGTGTATTTTTGTAGGTTAATGTCAATAGAAAAAAATTACATACATGCCAAATCATAGGAATTTACATTGCTATTTATATTGCTAGCGACATCTACTAGTAAAACCGGCAACCTTTAACAAACACACCTGTGGACCAATTTACTTTGAACTACTCTTTTACAAAACTCGAGCTAATCGAAGTGAAAAGACCCCAAAGAGCGAGAGTTAACTACACTCCCTCTTACTCATCAGATCCTCTCAATACTTTCTTTGCAACCTACAGAAGCAATTTACTTTTATTTAACTACTAAATTTGAGAACGAGAATACGCCATAAAGCACATATCCGCCTGAAAGTTCCATCCAAAACATATGCACAAGTACATTAATACATAAATATATGTACTAAATTTTGTTTTATTTTGTTTTGTTGTGTTTATACATAAATAAATATATTAACCTCAATGAGGTATGGTTGGCACGGAGCACTTAAGTGTTACTACGCTTAGCCTCAACGCGACGCTCGAACAGCCGTTGCCGCATTTACAGCGTTACAACAAAACATATGTGTAAAGCCACAGCACTTTGCACGGCGAGCACTTAAAAACCTCCACAAATAATAAACAAAAAAAAAAAGGAAAACAGTAAACAGAAAACAGAAAACCACGCGTTAGCAAACATTGCCATAAAAAACAAAACACAAACACAAATGGTAATAAATTTGTGCATAACAAATATAACAAATATATGTACATACATACAACAACATTTGCATATACTCAAACATGTGAGGCCTCTCACAAAAATATATATATTTTATATATATATAAAAACAGAACACCTGCAAAATTTCTGCGTTTATTAGTCTTCCGTAAATGGGCGTAAAGACAAGTGTAAGTGCGAAATGTGAAGAGTGTGATGGGGGAAGTGGGGAAGTGGGAAAGCGGGGAAGTGCAGACATATAAAACCGCTAAGACGCACATAAATATGTATATTACATATACACATTTAAAAAATCTCTGCACACTCACTAACTTAGTTTGCATACATACATATTTATAGCATACTTACAGGCGCGACAACCACTCCAGCAAGGAGCTACAACAATTTTCACTTTGTTTCTTTACTTTGCGGCTTATGTGTAATTGTTTATATAAAACAAGTGTGGTGTTGTCTCCAAATTGGACTGCTTCTTTGCATTCTTTGTACTTCTTACTGTCGCTACACTCACACCTACTCTTCTTCCGACATTCTTGTTTACTTCATATTTTGTTTATAGGTATATGTAAATTTCTATGTAGTTTTTTTTTGACTTTGAGAAGAAGAAACTTCAGTTGTTATTTAACATATGACTAAATACAGAAATTTAATTATCTCTTCTGTTTTGATCTGCCTTTCCAACATTGTCTTTTACGGCCACACTTCATGAGAGCGCATTGTACTTGGTTCCCAGTTGAGTTAACTCCTGTTTTGACTTAGTTGTTCACTAATTAATTGTATTGAGGTATCAAAATGAGCCAGACAAACTATATAAGTAAGGCAGTAAGAGTCGAACCGAGGGCTAAGTTCTTATGTTAACCAAATACAAATTTAAAATTGATGGACTATCGAAGAGAGTTATTTTCTTCGGAAAAATCTATTTTTTTTTTAAATTAGTTGTCGAAAACTAATATTTTTTGATTATTTTGTTTAAAAAGAATGTCTAGGTTAAGTGAAAAGAATTAAAAAATAACTTATTTTGGTCTAAGGTAAATAGGCATGATCTTTCTTAGGACGAAAAAGATACTACCTACCAATTAGAGACACCAAGTGAAGCCAGGTCCTTCTTCACCTCATTTTCCGAACGAAGTGACCCATACAACTCTTTATTCTTCATCTGCGTAGGTGCTTAGGCTATAATAACCTTCTTCCTCGCTTTCAGCAGCGAGCACCACACCGTCGACTTTCCAACCTGGAGGAGTTTCATTTCATCGAATGATATGAGTTAGCCAGAGGAGGTCATGTTGTTGTTGTTGTTTTTGTTGTTCTTGCTGGTGTTGTTTGTTGTATGTTGTATGTTGTTGTTGTTGTTGTTGTTGTTGTTGTTGTTGTTGTTGTTGTTGTTGTTTGTTTATTTGTTGCTGTTTGTTTGTTTGATTATTATTATTATTATTATTATTATTATTATTATTATTATTGTTGTTGTTGTTGTTGTTGTTGTTGTTGTTGTTGTTGTTGTTGTTGTTGTTGTTGTTGTTGTTGTTGTTGGTGGTGGTGGTGGTGGTGGTGGTGGTGGTGGTGGTGGTGGTGGTGGTGGTGGTGGTTGTTGTTGTTGTTGTTGTTGTTGTTGGTTGTTGTTGTTGGTTGTTGATGTTGCTGCTGCTGTTGCTGTTGTTGTTGTTTTTTGTTTTTTGTTTTGTTGTTGTTGTTGTTGTTGCTGTTGGTGTTGTAGTAGCGATTAGTCTAACCCCTATTATGAGCAGGCAAGATCAGTCTAAGTCATCCAGGAGATCCAACGGAAGGTTCAGGAAACGCGCTGTTTCGACGGATCCGACGGACCATTTGGAAAGGGAAAGTTAGATGAGTAGATTTTAAGGAGCATGCAAAGAGGTGGTTCGTTTGGTGCGAGGTCCCATTGTATGCGGGATATACGATGGGTATGTCGGCGTCAAGTCTGGATTCCTATCTATCCAGTCGACTACAATATCCAGATCTTAATTGTACCAATACTATGCGGAACTTTTGAGGCAGCTCGAGCTCTTCGTCTGTAATAGATGGTGGGTTGGATCCGAGAATCAAAGAGAAAGCCGTTCAGTGGAAAAGAGTTCAAGAAGCTGTTAACGGACTCTCGGTTAATGGCGTTTATAGCCTGTTGGTAGGACAATGTGTCCAGAGGATGTATAGGTGATAATTTATGCTGTCCTTGTAGTCAAGTACTACCTTCCGGAAGTGCTTTGGTTGTGACTGGGCTTCAATTAAGTGTATGTTGCTGTGCTTCCCTCGTTAGCATCCCAGCAGATATTGCTTGCACAGCATTACATTAAGCTCCATAATAGCATAGATGTCTCGCTGTGCAAATAATGCTCTAGCGACATAAAGAGGTTTCCTGTCGCGGTTCTGGTTGTGCCAGGTTTGTAGCTTCTGCCAGCAGTAGCACAGCTACTGCCTCTGTATTCGCTAAGCTATGTCAATGCCGCAAAAGAACCAAAAATCGTCCACAAAACCTTTCTCTCCTAAACACCTTGCAGCGATTCGCAGTTAATTTCATCATCATTCACGCGCCTGCTTCACGCAGCAGAATGAGAATAAAGTGCGACTTCCGTAGAGTTTGGACTTTGTTTGACAAGCGAGGGCGTTACTCTTCAATTGCTTATTCAGTCGAAAATAGCATTTGTTGGCAAGAGAGATTCTTCTTTGGATTTCAAGAAAATCCTATTCTATAGTCAATGACTAAGGTATCGTTTGTAATTAGCTGTCTCTCTATCAAATTTAGTATATTTTGAACTTTGATCAGCAGATTAACGTAAGTTGAGCTCAGGTCGTTTGCAAGTTACCGCATTTGCTTCCTGTCACCTAGCTTCTTAAACTTTTCAAATTCATACAATTTGATCTCGGTGCCTCATCTGTGTTTTGCTTCCCTCTTCAGTACCCGGTATTCATCACTTTTGGTTGTTTGCAAAGTTGCGTGGTAAACAATATTTTTGTTCTCCACTGAAGTTCAACAATCCTCATCTTCCCAGCTTCTTCCGACTAGTTTTGTTTGGCGGTTATGAAGGCCCAAAGTTCTCTCAGAGAGCAGATGTTAACTGTACTTGGTTGTTGTATCATAGCTGGAAAAAATTGATTCGATGTTAGTATGTCAGAGCGCTCGTTCTTCCGGTATACTGGATACATACCTTCCTTTGGTTACGAACGCTTCGCTTTGGTACCTTTGTTTGTCACCTAAGACAAAACTGTTTTGATTGTGTGAGAGTAGTGCTCGAAATTACGTTCAAGGTGCTCATAGAAAGTGTCTTTGGTAACTCTGGAACTTTTTTGCTGCCAGGACGTGGCCAAAAATCAGCGATTCGTTAAAAATTTCCGGGTAATATAAAATACCTCTTGTGGCATATTATATGACCGCTGTATATATATCAGAAGGACTCTCTCTTCTGTCCTTTTAGTCGTTGTAGCCACAAAAATATTCCACAAAGTAGTTTTTGGGGAATTTACGTGAGTAAAACCCGGGTTGTTCCGGTATAAACATCCGACTGTCGAGGAAACTTTTGAATTTTAGCCTACTCTTACGACAGGTATGCCTTACTGCGGGAAAATTCTTGAGCCCCTACACTGCAGAGGCCTTGTCCCATCCATTGCTTATCGTAGACTTCCTGCCTAACCTGCCGGGCAACGCCAATTAAATACTGAAGTATTTCTAAGCACTTTTATCGTTTTCATTGAGGTGATTGAAAATCATATACATATAATGTATAATAAAAAAAACTGAATCACTGATAAAGTCCGCTTAGATTGTTTGATAGTTACAGACTCTGAGGTCGCCTTTTTTGTGGATTGGCCGGAGCACACTTAGGTTCCCATCATCGGGCATGCTTCGTATTTGAATAGCTCATAGCTATTCGAACTTCTTCAAAGTCAGGCAATAAAACACTTTTCCTATAGTTATGGATTGGGATTTCGGGTTCACTATCTCCTGGTGTTTCGTTGTTACCGCCATTCAGCAGGCTGGAGAAGTATTTCCTCCATAAATTGAATATACTCTGGGCATCTGTCACTAGCTTACCTTCCTGGGTCTTACAAGTGTGTGCTCCGGTCTTGAAACCGTCCGTAAGTCGCTGCATATTTTCATAAAATTTTCTGCATTACCCTTGTCGGCCTGCTTCTCAAGCTCCTCATACTCACGCATCTCGGTCTCTTTCTTTTCTTGTCGGCAAATGCGTCTTGCTTACCTCTTCAGTTCTCGATGTATATTCCATCCCCTGCGTGTTGTGGTCGATTGCAAAGTTGTGAGGTAGGCAGTCTGTTTTCTCTTCACTGTGACATGGCAGTCATCATCGTGCTAGCTGTTTTTGCGAACTTTCCGAAATCCAATAGTTTCGTTTGTTGCTGTAAGTAACGAGCTTGAAATTCTGTCCCGGCATAGTTCCTTCATATCAAGCTGCTGATGAGTGCTCTCATAACGGTGGTATGCAATTCGAGTAGAAAACTGTTCGGCAGTCTGTTGTGATTGCAGCTTTTTGACTTTGAACCTTCCTTGTGTTTGCTGACGGGCCTTCTTTGCTGCCCAAAGGCGGCTGCGTACCCTTGCTGGTACAAGATAGTGATTCAAATCGATGTTGACGCACGCACGTCAAGAATGCCGGTAATATGTCTGCCCTCTATCACAATATGATTGATCTAGTTTTGTGTTTTTCAAACAGGGATCAGCCAAGTGGCTTCATGATTTTTCTTGGAATCTAGTGCTGTAGACAACTATATTTCAACTAGATTGGTGGTCTAGCAATCGCTTTCTTCACTATTCAAAATCTCCCAGAATACTTAAGAGTGTTTGAATTTGTTTATCTCATTACTTTCTCTTGCTGCTTATATTAGAAATTTAAAAGTCATAACTCGTATGTGAGCCATTCTTCAAAGAAAAATCTTCTATATTTTTTCTCTTCATCACTTTTTTCTAATTTACAAATACAAAAGGGGCTTTAGTCAGCACGAACACGTTTGCTATTTGTAGTTTGTCACTTTTAATGGCCAAATAAAAGAAAATTATAGCATACTTCCAGGCGTCGTGAGGCCTAATTCACCTTGCACCAAAACCGCAGGCAACAGCTGGGTATGTGAGTATGCTGAGTGTAAGACTCATTTGTTAGATATGTATATGTATATATATATGTTTATATATATATGTATATATATATGAAATGATTCTTTTGGGGTGAAATCACTCATTTATATTAACAACACTCACACTTGCAACAGAGGCGAGAGCATATTTAGAGGCGCCAACTGCAAGTGAAGTCTACAATTCAAAGCAGTAATAGCAACAGTAGCAACAACAGTAACAGCAACAGCAACAGTGAGTAACATTTAGTACAACAATTGCCTGTGAGAAAATTAAAAACATGTCGCATAGTAATTGGCAAATCAACATGTCGGCGTGTGTGCAACTTTTAATTTATTCTTGTTGTAATTAATGGCTCTCTCTCTCTCTATATACTACTACAACATAAATGTGTATGTGGGTATGTGTGTATGTGTGTATTGAGTACAAGGCAGTGGTATATTTATTTATGTCATTTTGTGTGAATAAAAGTACTCATTTGTTTGCTACACACTGTTGTTGTTGTTGTTGTTGCTTTTGCTGCTACTGCTGCTACTGCTGCTACCACTTTTACTGCCGACTTTGCGGTTTTGGTTATAAAATTGCGCCACAAGCACCCTATAAAACTAGAAAGTGGCACCTTGCGAAACTCAGAGAAACTTACGCACACACGCACACACACACACAGACACACATGTAAGCAGCTGTAAATGAATGATGATCTTTACTACATATACATACATACCATATATATTTACCTCTAGTTACCTCTAGTTAGTTACATTAGCATGTAGGTATGTATGTACGAGTACGTGTGAGCTCCAAGAGTTTTTTGTTGTAAAAATATATGTACTTGTATTTGTTGGTAACATCTGCATGCAACGTTTGGTTGGTGTTGCACGTGCAAAACGCCAAGTGGAGCATGCGCTGGCAATTAACCAACTGATGGAATTATTTATGTTGTGTTGTACCAATTTTCATCTTAGATTTCATAAATTATGTACACACACTCACACACACACATACACATGTGTGTCATTAGTATGTTAGCAACTCAACGGGGAAAATAAAC
Organism: Ceratitis rosa; assembly: GCA_037013455.1. NCBI lineage: Eukaryota > Metazoa > Arthropoda > Insecta > Diptera > Tephritidae > Ceratitis > Ceratitis rosa. The sequence goes on along the minus strand of JAWMAG010000003.1, from coordinate 18,254,762 downwards.
GACTCATTAAACTAATGGCGAAGAAAAGTTCTAACGGGGTTTTATGATTACTCATAATAATATACCAATATGCAGATCATTAACAGTTTATATACATATATGTATATGTATGTGACTATGTGTAGAAGTTGACACAACTGAGGTTAATTCTTGGCTGTCATACCCCAGGGAGTGGCTTATGACTTCCGGTCTTAGACCAAGTGTCCTTTGGGCAGTCAGCAAACATCCATTTGGAGGCGTGCTAGAGTGTCGCTGATTTATGACCACACCACGGCTGTAGAGAAGAACGATGTGAGGGAAATCCAGTATCCCCAAACGGCTTAAGGCTAATAGACCTCACCCGGGCTCGAAATATGGTTGTCTGTAGTGCCAACACAAAAAAATTCATGAAGCTACATATCTGACAGACGGATGACGTTTAAACTGTGTGGAAGGATGTGCTAACAGACCGAGGTCCGAACATCGACTTGGATCACTATCTCTTCGCAGCGAAGGAATGCACATGCACAAGGAATATTCAATCTCGAAAAGCTGTAATCACAGCAAATATCCGAATGGTTTTCTACCGGACTTACACACCTACTCTTTGAGAGCACTCATCAGCAACCCGGTAAACAGGAACTGTGGGACGGCACTGCAAACTCCCTACGTACAGCTGCAAACGAGACTATTGGATTTCGGAAACAGCTGGTACGATGAGGACTGCCTAGCCACAGTGGAGAGGAAGCAGACTGCATACCTCGCAATCTTGCGATCATTCCCAACATGTGCGGGGTGTGATAGATACCGAGAGCTGAAGAGGGAAGCAAGACGCGTCTGCAGACAAAAAGGAAAGAGGCCGAAATGAGTGAGTACGAGGATCTTAAGAAGCAGGCGGACAAACGTAATGCTCGAAAGTTCTACTAAAAAATACAGCGACTTACAGAAGGTTTCCATACCGGAGCAAACTCTTGTAGGACCAAGAGGGGTGAGCTAGTGACGGATGCTCACAGTATACTGAGTCTATGGATGAAACATTTCTCCAGCCTGCTGAATGGCAGTGAAAATGAAACACCCGGAGAAGGTGAACCCGAAACTCCAATTCATGACGTTGGAAAAGTTTTTCCATTACCCGACTATGAAGAAGTCCGAAGCGATCGCCCGCTTAAAAAACAACAAAGCGGCTGGGACCGTTGGATTACCAGCCGAGCTATTCAAATACGGTGATGAAGAACTGATCAGGTGCATGTATCAGCTTCTTTGCAAAATATGGTCTGATGAAAGCATTCCCGACAATTGGAACTTACATAAGTGTGCTCCTCCCAATCAGCAAAAAAGGTGATACCCCATACTGCGCCAACTACCGTGGAATAAGCCTTCTTAACATCGCATATAAAGCCCTATCAAGCGTATTGTGTGAAAGACTGAAGCCCACCGTCAACAAACTGATTGGACCTTATCAGCGTGGCTTTAGACCTGGTAAGTCAACCTGGTAAGTTCACCATGCGCCATATCTTGGAAAAGATCCGTGAAAAGAGGATCGACACCCACCACCTTTTCGTCGATTTTAAACCAGCCTTCGACAGCACGAAAAGGAGCTGCCTCTACGCCACTATGTCTGAATTTGGTATCTCCGCAAATCTTATACGGCTAAGTAAACTGGCTTTAAGCAACACTTAAAGCTCCTTCAGGATCGGGAAGGACGTCTCCGAGCCGTTCGATACCAAACGAGGTTTCAGACAGGGTGACTCCTTATCGTGTGACTTCTTAATTTAATGCTGGAGAAAATAATACGAGCTGCAGAGCTGAATAGAGAAGGTACAATCTGCTATAAAAGTGTACAGCTATCAACAACCGCGCCGTGAGTTCTTCCTTCTCCAGACTTGATAAAGAAACGAAGCGAACGGGTCTGGTAGTGAATGAGGGCAAGACGAAATATCTCCTGTCATCAAACAAACAGTCATCGTATTTGTGACTCGGCTCTCTAAGTAGGCAATTAAGAAGTAAAGTCTTCTCTTGACGAACAAAGACCAAACTATGTTAGTCGCTTTTACCGTTAGTTGAAATTTGCCGGTTTTTTTGATTAAGAAAACACTTAATTTTCAGAGGAATCTCAAAATTATTTTATTCAAAGTATTGACCATTGCTTTCTACACATTTCGCCCATCTCTCAGGCAAATTATGGATACCATTCCAAAAAACAACTTTTTCCCTTTCGAGGCAAACCATTCGACGAGCCATTTTTCGACTTCTTCAAAATTAGCGAAGCACTGCTCTGCAAGGGAGTGTCCCATCGATGCGAAAAGGTGATAGTCGGACGGGGCGAGGTCTGGAGAGTACAGCGGGTGCGATAATATTTCCCAATTAAGTGTTTTTAATGTGTCTTTCACCAGTTTAGCGGTATGAAACGGCGCGTTGTCATGTTGCAAGATAACTTTGCCATGTCTTCGGGCCCATTCCGACCATTTATCGATCAACGCATGATTCAAATTGTTCATTTGCTATGTTTATAGCACAAGTGTACGGACGTGTTTTTTTGATCGGCTCCGTAACTTCATTTAAAGTCTTAGAAAACGTACATATTAATTCGTTTAAACTTATACACCGACTGTAGTGGGTGGATAGCCACTTAAGTTGGCAATAAGCAAATAAAATAATAAATATAATAAAAAAAAAAACAAAATAAAAAAAAAAAAAATAATAATAAACAGAGAAACGAAAACGATAAGCAACAAGTGTACCGGCGATGTAATGAGCGATCAACGCTCAAATCACAAAGAGCGTCGGCATTCAGTTGCGACGACAGAGCGAAATGCTTATTTCACTGTTGTTGCGAGCAAATCACCACCTAACAGCAGTGCAAAGGCAAGCAGTTCAACTCTAAAGGCGCCAACGCAGACCTTAGCAACAGAGAAATCAAAGAGTGAAAAAACTCTCTTCCCAACAGAAAAACAAACAGCTATGCAGTCAAGCAGCGCAGCAGCAGCAGCAACTCCAGTGCGGGCGACTAATACTGAGCAAGGTGAGACAGCCAAAATGAAAAAAGGGTCGGCAGTGCAGACAGGCATTGATCGGTACATAAATGTGGTAAACAAAAAGAGGAAATCTAGTCCACCCAAAAAAGTGATTAATGCCAAGAAGTTTAATACCGTTGGCTCCACTATCGATGCTGATGGTAATGCTCTAAAAGGGAACAGATTTGCCCCGTTAAATGAGGAAGAGCATATAACAGACCCGAAGGGTATTTCCACAGTCGCCAGTACTAAACCTCCACCAATCTACTTGCGGGAGCGCAGCTCCAATTTGCTAGTTACGAACATAGCTAAGATAATAGGTACCAACAATTTTCACATTGTACCTCTTAAAAAAGGTAACATAGACGAGACAAAAATACAAGTACACAGTGAAAAAGACTTTCGTGAAGTCGTTGTGTTTCTCTCTGCAAACAACAAGAATTATTACTCTTACCAGTTGAAGAGTGCGAAAGGCCTGATTGTTGTAATTAAGGGAATTGAAGCGACTGTTGACTCATGTGACATAAAAGAAGCTCTAGAGGAGCAAGGGTTTGAAATTAGGGCGGTTGTTAACATAATTAACAGAAATAAAGTGCCGCAGCCTATGTTTAAAGTGTTCTTATCGCCAAGCTTAGCTCAACTTAAGAAAAACGAAACGCATCCAATTTACGGTTTAAAATACCTTTTGCACCGAAGAATCACGGTGGAAGAAGCGCTTAAGCGTAATGGTCCCGTGCAATGCACAAACTGTCAGGAATTTGGTCACACAAAATCCTATTGTACTTTACGTACCGTTTGCGTAGCATGTGGTGATCTTCACCATTCTACCAAATGCCCCTTGAATAAAACGGCAATCACACCGCTAATTATAGAGGTTGTCCGGTTTACAAAGATTTAAAATCTAAACTTTCTCAGGGTATACAAGCCAAACGGAACCAGCTCCCATATACTACTTCCATTCCGAGCCTTTCCAACATACCCATCTCAAATATTGGTCAAATGTCCTATGCCAACGTAGTAAAAGCCAATGTACAGGCCCCACCAGTCACCCCATCCAGTACTGGAGTTGAGACCATGATTCTTAATCTAACCCAGTGCATGACACAATTTATGTCAACCATGCAAAGTATGGTTCAAGACCTAATAAAGGCGCAAAACCAAATGCTCCAAACCCTGTTGACCAAAAAATGAGGGAACTCAGGATTTGCTTATGGAATGCTAATGGTGTAAACCAGCATAAATTAGCACTCAAATTATTTTTACAGACCCACGAAATTGATGTTATGCTTATATCTGAAACACATCTCACCCAGAAGTATAATTTTTACATCCCTGGGTTTAAGCTGTACAACACTAATCACCCAGATGGCAAAGCACATGGTGGCACAGCTATACTCATAAGGAACCGTTTAAAGCATAACTTTCTTAATCGATCACCCTTAAAAATAGGGGGGGTGACCTTACTTTAGCTGCAATTTACTGTCCGCCACGTTTCGTAATAACAGAAAAACCATTTAGCGACTTTTTTATGACTCTAGGTGATAGGTTCCTAGCTGGAGGTGACTACAATGCGAAGCATACTCATTGGGGATCGAGGCTAATTAACCCGAAAGGTCGTCAGTTATATAACACGATCATAAGTTCAAAAAATAGTTACGATTTTATCTCCCCAAGACAACCAACTTACTGGCCTACGGACTCAAGGAAATTACCTGACCTGATTGACTTTGCAGTCACTAAAAACGTAGATAGGAGTTTAGTACTTGCTGAAACCTGTGCTGACTTATCTTCTGATCATTCCTCAATAATCATTAAATTGAACGAACAACCAATTGAAAGTGAGCATGCTTTTCGACTTACTACATCAAGAACTAACTGGCTTAAATATAAAAAATACATTAGCAGTCATATACAGACCAATCCGCAAATAGAGGGAGGAACTGACGTTGAAAATGAGTTACTTGTATTTAACAGTATACTAGCAACAGCAGCAACTATAGCCACACCAGAGCAGAATACAAAAGTAAAGGCATTGATAACTAATAGTGGAATAGAATTACTGGTCCGAAATAAGCGACGTTTGCGTCGCGAATGGCAAGCCTGCCGATCTCCCGATGCAAAAATTCGCCTTAAGGTGGCAGAAAACAAACTCAAAAAGGCATTAAGATACGAGGAAGAAAGAAATATCAAACATCTTATAACGTCTTTGTCTCCCAACGTTTCTACTAAAAAATCTCTATGGAAAGCTAGCAAAAACCTTAAGCCGCCAGTAAGTACTGAAGTACCTTTGAGAATGCGTAATGGTTCATGGGCAAGAACGGATGAAGAGAAGGCGTCTAGTTTCGCAGAGCACCTCAGCACAGTATTTCAACCAAATACTGCTACATATAGTGCACCTTTGTCACCGACCCATACTGCTCCTAGATACACTGTTACTTGCGGAGCATCTGTGTCTGAACTAAAAAACACTCTTGCCGCCTTAAATCCAAAAAAATCTCCAGGAGACGATCATATCTCACCAAAAATGCTAAAAGAATTGCCAAGCATTGCTATCGTTTTTCTTGCAAAGCTTTTCAATGCCATTTTGATGCTAGGATATTATCCACAACTCTGGAAAAAGTCGCAGATAATTATGGTAGTTAAACCAGGTAAAGACGCAACCCTGCCGTCATCATATAGACCAATCAGCCTGTTGCCTTGCCTATCAAAACTTTTCGAAAAAGTGCTGCTATCAAAAATTACTCCTTTTCTCCATCAAAATGATATCATTCCTACACATCAATTTGGATTTCGGGAAAAACACGGCACAATTGAACAAGTAAATCGTATAACAAACGAAATAAGGAAAGCTTTCGAAATGCGAGAGTATTGCTCGGCTGTTTTTCTTGATGTGGCGCAAGCATTTGACAAAGTGTGGTATGATGGCCTCATTCACAAAATTAAAAAATCATTACCTAACACGTTCCACAATATCCTTGAATCCTACTTAACCAATAGGCGTTTCACAGTAAAAGTAAATGATTACATAACAGAAGAGTATCCGATTACGGCAGGTGTTCCGCAGGGCAGTGTTCTTGGGCCAGTATTGTACATTCTGTTTACCGCAGATATCCCTACAAGTGACGAAGTAATTACGTCAACCTTTGCGGATGATACTGCTATACTAAGTCGACATAAATGCCCCATTACAGCCACAAAAGTGTTACAGCAACATCTTAAACAAATTGAAGAATGGCTGGCGAAATGGCGCATAAAAGTTAATGAAAACAAGTGCAAACACATAACTTTTACATTAAGGCCAAAAACGTGTCCTACTGTTAAGCTCAACAATGTATCAATACCGCAAGCTGACGAAATTACATACCTCGGAATCCACTTGGACAGGCGCTTAACCTGGAGACGACACATTGCAGCTAAAAAGCTGCAGCTTAAACTCAAATCTGCTAGTTTACATTGGCTTTTAAACAAGAAGTCTGGACTAAGCCTTAGCAACAAAGTCCTCTTATATAATGCAATAATAAAACCGATATGGATGTATGGGATCCAGTTATGGGGCACAGCTTGCGCGACGAATATAGATATAATTCAAAGATTCCAATCGAAAACGCTAAGAGTAATAACGGGCGCACCATGGTACGTGCGTAATGAAAATATTCAAAGAGATCTAAATATACCTACTATCAAGGAAGAAATTGAAATCGCAGCAAAAAAATACTTAATAAAACTGCGTAACCATCCGAACCCTTTGGCTAACACCTTGGCCCATGCAACAAGTCAAACCCGCCTGCGGAGAAGAGACAAAGCAGCCTTCTAAAGAGCAACGTCAAGCCAGCAGCCCATTCCTACTAATGGGCTTTATGTTTTAATTTAGTTTAAGATTTTATTACTTATTGTTAGGCTTCCGAAGTCGAAGTAGATCCAATAAATAAATATTAATGTTTAAAAAAAAAAAAAAAAAAAAAATTGTTCATTTGTTGTCGGTAGCGATCCGTGTTCACCGTTTCACCAGGTTTTAACAACTCGTAGTACACCACACCACACTGGTCCCACCACACACAGAGCATTGTCTTACGGCCAAAGCGACATATTCACTGAGGTAAACAAATATGACGCTTTTATTTTGGCTGAATGTGACTTGCGTATTTTTGTAGGTTAATGTCAATAGAAAAAAATTACATACATGCCAAATCATAGAAATTTATACATATTGCTAGCGACATCTACTAGTAAAACCGGCACACTTCAACAAACACACCTGGTAGTTCCCGTCCTGCTATGTGATGGAGAGGCATAGACGATGACAACATCTGATGAGTCGGTGTTTGAAGTTTTCGAGATAATGGTTTTGCGTAAGTTTTCTGGTTTTTTGCGTATTGACAACGGCGAAAATCGCAGACGATGGAACGATGAGCTGTACGAGTTATACGACGACATTGACATAGTTCAGCGAATCAAGAAGCAGCGGCTACGCTGGCTAGGCCATGTGGTCCGGATGGATACGAATACTCCAGCTTTGAAAGTATTCGATGCAGTACCCGCAGGGAAAAGCAGAGGAAAAGGAAGACCTCCACTCCATTGGTAGGAACAGGTAGAGAAGGACCTAGCTGTACTTGGCGTAATTTTTTATATATTATATCACTTTTGGAAATTTTTTATTTTTTATTTTTGTTTGTAATATAATTATATATTCTAAATACAATTTTATTAGCGTATGTTACATATATTGTAATGTACATATGTATATCCGTAACCGCACAACAAAGTAGTGGAATTAGCAATTACCGACTCATTAACATTGATTGATTTTATTAATGATGTAATCAACATTAGTGAGCAATCATTCATTGCACTACACTTACTTACACATACATACCTATATTCCAATACAGTATAATTTAATAAATATTAACTTTATATGTATGTAGTAATATATTTCATTTAAAGTGGTGCTTTAAGGAGGAATATACATTTACCAATATATATATTTTAAGAGATAATTTCCATATAGAAATTATAGAAAATTGTGAGGAGAACTTCGAATGAGCATACAACTATATATAAAGAAATATGCATATATAAATATAATAGTACACGTCTTAATGTACTTGTTATTATCGTTCGAGCAGAAAATGTCATATTCATTGTTTATAATTAACTTCATCAACACCTAATCGAGAAATTAATATCGCCAAGTAATCATTTTGCTTTGCAATAAATGACGGTTAAGTGGTCTATGGCACTCATGTACCATAGAGGCTATAAGTGAAGCTCACCGCAGTTTATAGCAGCACCAATCATTGACTGATGGCATTGACCACCACCACCACAGGCTGAGTGCCTTAGTGAACGCTGTGTTTATGTCACTACAATTTATCGCTAGACTTTTTCAACTTGTCATAGCGAGTAATAACGTATTAACGCTGACATAGTGAAATACCGTTAAGCTTGGTAGACTACCATAGCTACGTTGCCGCTCCCACTCCAGGCAAGTATCAGACACTTTCACACTGCAGCAGAGTAGAGCAGTGCAGAGCAGTGCCGAACCGCCTACACATCATCCAAGCGACGTCAAGTCAAAAACAGTGCCACAAAATTTGTGCCGCAAATTACGCTGCGCACAATGCTGCATAATAGTTGTACTTAAGGCGGTTTCTTAGCGTTTTACAACATTCAGTAGTTACCTCCTGCTCTCTCACCCTCTTTCTACATCCGCAGCGCAAACTTTTGGCCTTATCGCCCATCCCACATAATCACAGTTGATGTTAGTAGATGGTTGGTATGATAGGTAAAAGGCGCGACAATAAATTGTTTTCTGCTATCATTAATTTTATTCCCCTACACAGCCAAGATGTCGCCACGAACTATGGTGTGTCACAACAAAAAGCCCCCTGCGCCTGCAGCATTGTAAGCTTCCCATCTCTATCCATAGCGACTTTCTGCGATTTTTCGCCTTTCTTTACATGCAAAATGAGTGCTCGCGCGCGGGCCCGCGTCCTTACCGTTATCAGCTTTCATTTCCCGCTGCAACCACATTTGAGAGGCTTCGCTCGAAATTACCGCAAGTATTTTTCAAACTAAGCGCACCAGCGATTCCCTTCCCTTCGCCGTGTTTGTTCGTTGATGCATTCACTTCCGCATTGCAACCTTGAAGCGCGCCACAAATAAGCGGCTGCACTGCATCACATTGTGCTCGGTCTGTGTCTACGTGTATTCTCAAATGAAGATGAAGCACAAGCAAACAAGAAGAATTGCTTTGGTTAATTTCGATTTATGTGCATGAGTATTTTTGCCGGCAGACAATGGCGGGCGAGTGGGTAATTATGGGTAATTTCTGGCATCAAACGGCAGAAAAATTGCGGAAAATTTTAATTTGAATGGAATTTGTTAGAAATTATGGCATTCTTTATAGAATAATTTGAAATATTGCATTGTTGAAGAAAAATTAGAAAACATTTTTTCTCTTCAATGATTATTTATAAAATTTTTCAGTAATCTTGTGCTTGTAATTGTAAAATTTCCTTAAAAAAATAAATAAATATATGAATATGTGACAATTTATTGTTGAAATTTCAAGCATTAAATACATATATAACGCCTTTCCGGCCGTCAGTACTCAGTATACTTCTACCACTGATACATGGTCCACCGCTTCTTGCCTGAGTCAGTTTATATCAACAGCAAAATTAAAAAAAATCCATTTTTTCAAGTGGGTCTTTTCACTTTGCAACTTAGTTGTACGATTAAAATATTTTCTGTATCGGACAGAGTCTCTTAAGATTATTCTGTTCGCATTTCTCTTCGAGTTCTAGAGTTAAGTATCGCTTATACCTTACTGAAAGGTCCGTGAGCGCTGGATATTAACTGATAAGCGATAAAGAGAGAAAGAGAGAGAGAGAGAGAGAGAGAAAGAAGGACAAATGGTGGGAAATAGATAAGAAGGGAGAGAGAGAGATAGGGAGAGAAAGTTCACAAGTATACTTACTTTTTATAGCTAACTCGGCCTTTAAGAATGTTTTATGGAGCACTGAGATGATATATGCTAATGAGGGGGTTTCTTGGCTAGTGCTTTTCAAGAAGAAATGAGTAGCATAAGATTTAATGCTTCGACTAAAATTTAGCTTTAACAAAGAAAGAGAGTTTGCCGTTACAACTCTCCATGCCGCCAATTCTACGCACCGGATTTTATACGGCCAGAGCTGTCACCCTTTCGGCGATCTAACCCCGTTTAGGTTAACAAGTAAAATTAAAAGTGCGCCTACGGAGCAACACCTGGCAGCTGGGCTGCTACAAATCCTTCTCATCAGGGCTGGCGTCGAAACCAACCCTGATCCGACAGATCTGCTGTCTGTGCACCTCGCTTAGGTGCAACCAGCAGCTCCTAGTCCCCTGCACAATCTGTTCCGTGTGTCAGGCCTTAGTACGTCGGAACATGACTTCAGTCAGATGCAACTCGTGACCGCTGCCGCCCGCTTCCATCCGGCAGACAGAATTGCAGAAATTCATTCCAATTTCCCAACGGAAGTGGGAGTTTTAGCATTTTGGCGCGACATCCTTCGTAACTACGATCCCGGGAATCCCCCAATCAGGGATTTGAACGCGGAGATTTGTAATGTAGTGAGCAACGCCAAGTGGAAAAAATGGGAGGAGCACTTAAGGTTCTGTAATCTCTCCTCTGGGGCAATCAAGCTACAGACTACAGTCGAGTCGTTGTCTAGTCCGACGAGACGCGGTAAGTGAGTGGAAATTTCATTCGGTGACCGCGCCTCCTCAAAATGGGAGTACTTGACATGAAGCAACATGTGCAACAACCGCTGGACAGGACGGCTTTCAGACAAGCACTGAACGCCATTCTCTAGAAGTCACTCAACACCTTCAAAGACTCCCTTCCCGTGAATGGCGTACTTAGGTCTGGATACTGTAGCGGGTTAAACTCCTACTTATCCATACTCGACCCTAGCATACCCAACGTATGCCTTGCATGTGCAGAGTCTCCACACGACACTAACCACCTCTTCACATGCTCCCTTAAGCCAACACATCTAACCCTCCGCTCCCTTTTGTCCAACCCCGTCGAAACAGCACGTTTCCTGGACCTCCCATTAGATGACCTCGGCGACTCAGATTGATTAAACTTGTTCCTAAGCGGCTAGGGAACCGCTACAACAAATTTACGACACATTCTAATTCCCTTAGTGGTACAGTTTCAGAAAATCCTTTTTATCGGATACATACGTCTTACACAGCACTTCCAACTTTCCATTCTCTACGCTGAGTAGTTTAGTCTGCGCGTTGATCCGTCAGCCTTCCAGAACAAAAAATTTTATACAAATTTCATGTATGGTAGTGTTTTGAATAATCTTACCAACCAACTTCGGCTGTGGTCTTGGAGTCTCGGTTGTCTAAATTGAGGGAACCAAAAGCGTTCATTTCGATTTAGTCTTGAATAACCTTAAACTCACTTTTTAAATTGTACTTCAGTAGCAATCGATAATGAAGCGTTTACTACAGTTTGTTAAGGGAAACGTTGTTTTTTATAGCTCCGGATATTATATGCTGAGACAAGCTTCGGAATATCGCTGGCTTGCATGGTTGGCTTGTATGGAAGTAGGATCTCGACACCTCTAAACAAGAGTGTGTTCTTAAAAATGGGCTGCAGTATCGCACCACTTACTTCCCAGGGGGGGAGTATTCCTGTTCTGTGGTTGAGGACTTTTTTCTTTAGGAAACGAAGTAGATTCTCAAATTCTCGTGACTGTCTGTTGCTATAGCTGTCGACATTTCGTATTCTTGTTCTGCGACTCAATATATTGTAGGGAACTTCGATACTCATACATTAAATGCGTTTTATTAGTAACGTAGTTTATAAGTGTATGTGTTTCATAAGGGCATCCGCTAGCAATGAATAGATTTCCTGTCATCCGGCGACTCATGTAAAACTTAAATTCAACCGAATTTAGTTGATTTATCTTTCATCAAAAGTTCGAATCAGAGTTGTATTGTCAAGCACTTCTAGTTCGTCAATCCAATCACCCATATACCAGGTGTGTCTGTTGAAGTGTGCCGGTTTTACTAGTAGATGTCGCTAGCAATATGTATAAATTTCTATGATTTGGCAAGTATGTAATTTTTTTCTATTGACATTAACCTACAAAAATACGTAAATCACATTCCGCCAAAATAATAGCGTCATATTTGTTTACCTCAATGAATATGTCGCTTTGGCCGTAAGACAATGCTCTGTGTTTGGTGGGACCAGTGTGGTGTGGTGTACTACGAGTTGTTAAAACCTGGTGAAACGGTGAACACGGATTTCTACCGACAACAAATGATCACTTTGAATCATGCGTCGATCGAAAAACGGTCGGAATGGGCCCGAAGACATGGCAAAGTTATCTTGCAACATGACAACGCGCCGTCTCATACCGCTAAACAGGTGAAAGACACATTAAAAACACTTAATTGGGAAATATTATCACACCCGCTGTACTCTCCAGACCTCGCCCCGTCCGACTATCACCTTTTCGCATCGATGGGACACTCCCTTGCAGAGCAGTGCTTCACTAATTTTGAAGAAATCGAATAATGGCTCGTCGAATGGTTTGCCTCGAGAGAGAAAAAGTTTTTTTTGGAATGGTATCCATAATTTGCCTGAGAGATGGGCGAAATGTGTAAAAACCAATGGTCAATAATTTGAATAAAAAAAATTTGAGATTCCTCTGAAAATTAAGTGTTTTCTTTATCGAAGAAACCGGCAAATTTTAACTAACACACCTAGTATACTGCCCAGCAGGTCGAACTCGCCTTCGAAGGTGGGATCTGCTAGTAATTTGAAGAGTAACGTTATCACCTGACGTCCATTGCTATTACTGGACTAAAGCAGTAATTTATTAGTTATTAAGATTCTAAAACTTATTTTTAGGCTTAAATTAATCATTATTTCTTTAATGTGTAAAAAAAAATATATATAAATTCGAGTTTTAAGCTTACGTAGTCAGAAAATGTATTCTGAATGTGGAAAAATTTGAGAATTCTACTAAAATTTAAAAACATAACTCTTTGCACTGCGTCTTCATGAATCTTTAATACACACATCAGTGTACTCAAAAAACTAAGTAAAAACAAAACATAAAAAGAAAATAAATCTTTGAGAAAAGGAAGAAAGACAAACAACACATTGAAAATAAATCACAATGATAGCAACTAAGACACACGGGAGAGCTCTTCGGCTCTTCATCAGTACAACACAATGGCGGAGAATTCCATTATGCTCCACATACAACGAAGAAAATACGATTACCTCGTCGATTTATTTTGTTTACTTCAGCTAACTGCCACTACTCAACCACGAAAGGGTTGCCAACTAACTTCAATCACCTGCCACATAACAAAGCTACACACACACACGCACACCTACATACATCCAAGAGTCGTTGTCAGTTAGTCAATACTACAATCTTTGAGCTTACCACTGAAGCATGATAGAGAGAAGTCATTGAATTGCAGTAACACGTAGACAATTGGCAAACGACTGACTGGATGAATGGCAGCCTTGATGAATGACTGATTGACTGGCTGACTTTGTCTGAAGAAACAATGCGAATACTGAACTTGCGGCACCTTTAGCACAAAGTATGTACAAAGATGTTTGCGCTGACATTGTGGTTGAGGAAATTACTAAGAGTGTGTTGGTAGTGTAATGTATGTATGCAATGTGGCACACGCAGTGAGTGAGTTGTCGAAGAGCGTTGGGGTAGCAAGACATTGTCAGAGGTTATGTATTTCTATATGCCCAACCAACGAGTATGGAGAATACCAAACAAAAAATGGCTAGCTGTCGCACTGGCAAGAGAGGAAGCGAGTTCTTCGAAGAGAGCACCATTTGACAACGGATATCTTGAATGGAATGTGGAATAAGTTGGCTACAATGTACAAAGAAATAACCAACTAAATTATGTTCACCCATTCTACCAACACTCCCGTTACAAAATTAGCCCTCAGCTCAACCCCAAGAGTTCTTCAACAATGTTTGTATGAAATTTTTTGCCTCGCCACTCCACCATTGCCGCCTCCACAAAACCAAGCACCCAAACACCCACAAGTGCTCACTATGCTCAGAACAGTGTCAAGCTTTTGTGTCGCAGAATGAGTGGTTACGTGGCGTGGTAGCACTATTGATGACATGATGGCTTATGTCGCATAACAATGTCAGCTCGTCCACCCCCCTCCCCCGCACATCTAACGAAGAATCATTGTTATTCCTGTTGCTTTATGTTGTGCTCTCCACTGTGTGCGTGCGTGTACATTTCTGGGAGTATGTATGTAGGTTGAAGTTGTCTGTTGTTGACATTGCAATGCGTAGGTAACAAACAACAAACATATTCTTTGTAACGGTATATTTTTCATGCGTCGCCCTTTATCATTGTTATTGCCATTATGAACGTATTTCTATTGTCGTATTTTTTTGAGCGAAATGTTGTCGACAAGCCGAGAACAGTCAACAGATAACGAGTATGAGAAATGTTCTCTTTAAAGCAGAGAAAAAGTGTCGGTGCTTCGTGGAATGGAGTTGAGGTGTAGTGGTAAAGACGAAGTGCTAATGTCAATCTAATTGCGTATTCGTCCTTTGCTATCTAATCAAGTTTCAATTCATTTGCGTCATTCATTTAAAAATAGTCACCTGTATAGGTTTTTAAATGAAATTGACCATCGATTGAAGGTGAGCCACGGTTATATTTTCGGGTCGGTGCATAGTTCATTCATACTACAGGCAAACCTGACCATCAGAATTATTTACCTACTTTCAAAAAAAAAAAAACGCTAAGAGATAGCAAGTAAGCTGTGGTAGGTAATTCTTCCTTACTAACGTAGTCATCGCATTTGCTATTATAGCCGAGTTAACAACAGCGCGCCATCCATTCTTTTTTTTCGCTGTTTGGCGCCAATTAGAATGACTACGTAGCCTTTCCAACGGAGTAGAGATCTTCCTCTTTCTCTACTTCCACTGACCTATTTTTATCTTATGCATTCGGATCTAGAAAGTGTAGCCGTGTCTCTTGATTCGCTGAATTATGACAGGAGATATTTCGTCTTGTCCAAGTTCACTACCGGACCCATATGCTTCCTTTCCTTATCCTGCTTGGAGAATATGTCAATACCATCGGCCCTTAAAGGTGAGTTGTAGTCTTTCACACAATACGCTTGTTAGGACCTTATATGCGATTGCTTCTTTGAACTTCTTCATATCCGGTCACTGAGTCAGCCGTTCCATTATCATTGATTGGGAAATCGGGTTCGCCATCTTTTGTGTTGCATTTTAACCGCCACTCAGCAAACTGGTGTAGTAGTTCCTCCATAAATTCAGTATACCGTGGGCATTAGTCACTGCATCACCACTCTGGGACCTGCAAGAGTTTGCTCTGATCTTGAAACTTTTCCGCCGTAACTTTTTGTAAAATTTTCGAGCTGTACCCTTGTCGGCCAGCCTTTCAATCAAGCATTTTGCCTCTTTTTTTATATGTACATGCGTCTTGTTTCCTTCTTCAATTCTATCTCCGGATGTGTGTTTTTTGACGGGTATTCTTTACTACACAAAGGCAGACGTGTATCCTTTTTGCTATAGAGGAGTGGTCCGAGTCGATATTGGATACTCGGAACGTGCGCAGAGGAGACATGTCGTCCGCCTATCATAACACGATCGATCTATTTCGTTCATAGCACAAATCTGACACCAAATTTATATGGTCTATGTAGAAAATGTCACAAGAACCTACTCGTCTTCGTCCTTGTTCCGTCTTGAACGGCGGTGATGTCAGTCTTTAGTCTTACAAAGATATTAACCAGCCGGATAGCGGCACGTTCCCCATTAAGGGATGGGAAAATC
This sequence comes from Ceratitis rosa, assembly GCA_037013455.1. Lineage (NCBI taxonomy): Eukaryota > Metazoa > Arthropoda > Insecta > Diptera > Tephritidae > Ceratitis > Ceratitis rosa. The sequence continues at coordinate 18,238,889 of JAWMAG010000003.1, read as the reverse complement.
CATATCATAGCCGTGAATATGTTTTCAGGAGTCGTCAAGAAAGTGTGGTATCTCATCCGAGACGTAGGAATCTTTTTCTTTTGAGCTAGTTTCTACGTGGCGTAAATATTACACACATTTGTGAAGCGAGGTGCTTTAAGTCAAGACCGGCGTCCGTTTGCCGCCACACCTCTGGTGAACCCTAAAAAGGAGCATGTTGGTGTGGCTTCACTGAAGCTTCCCCTCTTTTTACTCGCTTGCTTGCTCGGATTGCTTTTCTTCAAAAAAAATTCGTTGGCATTCCAGGAATTCACTTGTTTGCTTCGTTCAAATTACCAGCCAAAATTCTGCTAGAATGTTTAATATTATACATTGTGCTTATATATAAATTACTTCTACTTCCTTCTACTTGCTATTTTTGTTCTTCTTTTAACCTTGAATATCTTATCCGATTTACATCGCCCAGTGTGTCAGCAATTGAGCAAATATTCAGTAAAAAACTTGGTAAGCATTTATTACAACAAACACACTATGCATGATATACATATATACATATTTAGAAGGCGGCTTTAGCTCTCACTTTTTATCGAGTCTTCTCTTTACATCTGTTATTGTCATGAATTGACTTTGTGCTGTTGGATTGTTACTTACACCCGTTTCATTTACTATCTGACTTAATACTTTTCATCCTCTCTCTGCCTCTCTCTGGACTCCTACCCACAATTTGTCTGGACTATTGTCGGCAACACCATTTGCTTACTGACATTACTTAAGCGAATGAAATGCAACTTTAGTTGTCTAAAGCTGTCTCACTTTCAATGAATTACCAATGGACAAATTGCCTTTCAGATACATTTTTGCTTTGTAAAAGTCTCATATTGAAGTCGATTGATGTACAAAGACAAATTTGCCGATAAAAGTTTTGCTGACCACGATTTTAATAAAAACTGACATCTACAGGGATGACAATAGAATTTGTTTATTGCAATTTCGAAGTCAGGCAATAGAGAACTCAAATAAAGTAGCACTCGTGCTATTACAAGGACAAGAACATGCAAGATCGCCGTCAGCAACCCACCAGCACTGCACGGCGTTCAATTCAGGTGGGAACAAAAGCCTAATAAGATGCGAGAAGGCCGCTACTAATCTTTAACATGCAAAGAGCAATATACGTATGTAGGATATAGGATCTAACCTCCAGGATTTGCCGAAGGATATACGTTTCAGGAGGCCAACGCTCCTTGTGTGTTGGACAGCTATTAATAAAGCTTCAAGTTCCATAGTTCAGATTCCAAGATGTGCGTTAATGTGTAACAGTGGTGCACTAAGGAGCACGCCAAGTGATACTCTAAATGTAATAATCAATATCTTGGCACTAGACTTGGTGGTATATCAGTGGGCAGCAATGACTGCACTACATCTAAGAGCAACAAATCAATAGTTCACTCAGCCATGGAGACACATGATAATATTGGATGAAAACTGATAACTACTTCAGAACACTAATTCCGAACAGGGAATAATGGGTAGATAATTAGCACACTCGAGGTGATAGCCTGAAAATATACACGGACGGATTAAAATTTAATGGGAAGAGTTACCAGAGATGCCTTCTCAGAGAACCCTCCGGTGGAACTCTCTTTCAGGCCAACAGATGGAGGTTCCAGGTAGAGATATCTGCTATAATGGAGGCTGCAAAGCAAATCGGTGTCAGCTTTAAAGATAAAGATATCTTCATTTTCAACGACTGTCAGGCAGCAATAAAAGCAGTGGACTAGCTAACACAAAATTCCAAGCCGAGTCAAGGTGAAATGATGCTAAAACCTGCTGAAAATCCAGGCATACCTTGCCGATATAGGATAAGAAGAGATGACGACATATGCACTATTTAAAAAGAGGTCGCATGTCCAAAGTAATAGGCGTTCTGATAGGTCACTATCTGATAGGACTATAGGTGGAGAGATTAGGGACTCCCTATAGAAGCTGCTACAGAAACTGCAAGGATGCTGAGGAGGAGGAAAGGATCATCCAACTCTTATGTGACTATCCTGCTTTGAGCAGGGTACGGTTTTGGAATACTGGGATGTTACTGCTGGATGGTCTATCGAAGATAGCCGACATCAAAGTCGTGGATCTAATAAGATTCATTAGAGAATCACAGTGGCTGGATAGAATGGTGCTCAAGTTTATGTGGCATCACGACTGGTCATAGTCAGGCTCAATTGAACCCAATACGCCAATTTAAAAGAACAACAACTTCCTTCATTCGTTCATGCTTTCATACATTCGGTGTTTTTTTATACAACGCACGTAATATTTTTAAACCTGTTTGCCTTCTTACGGCTACAGTAACCGAGTGATTAGCATCGCGTACTACCACTCGGCAGGGTTCAAGACCTGGTCCAACCAGGACTGCACAGGTTTACCTTTGTCCGCGGCAAAGTATATGCTTAAGCTGGCATTTCCCAAAGCAGCAATCTATGAATGAGATCTCGTGTAAGGTGACCAGACAGCTATAGCCAAAATTGGAGTCGGAAAAATGAAAACATCTTGTCCTTCTAGACCGGTCCTCCATTAATATAATAACAGACCTCAATGTAATGGGGCTTCACGGGGGAAAAAAGGGCTACCACTCCCGCAGCTGTAGGGATGAAGAAAAAGAAGAGTGTACTGAACACGACATTTGTCTCCATCCAGTCTTGACATCTGCACCGCATAAGTTCCTTGGGAAACATTTATTCGGCACGCGAAATGGTTCCAACAGTAGATAAGGTGATTACAAGAGCCTCACCGTGGTATCACAATGAGCCTATTGGTTTAAGTGCGCTAGTACTGTCCAAAAGGAGAAGGAGATGTGATAGATCCACAAAACTTTATAACGATATGATCAGAATGACGTCTATCCGTCTGCTTGACGCAAACTAGTCCCATAGTTTTTTTTATTAGATATATCAACCAAACCTGGTACATGGATAGAAACCCTTGACGGACCCAGGGAGGCGAACTAGTGCCAGATTCCCAACGTACACTGGATTTATGGAGGGAACACTTCTCTAACCTGCTGAATCGCAGTGAAAATGAAACACCCAGAGATGATGAACCCGAAACTCTAATTAATGACGATGGAAAAGTTGTTCCATTATCCGTCTATGAAGAAAAGTAATCGCCCGCCTACAAAACAACAAAGCGGCGGGGATTACCGGCCGAGCTATTCAAATACGGCGGTGAAGAACTGATCAGGTGCATGCATCATCTTCAAATCAACAAAAGTGAGTTATTCGTTTCTTTTCCCCGCTTTTGCCGTCAATTGGAAACACCAAATCAAGTCTCTTTCTACCCCATCCTTCTGCTTATGAGGCCTAACTTTTACTATGCCTCCATCGATGGACACTGCATCGATAACTTTCAAAGCTGAAGGGGTTTCCCTCCTACAGACGATGTGACCCAATCAGCACAGCCTTACATCTCGTACAACTCATCTTTCCATTGTCTACTGCATTCGCAGCTGCTAATAATTAATGCACCATAAATCTTCCGCAAAAACATTCTCTCAAAACCCCGGATTTCACCATCGTCCAAGTCTCTGCATCTTATAAAATGAGAGAATCACCGTCGATTGTAGACTTTTATCTGTGTTCGTCGAGAGATTGTTTTACTTTTGAATTGTCTACTAGGTTCAAAGAAAGTGGTACAGCGTTGGATACCAAAGCTGACGTTGTTACTGGTCTTAATACTGGTTCCTAGATAGACGAAATTATCTGCAACTTGAAATTTATGAAAGCCAACCATGACAAGGGGACGAAGACGAGCATTACTTTGTGAACCTTAAGGGGTTACATCTAGTTAGGAGCTCTAAAAAATTAGGTTTTTCAAACATTTTTCACGATTAAACTTTTAGCTTTATTATTTTGAGTTGTACACATATTGTGGCACCCTTGAAGAGTAGTCAGAAATTTTTTATTTATAAAATTAACAGTTTGTGAAGCTGCTACAGCAGATCTCCATGGACCTCTCCCAAAAAAAGGTGTTTTGGGGTGACCATTGTTTTGCTGAAGTGAATCATCTGAAATAAAAAGATCAAACGGATTTCATTAAATGTATAAACTTTTGAATAATCGAAGGACTAGGCTACAAAATTTTTTTTGACGAAATTGGGGCTTCTCAAAAAAAAATTCAATTTTTCTCCATAATTTTGGTATTGTATTGCGCATTGCGCACTTTTCATCGGTAATGGAAAAGCTTAATTTAAGTACTAGAAAATATTGTTCAGAAGCCCGTGTCCAAAAACTAATCGGTTCAGACGTTCACGACAAATCTTGGTCACCGACTTGAAAAGTGAGGTTAAAGTTTCAAAAGCGTTAAATGAGTTAAATGATTTTTTTCAACTTAAATCGAGTAATCTATTCCGGGGCCATATAATATACCCTCTGCGGCTTCGGCAGCTTCCAAAACATCGATCTGGTGTTGTCTACGAACCATTCTCCCTCTCATGCGCTCTGCGTTCGGAGATCGTTACGCGCCATTCATCCTCTTTTTCGGCATTGGGTCGTTACACATATGCGTGTAAATTCCAAAATAACAGTCGGATCGACTTGATTTTCAGATTATTTACTTGAATACATGTACAATACGAAAATAAAAATAAAAAAAATCGATTTTTGAAAATTCTAACTAGATTTTCTATTTGATTTTCCAATCGGGTCACAGCTGGGAATAAATTGCCACTGTTACTTGATCATAATCGAAATATGTACGAAGTGTGACAATGAAGTAATGAGACTGATTATATCACCGCGATTGTGGTAACCCTGTGACCTTGAAATTCCTTTTCCCGTCATCCTTCTCCTCTCCATTGATATATCACAGGGTGTTGATTTGTTCCCCATAAATGGAGGCACCTGCAGTTCCAACCCATCTCCGAAGAACTAATGCATTTTTATAAGAAGATTTTTATCTCATTTCAGAAAATCACTCGGTTGTATTCACACCCCTTTGAGGTGGGTTAGGCTTGAGAAAAAGTTTTTCTAAATTTTGGATGTTGATTTAAACAATACTCAACCCCAGACGCCACGCCTCGCAGCGCGCACTACTACCAAATCGGTTCCAGCAGCCGCAAATATAATAATTTATGCGATAATTCACTAGTGAATTGTGATTAAATTGATTGCATTAACTTCACAACAGTCACATAACTAAGTGTAGCTTCGCATGCATACAATGTACGTGTAGTTTGTGTGTAATGAAGCTTTTAAGCACCAATACGTATGCATATACGTGTACAAGTATGAACTTTACATTGTTACGGTGTTGGCATGTTTGCCTTTGGCGTTGTCAAGTCAAACCGATCAGGTTTCACGTCGCATCCACTTCTAAGCTAATCAAACATAGAAGTGGTGACACTACCGAGCCAAAATCAACACTTGTCATGTACACATGTATGTACCTATATATGTATATTTGGTATACTCGTATATGCATGTCGTTGTAAACGCGATGCTAATTTAACGCATCATATACAAATAATGACTATCAACAAAGCCATACCTGCCATACATCCGCTTACAATATGAACAATATGGGCGCAATGGTTTAAGTTGGTTTGCTAAGCACTCGACCTCGCTACCACTGCACAGTGGACTAAATATGTGTGTCACGTGTTCTATAAGTGCGATCGGATTACGCTAGATGGTGTTAGAAAGAGATGTTACTTCTTCACTTAGTTATTATTTTTGCTTTCGTCCGTCCATATTCTGAAAAAAAAAACCTTGTCAGTTCTTTGCCGCCAGTTTTGAGTAGCACATCCGGTAAGCCAACCACTCCCACCGCTTTGATATTCTTTAAACCAGTAAGCACCATACAAACTAGATCAAAGTCGGGACGTCTTTTTCATGATTATCTATTGAAACCTAGGGCTTCTGGTCACCAGATTACTTGCTTGGTTCATGTATAGCTATGCTGTCTTGAAACCTTCTATAAATCGACGCATTTTTTCTTAGAATTTTAAAGCGTTACCTTGGTCAAAGTTGGTTGACGTCCTTCTTACTCACGCAGGAGTGCAAGTCGAGTAGAAAATCGACTGACTTTCTGCTGCGATTGCTACTTTTCGACGAATCTTGCTTTTAGTCGCTGATGTTCGTTCTTTACTGCAGAAACGAGTGTCTTTATTGTTGTTGTAACCTCCAAATATTCCCCGAATTGAATATTGCGTGAGTGACAGTCCTTGACAGGATAAAAATCCCGGTCGTTCTGGTATAAAGACCCGACTGTCGTGTGGACCTATGAATTTAAGTCGCCACTTACGACAAGCATGCCTTACCGCGGGTAAATTCTTGGGCCCTTAGCCCGCTGGAAGACTGCGGAGGCGAGTGCTCATCTTCGCTGTGGTAAAATAGTGGATTTGAGTCGATTTTAGATCCTCGGAACGTACACTCAGCTAGACGCACTGGAAACATATCATCCGTCAATCACAACAAATTAGTAGAAGGATTCTCGATCTTGGCTTCGCCATGTTGCCTGAAAAATTTACTTGTGCCGAAATTTGATGCTACAGAGAAAGATATTTCAACCCACACGATCAGCTCTATCTCATTTTGGAATATTTCGTTATGGAGGTCGAATCTTCCGATTGCTGTACCTAGCTATCTTTGGCGACAATGTGAGGAACGTTTTAGACTGCGATTCACCTGGGAGTGGCCAGAAACGATTCTTTTGCATATAGTTCAAGTAGGTCAGAACTTCAGTTCTTAGCCGTAGTGTAGCCAACAAACATCCCTTTGGAGGAGAGCTAAAGTGGGAAGGCGAATCCCTTGCGGTTGTGCGTAGGGTTTGGAACCCACCACATAAAAAGACAACCCAATGAAAAATCGAATTCAGCCTCGGAGGGGAGAACCCCCTTTTGATGACGACCCTCGCAAAGGTTTTAAGAATTACGACTTGAGGGTATGAACCTGGAATGTCCGGTACCTTAATTGGGAAGGTGTCGCTGCCCAGCTAGTTGATGTCCTAATAAAATTGAAGGCGGACATCACCGCCATCCAAAAAGTGCGATGGACAAGGCAAGGACGGAAGAAGGTGGATCCTTGTAAAATATACTACGGTGACCATATAAGGGGGCTCAAATATGGAATAGGATTTGAGGTGGGAGAGAGTATGCCTTTCATAAGCGCCTCGAGCATACTTATGAGCGCTGCACCCACCACGATGTCAAAATTGTGCTTGGCGACTTCAACCCCAGGGTGGGCAAAGAAGGTATTTTTGGAACAAAAGTCGGAAAACTGAGTCTCCACGACGAAACATCCCCAAATGGGTTGAGGTTGATCGACTTTGGCGAATTTTATAATAAATTTATGGTAATTCGAATGGTCACTACTTCAGCATTTTTGAACAGAATTAATCGGATGGAGCCCCCTGTTTGTTTGACCTTAAGTACATCAGTACATTGTAAAGGACACACATATATGTATGAGTATATGTATAGTTTTTATGTCACGCATTATTTGCGATAATGTTGTTGCACCGGCTGTTGTTGTAATTATGAAATAAGCAGCGATTTTCAGATAAGCTACAAAGGCATTTCATTCCCACATATCCACACTTGCTTACGTACAAATACGAATATACTTATGTATAAGTGTAATAAATCGTCTGTTGTTGCATAAATAAGTAGAGTACCGTGATCCACTCGCCAAACTATTAGTCGCTAAGTAAATGTATACTACATATATATTATTTATGTACACATATGCATACACATAAGTAGCGTGTGGTATTAACCCAATAAGCAAAACCGATTCGCCTAGGGGAAGTTTCGCTATTTTGGTTCGGTAAACCGAGTTCTCAGGTATATAACTTATCGTTGATTAATCAACTATAGTACACCGGTAATTTTTTATTTTATTTTTTTGAGCATTTTCTGGTTCTAAGCTTCAATCAGCGAGTACTGCAACGAAAACTTTAAGCACTGGCATGGTTTCGTTCAACCGAACAAAGGAAGTCTCTCTCTATTGTAAACTCATCATGCCATGAGCTGCTGAGGTTCGCGCTTCTGCGCCATACACTCGTATGTAGTAGCGATGGAATGATCAGTTTCTTGTCGAAATTTTCTCTTTTGGTCTTCGAGAGAACTGTTTAAAGTGATCCCATTTTAGATTTCACTTCCGGCGTACCTAAATGGACTCAATTATCTACAACTTCAAAGCTCTGGCTGTTTAAATGCAGGAAATATTTATTACGGCTTATATTTTGAGATCAAAAGCATCAATCAATATATGATTAATATGATTCTTGGAAAGATCGTACTTTCTCTATTTAGTCTACAGATCATTATTGTGTGGAATACAAAAGCCCGACGCCAACAAAGAGATCGCACCTTATTAGTGTGGCTTTAGGTATGGTAACCTCACCATTGACACCACCATCCTCACCATCCACCACTCGCCAAGTCTTGGAAAAGACCCGTGGGAAAGAATCTATATTAATCGATGTTCCTCGATTTTAAACCTAGATTCGACAACAAAATAAGAAGCTACCTCCGCGCCGCTTAATCCGCAAAATTTATACGTCTGTAAAAACTGAGCAACACTTAAAAGCTCGAGAAGAATCTCTCCAAGGCATTCTATGCCAAACGAGGTTTTAGAGAAGGTGAGTCTTCTTCGATCTATTGCTTGAGAAAGTAATATGAGCTAAAGAGCTGAATAACCAAAGAAGCGAAGAGAATAGGTCTGACTGTGAACGAGGCCAAGTCGCAATATGTACCGTCTGTAATCAAAGAAACAATCAGCGCATACATGACTAGCCTCCCACGTCACCACCGGATCGAACCGGATTTTTTTCCGGCCAAGAACTGTCACTCCTACAACATTCCCAAAAACCTACTTTTGAGAATATATTTGCGGCTACAAAAGCAACATAACTCCGAAGTGGTATAATTTATTTTATCTGAAGACCAATATTAACACCAACAACAGTGTCAGCCTTGAAATTCAACGTAGAATCAAATTTGCCAAAAGGTATTACTATAGACGGAGTAGGTAATTGAAAAGTAAAGTCCCCTCTCGACGTACAAAGAGCAAACTCTGCAAGTCGCTCATAATATGATGAACAATGACAAAATCTGAAGCGCCGACAACAAAAGTTTTCTAGAGAAAAGATTTTCGACAGATTTATGGACCTTCAAGCATGGCGACGATGGATGAAGGCAAACCAGCTCTGAAAGTATTCGATGCAGTAATCACTGGTGGCAGTAGAGGTAGTGGAAGTCCTTCTATGTTCTGACAAGACTTGTGCACACTTATCAGCAAGTCGGTTTAAACAGCCGTATTACCATAGCGAAGATCCCGGAAACAGTCATAGAGGCTTACATGCAGCTTCTCTAGGGTGTAATTGCTATTCGAACTTCTTCACTGTCGGGTAATCCAACGTCAAATTCATAATAATCGATTGAGAAATCTGGTTGCCTCTATGGTTCTTATAAAGGGTGTCCCAAAATTAACGCAAGATAAGGTCTTGAGGCTACAGTTGCGAGGGACTTCGCGAAATTTGAGGTTTCCTGTCAGGGACTATTTCGATATTGTCATTCGAACGACTTGTTTTCGGACGACCAGTGTGTTTTGCATCTCCAACGGATCCTGCTTCCAGGAATTTTTCAATTAAACTCTTCACAGTTGACGAAGATAAAACACTGTTTCGACCATATTTTGTTAGAAATTTTTGAACTGCGACCGCTAAGCCTTGATTATTTTTTAAGTATTCTACAATAATGAAGAGAGGTGGGTCTATCGTGTAATGTGCTTAGTAAAAATAGCTTAAACCGTCAGCTGACCATTTGTTTTTTTTTTTGTAGGGTTGTCAAGCCTGGATTACATAAATGACGGCAAATTTAAAGCTGGCGTAGTTTTTGTATTTTCTCTCCAACTACTAGACAGTTTTGAATATTATTCCTCCACAAGCTTTGTATGTTCAGAACAGGCTTCACAGATAATCTCTTTGGTACCAACTAAAAATCTTCCTTAAGTCGCCATTATACATAATCATCGAAAAGAACTTTCCGAGAATCTTCGTAACGAGTCCCCGCTTGAATGCTTATTGGGAGCGCATACATCTCGTACATACCTATATCTATAAATTATGTATGTACATACATATATATTCTTTGTTAGCATTGTTGCAAAGTGGTCGGCAAATTGTCGAACAGCCCAACAATTTTGCACAATTAATAGTATAACTTAATTAGTGATAGCAATGGCCGCAAGCGCCACCCACACTCACCCTCACACCTGCCGCAGCCACCCGTGCCGTACGAAAAACAACGCCACCGTGTATTGGTTCAACAGCGAGAGGTGGCCAGTCAAATACACACGCCTTCGATGTCAATTTGCAAATTTGTTATATTTGTTGGCTTTCAAAGTGTTTACGCATACACATACACAAACACATACGCATCGCATGGTCACATGCAAATCCACAATGTACAATAGTTGACGGGAAAGTACATATATTTACGTACATATGTATTTAAATTGAGTGTCATATTTGTATGCATAGACAGCTTAAACAGTCATAGATATGTATGTACTCGTATGTATGTGGGTATGTATGTATGTTTGTGTGCGTGTGGGTGTGTGGATGTGCTCCTGTCGCATTCAGGATATGCGTGTAGTTGGATAAACACAAAGCACGGTGAGCAAAAACACAACCGAAATGGATAAGCGGGTCAACAACTTGCTCAAAAATAGCAAAATAAAATATATAGCAACACGCAGCAGTAGCAACAATAACAACAACAACAATATGATATACTAAAAGGTCATCGGGGCGAAATCATTTCGTGTGTCGTTTATTAAAATTTCAAATTATCCACTTAAGGGCTTAAGTAATTAATGAGTGTTGTCTGCAAAATATTTAACAGACTGACTGGTCGACTGAGTGACTGTTAGACGGGGAGACACACTAACTTGTAGTTATAGTTACTTTGGTATACAATGTTGCGTTACCTTAGATACTTCCTTGAATTTAAAATGAGTCCTGCGTTTAATTATAAAATGAGCGGATTAACACACTTCACTTTAAATTACCGAAATTATAGACAGTCACTTAGGGTGCAGGTCTGTCTATGCAATTCCGTCTATGCTTTCATATCTATTTTTGGCAATTTGGGTGGACACCCACTGCTTTTAATGATTTTTTATTATGTCTTCCCTGCAGGTTAATGTTAGACTAGTAAGAGAAAATTCTAGTTAAATACTACGAACTCATAGTAGCTTGTTGCAAACCAGTATTAAACTAGTATTTAAAGGACAAAAATATACCAGTTTGCTATAGACTAAAATTATACTACACGTAGTATTTTCCGATAAAAGCTGCACTAGTTGCAAAAATTCTAGTATAGGAACTAGTATTTTGGGGAAAAATTTATGCCAGCTCCGACCACACATTATTAGACTTTCCACTACAACAATAACAACCACATATTGTTGTGGCTTTTTATATTTTTTTCAACTGTGAAAAACGATGAACAGCCTCAAATATATACACTAGATCGACAACTGAACCACTTCCTGTTGAGAAATAGTGTAATACAATAAATTTCAAGTAGAGTGAACTATATATGCGTTTTCTTTTTTCAAAAAAGTTGGTCTCCTGTCAACTTCCCGTAAAGGCAGTTTTCCAACGCCATTCTCGAATCTACATGAATAGGCTCAAAAAATTTCATTAAAACCGGTTCAACCGTTTGGTATGTCTGAGATGAACTAGTTCTCAACTTGTATAAAACAAGCAGTGGTCGAATCGAGCGTTCTGTGAACGTATCGGCAGTCCGAAAGAAAATTCTGTGATACGTAAGTTGTATACAGTTATTGAATTGATGCAAACGGATCGTAATTATTTTAAAATACGAGGTGTGACAATTAAGTACTGAGAGTGATTCCATAATTATTCTACAACTCTGCCATCCCCTTCAAAGTAGTCCCCTTGGGCAGCTATACAACGATTCCAGCGCATTTTTCATGCTTCGAAACATTTCTAGAACTCTTCGGCTGGGATGTCCACGAGTACCCTCGTCGCGGCCGCCTGGATGTCCTCAATCGAATCAAAAGGGGTTCATTTGAGCAGCGATTTTGTTCTAGGGAACAAAAAAAGTCACAGGGTGACATATCGGGCGAATAAGGCGGTTGTTGCAACACAGCGATCCCTTTAGAAACCAAATACTGGCACACGTTGAGAGCGGTGTGGCACTGCGCGTTGTCGTGATAAAGGATTCGGCTACGAGCGTTGTCTGGGCGCACCCTGTCGACTCGTTCTCGCAATCTTTCGAGTACTTGGCGATAGTAGACTTGATTTACGGTTTGTCCCGGTGGAGGAAATTCTTTGTGGACGATTCCACGGCAATCAAAAAAAGGCAATAATCATTGTTTTCACCTTCGACTTGCTCATGCGAACTTTACTTAAACTTAAACTCTTTATGCCGTCGAAACACCTGGACACGACTAAGAGCACTATCATCATGTACTTTTACAATTTTGGCGTACGTTTCCGAAGCTGTTTCGCCCAATTTGGCGCAAAATTTTATCCCGACGCGTTGCTCTTGATTTCGTTTTTCCATTTTTGTGACGATCACCACGAAGACAGGTTTACTCAACACGACGCAGCAGGCCGAACTAAACAAGCTAGAGCATTGGCAAATATATCAATGGAGAGAAGAAGGATGCCGGGATGTATCTAATATATATGGTACATATGAAGTGGTATTAAACTAGTATGAAGCTGATGCTTAGACTGACAATTAACAGTTCGTAAGAAATCGCCATGTTAAAAATACCAGTTGCTTACAACTTTAAATGCTCCGAAAATTCAATTTTCTGCTTCAATGCTCAAGTAGTTGATTTGTTAAAGGAAGCAGTTAGCTTTTAGGCTAGCTAATTTCCAAGTTCTTAAAATTTTATAGAAAATACTCAGTTTTTGGGTTTGTATATAGCACGTCTGATGAGTTCCATCAGGTGCTGACAACTCTGGCTAAATTATCCCTTTGAGGAAATTCACTTAGTCGCTCCGTCTTTCGGACACATTTGTCTTTGATACTCTTACTATTCACCTTTTTATTAGGTATAAGGTTGAAATAGAATTCTAGTGTTCATTATACGAGAAATTATACTGGACCTCTGATCAGAATATCGATATAATGATATCGCTTCGCTGGCATAATCTCAAAAAGTACTTCAGAAAACTCCTTATGGGGAGTAATACGAGTTAATTAAGACACAGCAAAGCCGATTTTAGCTAGCTTTGTGGCGGACGTTTGAGCAACATTTTTTAGTTGGTTCTATGAGACGTCCGTTGAAAGCTCAGACTCTGAACATGTATGACTATGTGGACAAACCAAAAAAAAAATTAGTTCTCTGCACGTAATCTTTAACCACTCAATATAAAGGAACTTCCTACTTACCTTTGCCGAAAAAATCAATGATTTTCGACAAGTGCGAGGTAATAGATGACACAAAAAATGAGGAATAACGCACGGAGGAAGAGAAAATAATGACTGTGTAACTCGCAGCGCTGCGATCGAACCCAAAACTTGTCGAAAGGAAATAACTGAGAGCAGACATTTTCCGGGAATTACCATCTAAACTGCCCGCACTGAATATTTTTCAGCATTTTTTTTTTTTGTTAAGTTAGTAGCACTGTCCTTAATTACTATGCTAAAAATGAGCGCGATCTGTCAACCAGATTGTTTGCAGCAGCTGTTGAAATCAGTCGACCTTAGTTCCCTCTGCAAATTTTTTTTTACGGCATTAATCGAGTCGAAGCTGGTTCCAGGGAGTGGTAACTTGAGTTTTTGTAACAAAAAATGTCGCATGGGTCCAAATCCGATGGTATTGAACGAGTTTTTGGTCTTAAAATCGTCATGAAAAATCCATAAATTATTGACCCACAATTCCGGCCGTTTACGACGGATGCTTTCGCGCCAACGCCTCAAAACGCTCAAATAATACTCTTTATTGACCAAACTGCGAATATGGAAAAAAATACAATTTCCGGAAACTTTCCGCTCTTAATGTATGATATATCTAGAGTTTTAAGCAGTTTCATATATACCATAAGAAAAGGGTTGCCAAAATGTGTGAATATAAATAACTTGAGCAGCTGTGGCTTAGAAATGATTTCATGGTCCGAATTTTTACTCAAGAAGCTTAAGGGAGAAACCTGATCTATACCAACGTTCCATCCATAAAGAAAAATGAATGTTTTTCCAACAAATGACTTAGGTTAAGCCGTCGTCCGAAGGTTTGATGTATTTTTGTGAGGAGCTGACTAAGTTATTTATATATGGTGCCTAAAATATACTCAGATGAAAGAATATCTGACAACTTTAATCGTTGTATTGTTTGACTTAGATCTTGTATATGTATCCACAATCCACCATATATTTACCAGGCACCCAATCTTGAAAACATTTTTGTGCTACAGTAATTTCTCAAGACTGGATAGCAAAGCGCAGGCAAATCAAGGTAAGGAGTTGTGATTCCGATATTTGATATTCAAAGAAAAATCGCACTTTTTGTGATAAATGTGCGGTTGTTTATGCAATGTAAGAATTAAAAATGCCATTAATAGTGAAAAACCGTAAAAGGCAAATGGCCGCCACGACTACGTTCCAGGGCTGTCTACTTTTTACGACCTTTTCCAACACCAAATCACTTTGAGGTTTTGAGTCGACGTTGCCTTGATGGCGTAGACCTTAACTTTCACATGGCCTCAAAAGGAAGAAGACGCAAGGTATTCAATCACAAGATGTCGGTGGCCAATTCCGATCACCTCTTCGAGAACGAAACAAAACAACAGCGCGCCTGGATGATGACAACATCCGATGGATAGTGTTAGGAATTTTCGGGAAATCAATGGAATTCTACCTGAAAATAAATGTATTTATTTGTTTATCAATTTTATAAATATTTGTTAGAACTTTTGTATGTATGTACGAGTTGCGAAAGATAAGTTTTGAGTGTCATGCCTTTGCTTACACAAACACACCCTCGCCTGAAAGCTTTTACGCATGAATTGAAAAATGTTTGTACGAGTATATACCACCATACATAGATAAGCGTAGGCGTAGGCAAAGCAATGAAACGCAAATTCAACGAAATTGAGCGCTTAATAAGCGATACAAATATTTACCAAAGCCAATTGCCACCGATGCGGCAAAATGTTGCGCGTCGTTGCAGTTCAAAGAGTTCACTTTGACTTTGTTCATTACCATACTACATTTTATATTATATTATTATTCTTTCACTTAAACCGAGTTGGGCTTTATGTACATTAGATACAAAGCTATTGTATATAGCAAGATATATATGTATATATATATATATACGTATATGCGAGTGCGTTTAAGTAGTCCAGCTCACTTGAGATTTTCGCCTTAAACTTCAATGAAATTTAATATCACCGTTCGCGCCTTACCACCGTCGTTGGCGTCACACCAACACGTATACGTCAAGCACTTTCACACCCACACCATACCAATAAGCAACGACACAGTATTGAGGAAGTACAGCCCCAAATAATAATTGAAGTGGCAAAAGTGGCGTTGCTGAGCAAATATTTACTTTGTTAGGCGCTTAAAATTAAAAGGGGAAACAGAGCTATGAATATGTAGTATGTAGGCTTGTAGTACAAAAGAGGGTGTAGTGAAGGCTGCAGTGGCTGTCACCATTTGTTTAAACGCACCGAAATTGATATGTGCAAATATTTAACAATTTATGCCATTTAGAAAATTATTATAAGAGCTCTGTGTAAATATTGCGCACATATACATACATAATATACATATGTATATGTATATGCATGCATGTAAATAACTTAAATGTCATGTTTACAAGCAGCCGCAATGGCGTTTTCCATAATTAATTGGGTTTCGGGGAAAACTATTCTTCAACAACAGCTTTACTTGCTCCTTTCTGATTATTCTGATGCCTTTTTGCATCTAGAACATTCTAAGGAAGTCATGCTTGACTTGCTCTGGTCAAATCAAGAAGGCCAAAGGCGCTGAATTCAGGAAAGTTTCCTACCCAAAAGATTCATCGATACTGCTAAATTCGGTTGGTTACATTTTGCTGTTTCTAAATAAATCGAAAATTTCTTCAAAATAGATTGAAATGCTTTTCTTCGAATCTTGTGAGGCCATTAGGAAAAAATAAGTATTATATTGGTCCAAAGAATTCTTGAAGAAAAGTAGTAATCTTTGGCACAAAAATGTCTTAAGGCCAGGTTACTCCAAAAAACGTGTTTTTTCAAACAAATTTTATTTATTTAAAAAAAAAAATATTTATATGTCAAAGTTTTTATAGTTAAGTCGACATATAAAACTATTAATTGAATTATTTTTTTTTTTTTTTTTTTTTAAATGGCGCCTCTTGAAATTGCTGCCGAAACACGTCCCTTTTTTTGGTGAGGGTGAGTAACACGATAACTGTAAAACGAATTATCTGAAAGCAAAAATCAGAACGGTTTATATTCTATATCACATTGGCTATGGCCGGAACTATAATTAAACATTTGCAAAAACAAAAAAAAAAAATTGGCTGACTTTTTAATTTTTTTACCCTTTTTTCCAATTTTAATTGTTTATATATTTTTTTTAAATAAAAATAAATATTTTTGGTTGTTATACCGACCATAGAGAGACATTTTAGGAGTGAAATGCCGTATAATTCATGTTGATAAGTTCAATAGGTTCCAAATAATAGTGGAAAAAACATAGTTTCGAGTAAAACTCGAGGGGCCGGATCACCGCTCTCCCCTCTTCTATACTTACTTCTTGGTCTTGCCAACCTGCGCGACCAATTTTATATTATTTCCAAGTGTATTTTCTAGCAATTAACAGGAAAAAAAATTCGAATTTTTTAAATTTTTTTAGAGGAACCTGGCCTTAAGTGTGAAAGAGATAATAATTATGTCAGATTTACTGAGGACATTCTGCATTGATCTAAACAAGTGGTAATCGGAAGGAGGTATGTCTGGGCTATAAGGCGGGTGAGGTAGAACTTCCCACCCACAGTTTTCCAAATAAATAGTTTTTAACTGGCCTTGCAACATGAGGCCGAGCGTTGATTCGTGTCTGGTCGCATATTTTGGTCTCTTTTCCGCGATGGCCTTTTTCAAACGAATCAATTGTTTTCGGTAGAGGTCCCCATTGATCGTCTAATCCGATTTCAATAGGTCATAATAGAGCACACCCTTGTGGTCCCACCAAATACATAGCAGAACCTTGGCACCATGGATATTCGGCTTTGTCGTGGATGTCTATGGTTGGCCGGGCTTCACATACGATCTCTTGCGCTTTGGGTTATCATAATGAATCCATTTTTCATCGTCAGGGACAATCCGATGCAAAAATGACTTCTTTTGGTGACGTTGAAGCAACATTTCCGACATGCAGAATCGACGTTCGACGTCTCTTGGCTTTAATTCATAAGGCACCCAATTTCCAAGCTTCTGGATGAATGCTAATGAATTTAATCGTCTGGAAACGGTTGTTTGATCAACTCCTAATACTTTTGCAAGTTCTTCTTGCATCTGGCATGCATCTGCGTCGAGCAATGTCTCCAATTCTTTTAAACCGCGCAAACCACTTTTGGCACGTTCGGCTAAACCATAAACGTCCAGTAAAATACGATGGCTTTCGGTAGCACTTTTCTTTATGTTAAGGCAATGAAGAAGAACTCCCCGCAAAAACACTTTATCTGGTACAAATTTCGACGTTTTCAAATGAATGAAACAAATTGTTGTTCACGCTAAAACAAATGACATCTACTGAAAACGACGCGAAATGGCAATACCTTTGAAATGAATATAGCCACAGATGAACACGACACAAAATAATACTAG
This sequence comes from Ceratitis rosa, assembly GCA_037013455.1. NCBI lineage: Eukaryota > Metazoa > Arthropoda > Insecta > Diptera > Tephritidae > Ceratitis > Ceratitis rosa. Next base: position 18,221,030 of record JAWMAG010000003.1, on the reverse strand, counting down.
TAGAGCCCTCTCTTAGAAAACCGCACGAATTATGCATTAATTCCCAATAAATTTTTTGCTAAAAGAGTGCAGGAGAAAAACCTGATCTTGAACCTACATTCCATCCATAGAAAGGTTTGAATAGCAGTTGCACTCTGAAATCGATGTTTTACTCATTTTATAACAGCTAAAGTGATTTTCGATCTAGCTCTTCTTCCAATTTGTGGAGTTCATTTTAATGTTTTTCCAACAAATGACGTAGGTTAAGCCGCCTCCGGAGCTCTAATGGATTTTTCTGAGCAGCTGCCTAAGGTATATTATAATATACCAAGACGAAATCATATCTGATAACTGTAATCGTTGAGTGGTTCGAGATGCTCGAAGAGGTAATGTAAAATTCAGCAAAACAACTCATTTTACTAATTTTCTATACAAAAAAAAAATAGTCAAAATACGTCTCAAAGGGCTAAATTAATAATAAAAAAATAAACATGAAAAATGATTTTTTCAAAATTATTCGATTTTCACCTAACGACGTACAACAATAATTATATTACTAACCAGGTATTTCTTCATATATTTTAATGGCTTCTCTTTTTAACTGGCTCTTTAGCGCTTGAATAGACATTACTGAAGGACATCGTAGCACTATTTTCTTTGAGTAGGTGTCTGCTTGTGGTATTTATGAATTTTCAGACTATTCAAAAGAGTGCCATCTGTCGGCTGAAGTGCTGCAAATGTGGTGAAAAAAATTTATTCACCATTATATGCATTACATTACATTTTCATTTTCTCTTATACTTGCTTACTCTTTAATTTTTCGCTCTTTCCAACTACCCGCTGAGCGCAATAACCACTCGCTCTCAACAACTGGCACAGCCTCCTAAAAGTATGCTTCGGCATAATAAAATGTGTTGAAATCAGAGAGCAGCTCGATATTCTCACTTCCTTGAGTTCGTGCACTTGTTGTGGTTAGTAGTAGCTATGCTAAATGGAAAACATTTTATTTTTAACTGCTAGCAACTTATATTAATATATATGTGTGTGTGCGTGTGTGTGTGTTGGTCGAGCTATCAAACTACTGCTTATAAAATAATTTAATTTGATATTCCATTTGCTATGATTATTTCCTAATCTCATTCCACATTTTATTGCAATTTTTCCAACCGACTGACACATATGCCTTACACACATACCCACGCACACATACACACACATATGCGCGCTCATTTAATGCATTGAGCTTGAGTTTATACCTATATGCCTCACAATAATAAATGTTGCAAGTAAAAACACCGCTTGTCAACACAATGAAAAAACGTTTTATATTTTAAATGCGGCAAGCAGGTTGCTCATGGATGGCTTCAGTTAAATAATAAAAACACACAACAGAGGATGGTAAAAAAAAGGATGACGACGGAAAATAGGTCAGTGGCACATAAGAATAATCGCATACAACAATATTGCACTTATACGAGCGAGTACCGCATGCAGGCATACATACATAAATACATATGAATGTACATACATATGTACATACATACATGTGAACACACACCCATGCACAGTTATAACAAAAGTGTGTGCATTGGAGCAGCTGCAATTGCGTTCGTTGCTGGCATTTTGTTGTTGTCTATCTGTTGTTGACACTGTCGGCTGGAGCAAAGCAAGCAAGCAAACCGGCAGTCCCGGCAAAAATGGTAGCAGCAGCCACAGCAGCAGCAACAAAACCTCAACCTGTGGGTAGATGCGCCATAACTTACCACACACATACAAACGTACTTACGTTTTACAACTATTTCTCTTTGCTCAGCTTGTATGCTGGTAAGGCGACCTTTTTCATGCTTCACATAGTCGATTTTATTTTATTTTATGATTTTTATATCATAACGGTTCATGTAGCATACTACCCTGTAAGTTTAATTCTATTAGAAAATGTTGAAATATTTTGTTTGAATTTTTTTATTTTTTTATTTTCATTTTTGTTTTTTTTTGTCATCTTTACTTGCACATTTTTGAATAAAAATTTAACTCATCACTTAATCATATGCAGATTTATTCCAAAAAAAAAAAAAAATCGAAACTTTGTTTTTATTCAACTTAAAGTTTCATGGTGATTTTATTCCTCCTTCCTCCTTTTTTTTGCTGAAATATTTTGCTACTATTTTTGGATGAGAGCGGTCGCTCGTAAAACTACATTACAACATTTTTTTATTTTATTAAAGTTGTCTATCATTCATTAATATGCAAATGCTTTTCGGTCAAATATTTTAGTTTTAGTACAATGGCTGTTTCTGGTAATGCAAGAACGATAAGCTAGTTTCACACATTTTTTAAACATATATATTTTTATACGATAGAAGATGTTCTTTCTTTGATCCAGTGGCATACATACCTATATACATATGTAAATCACTTTTGGTGAGTTGAATAATTAGTTTAATAAACACTTGTAGTAGAAATTATCTGAATTATGACAAACAGAGTTGGTAATCACTTGCTGTGATGTCCGAAATAGGTATAAGTGAAATCCCTAAAAACCTCTCGAAGCTTCAGGCGAGTCTTTATCGACACATGTGGTTTGGCGTTGAATGGACGTTTGGTCAAAGCTTGGCTCTACTGGGTGAGTGCTTCCTTCAGTTGGTTAAACTGCTGACATTACAGGTCCAAATCAAGAATTGGACCGTAGGGCAGCAGTTCATAGCGTATGATTCCTTGCCCCAATCCCATCAAACGCACAACAAACCCTTCCTGGCAGCAAATTTTGGCTTGAACAGCATTTGTGCCTACTCACCGCTCTTCAGCAATTTTCGTTTGACGTTGAATCACTTATATTCACTTCTCCAGCACCAGTGTCCAACTGCTTCAGAAATGACCGTTACAGTATCAGGACCATCACTGCTATTCACAATTTCAACTGACTGTCTGTCGTTTTCACCATTGTAGAATCAAAATTGTAGAATATATGGTTTTTCCCCTCTGCTGGTGTCTATCTGTGACATACGCTCAAACATTACTGACTTAAGTGAGCTACACTTTTCCGGTTATTTTTTTTAGTACAAAATATTATCTTTCTAACGCCTTCCAATCTCACTTATAGAACGCAAGAGCCATCTGCTGTAAAAATAATGGATTATTTTTGATATATGTTATAGTGGTCCGATCTGGCCGGTTCTGACAAAAGATCAAAACTGAAGAGGTGAGGCAAAGGCTTAACGAGAAACTATTTTCCAACAGTGTTAACACCGGTTTAAAATTTGAATTTAAACGAATTCTTAAGAGGTATTGGCACAAAGTGATTTAAAATACTTACTAACTTACTACTTAATGTTTGAATAATTTAAAATTTAAAAATTTAAAATTATGAAATAAACAAATAATTGTTCAACCTTCTCCTTATATTATTAATAACTGTAGTCTAGAGTAAATCTTCAACTTTGTTAATTTGGGGGTTATGATGGACCCTAAGCTCAATTTCCATCTTTATATCAATACCACTATCTTAAAAGCTAAAAATGCTTTTTCCTTTGTCAAAAGTTAGTCAAAAGAATTTAAAAGCTCTGTTGTAACAAAAGCACTTTATACGACTTTGGTGAGGCCAATATTAGAATATGGCTCACTGATATGAAACCCCAATTATCCGGTTCATTCTGATAAGTTGGGGTCTGTTCAAAAACAATTTTTGCTTTTTACATTAAGTCATTTCCGCTGGAACTCTACGATAAATCTTCCTCCCTATACCAACCGTGTAAAGCTTCTAAATCAACCTACTCTCGCTAGTCGTAGAGAATAGTTTTAGCCGAACAATTTTAAATTTCGACGCATTACAAATGCTTCCCAATCATGACTCAGCATATTCCATACGTTATGCGGATGGCACCTCTCGTGTCGATTGGGTGGGTGGAGAGTATTCATTGGGCTTATTATTAAAAAAAAATGGAATGTTAATTAAAAAGAAAATATATCTATATACAAAAATATTTATAACCACTAAAGCGATTTTCGAACGAGCTTTTTATCCAATTTGTGGCATATGTCTTAATATTTCTCCAGCAAATGCATGCACATACAGTTTACTTTAAAGTCCCTCCGAACGAATTATGGGTTCCTGTGTAAAGCTGGGTTTATTAGAATTAGAAAAATTTATTTTAAATATTTTTTTTTCTATAATCTACGGCCACCAAAGATATATATCTAACGATGTATGACACTAAGCTTCAAAATAACTCCTGTAATTTATGATTAATTTTTAAAAGCTGTTCAGCTGACATTTACTTATTTTCTTATAAAATAGGTTTTTGAAAAGTAATTAAAAAAATCCAATATTGCATTTATTGATTTTAATATCAAATTCAAGGGATTTTTTAGTAACCACCTTTATATTAGGTCAAGTAAAAGGTTCGTTCGGTTTTCGTCTAAGATATGACGTTATTGTCCATAGTACTAGTGTTATGTGTCGCATTATGTCGTACTATACGGCGCTGAAAACGTGTTTCTTCACGCTAAAAGTTTGTCTTTGACAGTTTTTCGATTGATTGACTCAGTACGTTGTGAGCGCTCGTCAAAGATGGACACCAGCAAAGAGAAAATTCGCTAAATTTTATAATTTTTTTTCGATCAAGGCGAAAAAGCAGCCAAAGCGCCTGAAAAAACTAATTTAGTTTATGGGCCCGATACTGTAAACGAACATGTAGCACAAAAGTAGTTTGCTAGGTTCCGAGTTTCCGTTCCGGTAATTTCGATGTCAAAGATGCATCGCGTCGGGAGGTCTGTCGTCGAAAATTGCGATAAAATCATGGAAATAGTGGAACAGTCCATCACATGAGCACTTATTTAATTGCTGAGGAACTAAAGATAAGCTAGAAAACCGTTTGGAGCCATTTTCATAAAAAAAAAACCGAACGAACATTTACCTAATATTTAAAAGTTCCACTAGTGTTACAGTTTGTGAAAATAATACTATAAATACTATAAAAAAATTGGCGTAACTGTCTTCTGTACCATCTGTGAATAATTTGGTATCACTTTATCTTATAAAAAATATTTTAATTAATAATTTCACTAAATTAGATAATCTGTAACAAATTAAAATGGATATAAAACTTCAAATCAGAAATCCAAATAGAAAATCAATTTACGATTACCGATCCATATTGATATGGTAAATAATAAAGTTAACACGTTTCAGCCTTGTATAAATGCACTTACTCGGATTATTTGGTACCATGATAAAAAAAAAATTTAAGATTGTTTCACTTCAAACATTCTGACACAGAATATGTTGGTGCCATATTTGAAGCATTCTTCTTGAGCAATTTTTTTATTCATTTACTACAATTAATTTATATATCTTTATATACATATGTAAGAGTTTTTATTTTTCAGTATGGTTTTTAGTATGGAAAAAATATTCTTTAGATTTCTCTTCAAAATGGTTTTTCTACGGCCGCTGTCATCTCACTGTCATCTGAAACTCTTCGTCCTCCTCGTAGCTCCTTATTTAAATTTGAAAAAAGAAAAAAGTCACTAGGTATCCGGTCGGTATATGGTAAATATAACTTTAAACGCGTTTTTCTCAGTATGGTGTTTTCAAAGTCGGTGACCACTATAACTCGAAAACGGCTGAACCGATTTGTCTAAAATTTTAACACAAGCTTCTTGAATATATTTTTCAGTGATTAAACTAAGGTATTATTTTTCCGATAAATACTTTTCTTTTATAAACAATTTAAAATCGAAATTTCGCTGAAAAATCAACTTTTTTCTTTGAGAAGGCACCATTTTGACAAACAAATTTTTTTGCTTATTCCTTCATGATTAATCACTAGATTTAACATTACTTTAATGAAATCTGTTTGGTTTTTTAATTTCAGATGATCCAGTTAAGAGATAGAGTGGTCACCGCAAGACGTCTTTTTTCAGAGAACCTCCTGGAGATCAGCTGTAGCTCTTCTCCAGAGAAATATTTTTACTAGTTATAAGGATTAAAATATTGTTGAATAATACCATAATAATTGTGTAAACTTTTTGAATCAATAAATTCTAAAGACTTCTAAAAAAAATTTCTTAAAAATTCGTTTTTTTTTGCCCATTAACTGTATATAACCCCTTAAAGAAACAGCACTACACGCGCTAACTTGCCACGCCTCTTCTATATAACTGCCTCACGCGCTTGACTTAACATATTGCCGTAATACTCGCCCTTCATATTCGTAGTAGTTCCCTTTGACAATTAATCAGTTAATATTATTCCCTCGCTATCCCAGAAAATGGTAGACATAATTTTCGACGCTGACTTTTCCACTTGACATTTTTGTGGTGGCCTCTCCCCTTTCTTTATCCACTGCATCGACTTCTGTTCGGACTCGAGATCATATTGAGGTATCCAAGTTTCACCAACTGCTACAATAAGTTGCAAATATCATACAAATTGGCACAATCCCAAAAAATCTTTAGAACACTCCAAACATAGCTGCTTGTCGAGTGGCGTGAACATTCGCGGTACCCACCGCGCACTTATTTTTTTCATATTCAAATGTTCATGGAAAATTTCTCCTGCTCTTTCTTTGCTAATCTGTAACCATCTTGCTTTCTGCCACAATTTGCATCTTCGATCAGCCAGCACTAATTTTTCGACTTTCTAAACATTTTCTTCAGTCACGACCGTCACTAGGCGCACCGGGCAGGGGTCTTCTTCACAGGTCTCTCTTTCTTGTTAAAACAGCCAAGCCCATTTTTTCAGCATCGTATATGAAGAGGCAGGGTCTTGGAGAATCGATGACATCCCTCTAAAAATTTCTTTCCAATGTCTGATGGATCAACTCACAGCCTAAATCATTGAGCATACAGATATCAAATTTGAAAATTGTATGTACGTGTATGCTGCTTATTGCATAGGCATTCTATAAGAAATAATTTTCCGGGAAGTGGACGTGGAACAGAAAATTAAATTTATTTTTTAAACGTTCGATTTACACGAAATTTGGTTCAGATTCGCATGGGGAAGACTTTTTCTTCCGGAAAGTGAACTTGAAATCAATATATTCAGACAAATCGTACTTACTGTTCGACTTACTTAATATTTTGGAACATAGAAAGCACTTTTTCCTCCTTCAAATCGATTTTATATAAGGGAAGAAAGTTCGATTAAATCTAAAAATGATACAAATATTATTAATTATTTTTATAAAATAGCCAAAATCGAGAAATCAAAGAATTTAATACCACAAACCACTCGACGTGCCCAATATGCCTAAATTCGACGAATTGGAGTTTCTCTGAATAAAAGTAAAGGCTTGGCCTCGCGGAAAGCATTTTCGTTGAATTTACCAGCCACTGCCGCAACAAAACAAGTTTTTATTAGAGATAACATATAAAATTATATTGAAATACACAGCTAAAAGGTTTCACTGGAAATCTACGTTATATTTTAAATTTATACCAAAAAGTTTCAAAAAAGTATAAAATAATTACAAAAAAAGTATAATAATAATATATTCATACATGCATACATAAATTTGGCACTCAACTAAGTATTTTAAAATCCATAAAATGGCCATTAGAGATATCTACGCTGAAGTGTATTTTTAAAATATATATATATATATATACCTATGTACGCACATATTTCCACGCTCATAATTGAAAGTACTCACAACGCGGTCGCGTATACGCACTGGCGTCTCTGTCTACCTATCTGTTCATCCACAACGAACAAGCAAACGCTATGCCAGCGTGATGAGTGCTTGTGCTTTCGTTGCGGTTGAGGAGATGAGTTAGTAAAACGCCTAAAGTGTAGGGATAAAACATTATACAGTACCTATATATGGTACATACATACCCTTAGAAAAATAGAAAGTTCTGTTTGTGGTCTGGTAAATGAGAGCAACGACGGTTGTTTCACACGTTTTGCAGCTGTTGTTGCTGTGACCAGTGCGAAATGCTGCTGTATTTTTGCTTGTGTGTGTGTGAGAGTGTGTGCATGTTGATGTAGATGTGGGTGTGTGCTAGCTAATTTGTAGTATTGCCCACAAATAAAAAAAAAACATGTCTACTTTATAGTTTTTATTTCTACTTCAATTCTAACAATTTTTTTTTGTTGTTTTTATGTTTTTGTGGGCGCTTTGTTGTTTTAGCCACTGTTGATTTAACAACACAAATGAACCACAAACACAAAATAAGCGCCAACCTACAGTCGCGCGCAGAGACAAAAAAAAAAAAAGAATCCAGATACAGACACAAACAACGAGAAATACAAATAAATGCATGAACAACAACAACTGGAAAGTATAAACAAAACGGAGAGTAGGCAAAAAAAAAACAAACAACAAACAAATACGAATGGCAAAAAACATGCAACACCAACAGAAATAACAATAACAATTTTTTGGTCAAATTGAGGGAAAAAACAATGGGGAAAATAATAATAAATACCAAACGCAGACACAACATTGAATTCGACATACCATAAGAGCAACAACAGCAAACAGTATACAACATCTAATAGCAAACAACAACAACAAGGCTTACCTAAAAAAGGCTGCAGCAACGCATTTTCCACTTATTTTCGCCATTTCACTCGTTGTTATTTTAGGCGTTTTCCGATGTTTTGCCATTTCTATATACCATTTGCTGTTATTGTTGCGCTTCGTATATATGTGTGTATGTGTATATGTTGTTAGTGCGCTTTAAATGCTTTAGCTTATTTTTTATTTCTTTTTTTTTTATTTTTTTTATTTTTTTATTTTTTTTTAAATTTTTTTTTTTAACTACTGTCCTGTTGCAATATGCACTCGCTTGTATTACATTTTCTGCTCCGTTTGGATTTTGTGTATTTTGTTGTTGCAAATTTTTTAGCGCGCTTTCCATGGTAATGCTTTTTTATAATGCTTTCTATATATGACTTTTCCATTTCTGATTTTTTGTTTTTTCTTTGTTTTTCTTGTTGTTTTTAACTCGAAATGTGTAGCAGTTACTTCCGTTTTTAGCGCTGCAACATTTTGCTGGTCGAGTTGGTGGCGTAATTATTTTAGCATAAAATGTAGATTTGCGCAAAAATGCCATTTGATGTTTCAGAGTCGTGAATTAACATGCAGTAATACAAGTTGATATGTTTTTGTTGTTGTTTTTTATTTATTTTTTTCGACTAGAATTTATATATTTGAATAGCAATTGAAACTGGCACTTTTGTTTTAAACTTTTCAGACAAATTTATGCACATATTCAGCGTTGATTTGGCAAATAGAAAGCCATATGTCTATTAGGGTCACAACAAAAACTCACACGTAGGAGATTCACAAATTTGTATAATATAAATTTTTAGGTAAAATATTTTTTTAAAATCCCATTTGAGTTGAGTTGTATTTATGCGGCTATAGGTCAGTCAATAGGCCTATTTTGATCCCTCAACCAGGCTCCTGTTTTCACCTTATCAAAGGTTTAACTCATTTCGTGTGCCTTATACCAGGTGTGTTAGTTGAAATTTACCGGTTTTTTCGATAAAGAAAACACTTAATTTTCAGAGGAATCTCAAATTTTTTTTATTCAAAGTATTGACCATTGGTTTCTACACATTTCCCCCATCTCTCAGGCAAATTATGGATACCATTCCGAAAAAAGAAAAGCAACGAATGCCGCAAATGCGATTTACTTGGAACGAAACTCGACATATTCACCGAGGTAAACAAATATGACGGTAATAATTTGGCGGAATGTGACTTGCGTATTTTTGTAGGTTAATGGCAATGGAAAAAATTACATACATACCAAATCATAGAGATTTATACATATTGCTAGCGACATCTACTAGTAAAACCGGCACACTTCAACAAACACACCTGGTAAAAGCAACAAAATATTAAATTTTCGCTAAGACTTGAGCTCAATGAAACACCTCGGATGATATACTCCCCGTTTGTTGACGACGCCCGAAAATGTCTTAAGGATTACGGTTTGAGGGCACCTGGGAGATGCCACTGCCCAGCTGGTTGATGTCCTCGTAGGAATAAAGGCTGGCGGTGATATCCAAGAAATACGATGGACGGTACAAGAACGGTGGAAGGTGTGTCCTTGTGAGATTTACTACAGCGGCCATATAGAGTAGCGGAAATTTGGTGTCGGATTCATACCGATGGATGAAGGTCTAGCCAAAATCCGCATAAAAACGAAATTTTTCAACACAACACTGATTTGCGCCCATTCCCCGACGGAAGAGAGGAACGATGTGAACAAGGATGCCTTTTACGAGCATCTCGAATATACCTACTTATGAATGTTGCCCCCGTTCCGATGTCAAAATTGTGCTTGGCGAATTCAACGTCAGTGTGGGGAAAGAAGCTATCTTCCGCAAAACTGTCATAACAAACATCCCCAAACGGGCTGAAGCTGATCGATTTCGCCGGGGTCCGAAATATGGTTGTTCGTGGTACTACATGCCAGTACTTGGCTGTCCCCTGATGGAAAAACTCAAAACCAGATCGATCGATCATGTTGTGAGAGACGCAAGACATGTCTCTTGTTCTTGACGTGACACTCCAAGTAAACAACATCGACTAGGACCACTATCTTGTTGCAGCAAAGAACGCTCGTCAGTAACCACAAGGAAATTTCGATATCGAAAAGCTGTAATCACAAGAGACCGTCAAACGGTTTTCTCACGTCACTGTTGACAGCCTGAAAATCCAGCGCAGAATCACTATAGCCAATAGGTGCTACTTTGGTCTGAGTAGGCAATTGAAAAGTAAAGTCCTCTCTCGACGAAAGAAGACCAAGCTTTACAAGTCGCTTATCGTTCCCGTCCTGCTATGTGGGGGGGAGGAGTGGACGATGACAACATCTGAAGAGTCGGCGTTAGGAATTTTCGAGAGAAATGTTTTGCATATGATTTATGGTCATTTACGAGTTGGGAACGGTGAATACCGCAACCGATGGGACGATGAGCTGTATGAGATATACAACCACTGAACGCTTTGAAATACTACAAAAAGGTGGATTCAAACGTGACCACGTTTCGTGATTTAAGAAGTGATTATGGTGTACATAAACGTCCAACTACTCAAGTAATTGATAGAATTTTAAAGAAATTTTAAAACGCTGGATCGACGCTGGCAGATATTTTAGGGGGTTTGCATCAACGTTTTGCCCGTTCTACCTCAAATATCGTATGCGTCCATTTCTCAACGTTCTCAAGAGCTGAGACCTTCTTACTGCACATTATGGCGTATTTTTCACTTGGACTTACACTTACATCCACAAAAGATGCAGCTTATATAGCAGCTGGCTTCAGTTCAGTTCGGTACATACGCCAAATTGGGTGCTTGAACAGCAAGCATTGGACGGAGTGACTTTATTTTATCAAAAATTTCACAGCCGCATTTCTTGGCGATGTCAATTGGACATCGCGATCATACGATTTGACATTGTTGGACTTTTTTGTAGGGCTACGCAAAAACACGGTCATAGAACCGGATAAACAGTTCTTCGCATATATGATAAGTTTTTCCTTCAAGACCTATGCGCGAAACTTTCACCAGAAGCCATTTACCTTCACGGGCCAACCGTCATATTTTGAAACCTGCTCGTCGTTAACAGATATGCGCAAGCGGATGCCCTCAGAGCATGATTGCAATCATAGGTAATGATTTTCCACAATAACTGCTGAATCTTGGGGAAAGGAATGCTTTCTGCGCAAAATTTAAGTAGAAAATGTGGCATCTATCCAAATAGACTGTGACTTACAAATTTCATTAGCTCTGGTATACGCCGACAACAATGTTTATACGCGGGACGAGACCCCTAATTGCAGAAAAAAAGAACAAAAAGCACCTGAACGACTAGCTCATACACCAAAGACCTGAAGATGCCAACTGGAGTTAACTTCACGTGGGCCTACTGCGAGTTGGAGTTCTTGGAAATCACACAAAATAAAATTACATTAAATATCGAATTTCAGTCTTTAAAAATAAAAACTTATGCAACGCTTATGCTATTATAGCCTAATCAGCAATATTGCACCAGTCTTTTTATCTCTTCCCCGTTCTGCATCAATTGGAGACTCCTACTGAAGCCAGGTACTTCTCCACCTGTTTCTTTCAACGGAGTGGAGGTTTTCATCTTCCTCTGCATTCATCAGCGGATACTGGGAGGAATACTTTCAGAACTGTAGTGTTTTCCTCCTTGCCTGGACGACACGAACTAGCCAGCGGAGCCGCTATCTCTCGATTCGCTGAAAAAGGTTAATATCCTTCGTATTTCCCTCTTATCTTATCGTTACATCATTTACGGTATTACTAGTGGGCGGTATGCAATGGGAACGGTTGAATAATGATTAAGGACTTCACTATAAAATTATCCACTCAGTTCTAAGTAACACGTGTTGGCAAGCTCGATTCTGCAACGGATTTCCGTATCGCAAGAAGAGGTTTTTACTCTGATTCTGATATTTTCCAACATCAGTTAACATATATAACAGTAAAAGCTATTCGGGGATAACCAATTCAGATATAGCAAGTTAAAGTCATCTCGTTTTCTTGATATTTAAAGCAGTTTAAAAATCCAAGATTTCTTAGATTTAACGCATGAAGAATATCTGGTCAATGTCGGATTTGCAAGATGTCAAGCCAGACCAAGTTACAGATAAGACTTTATATGCAATGAAACATTATTTTTAAATTTACCCAAATATATGTAAGTATAACAAAAATTTAAAGACCAAATCGCCAGCGCCACGACTGCACCACTACAAGCAAAAGCCTCCAAGGCGGGCATAGCAACAATATAATCAGTAACCAAAGGAATACAACCGCGGAAACTGCAAATCACACGGTCAACGCCTTCGGCAAAACAATTACAACAAAAAGTCTCCTTACACATGAATGCCTCGAGAAGCGAGAAAACAACGACAGCGAAACACTGAGTGCTATAATTAACGAAACTCCCCCGCACCAAGGCAACAAGCTGCACAGCTACAGTTAAACTTCCTTATATAGATTATATTTACATATACATATATTGTAATTATATATATTGTAATATTCGAGGGGACTAACAAAAATTCGATAAGTTGAGCAGAAAAAAAAGAAACGCATTTTCTTTTAAATTTTTTTTTTTTCATTTTTGGAAATAACTAGAAATCAAAAGGGGCTATATCCTGGACGCATTTCTTCAATCCCAGAGATCGCAATAAAATGACTCGTTATTTCAGCAGTGTGGGATGGCGCGTTGTCATGATGTAAAAAGTAGCATCGCGAAGTCTCTTTCTTCCTGTTTTCCAACAAATTTTTGAAAACTTTTGGTAAGTACTCTTCGGTGTATCATTTTGTAGTTAACGTCTGACCCTCTGACCCTGTTTCAGTGAATTAGCAGCTACGGTTTTAGATTGATTTAAGTAAACTGACATCATTACTTTTGCTGCTGATTTTTGTTGCTTAGATTTTACTGGTGGATTTGCTCCTGCTGGAATACATACCATGGACTGTTGTTTGGTTTCTGGATAGTACTTATAAAACCAAGATTCGTCACCAGTCACGACTTTGCTAAAGTTGCCAGACTGATCATTTTCGAATTTGTTTAGGAAAAATTTTGCAAAATGCACTCGATCCTCTTTGTGGGCCTCATTTAAATTTCATGATACCCATCGAGTAGATTTCTCGTGTATCCCAGATGATTACCTAATAGTCACGAGACAACCATGTCATTCAATCCTAATCCATTAGCAATCATTTATTGTATCAATCGTGGGTTTCCGTCTATTTTGGACTACACCAGAGCTACGGTGACGTCGTAAGTGCAAGATTTTTGTCGACTTTCCGGATTCTCGTCCTCTACAGAAATCTTCGGAACCACTTAGAAATAGTCTTTAAAGACGATGCAATCATTCCATATGCAATTGGGCATTCACTGAATATTTGTATTGACTGTAAATTACGCCGAAACCCGAAGAGAATTACATGGTGAATTTCTATTTGTGTTGGTGATGGAATTTCGTCTAACCTATCCTCAGCTGTCTTGAGTTTTCTCATTTTTTTTAGGCTTTACAAAAACAAATTGAAAACCATCAACTGACCGAACTTTTGTTTATCCCCTCGTATAGCAAGCATATATAATTGTAATTATAATAATTATCATTTACAGCGAGTGCAACGGTACTTTTAATTTCATTTGAGGAAAAACTCACCCTACATACATATGTGGAGAAGTTTATATATGCAATATAAATACATATGTACGTATAATATTTATATATATGGTATACCTACATTTGTGAATATTAGCCAGACGCCGGTATAATAAATAATACAAGCATATGTACATAGTTTTGCACTCATATGTATTGTACATAAATACACACATACGCCGGTGTACATTTCGGTAAAGACACCAGAAATATAATTTATGGCAAACACAGAACGCAGGAAACTGCCGCGTCTGGCTGCAGCTTTTACAAATGCAACCAAAAGGCTCCACGGCGCGCAAAGGAAGTGCTGTTCGCACACTTGGAACGATATTCATGCTTCATGCTAGCCAGCAAATACATCATACATAATATATGTACAATACAATTAATAAATATATGGTATTTAGAAAAGAGCCTGAAATTAAAGTTTAAGTAAATGAAATCGTAAAGTGAAAAATTCTACGAAAAGACACGGCGATTTACAGTAGTTTTCAAGACCGAAGCGGACACTCTTAGGACAAAAAGAGGTGATCAGTTACTAGATACCCAGAGTATATTGAATTTATGGAGGCAACATTTCTCCAGCCTGCTAAATGGCAGTGAAAGTGCACCACCCGGAGATGACGAACTCGAAACCCCAAGCCAAGATGATGAAAAAGACGCTCTATTACCCGTCTATGATGAGGTTTGCATAGCGATGTTTCGCCTAACGAACAACATAGCGACTGAAGCCGATAGAGTACAAGCTGAGCTATTCAAATATGACCGTGTAGAATTGATAAGATGTTTGCAGCAGCTTCCTTGTAGAATTCGGTAGGACAAAAGCTTGCCCCACTCTCGGAATTTATGTAAGTGTACTCCATTTAATCCATAAAAATGAGGATTGGCCTACTCAATATCACATATAAGGTCCGCTGCCAAAGAGCCCACCGTCAACAAACTGACTGGATTTTATCAGTGTGGCCTTAGACCTAGTAAATTAACAATCTAGATACCATGCGCCAAATCTTGGAGAGGACTTGGGGAAAAGAGGATCGACACACACCACGTCTTCGTCGATTTTAAGGCAGCCTTCGACAGCATGAAAAGGTGGTATGCCGCTATGTCTGAATTCGGCATACCCGCAAAATTTATACGGCTGTCTAAAATAATCCTAAGCAGCACCGCTAAAGTCGTCCAACACTACCACGGTATATTAATATAAAACACCCTGAGGTATTTAAAAATATTCTGCACATTTACCCAACTGAGTATGTAGTTTAATGCAAACACCTTATGCTTCCTGAAGAGAGAAATCATTTAGCGTCGCTCTCATATATGGTACATATCTACATACTTACTTACCCACATCGCTTATAACAATGCAATTTTGAGTGCTGAAACGTAAGAAGCACATGATGAAAATTCGAAACACGTCAGCTGTTGTCTACCACGCACCTGGCAAATTATGCATTACCTTGGAGCAAGCATAAGTAATGTAAGTATGAGCCAAGCTGACGTGCTTTCTGGCTGCAGACCTTTTTAATAGCTGTGTGCATTTATGTGGGAATGATAGAAAGAGGGAGTAATCTACGGCTGGCGCTTTAATAATAAAATTCAAAACAAGTAAGATTATATTAGGGTGGAACCGAATATTGAATGTATAAATGTCAAGAATAGGATATAGCAGCTTGTGATTTCTGGTTAACAAAAAAATTTAAAAGTTAAGGTCTTTAATTGCAACGAGGAGATAATTGATGTGGTTAATGCTGAACTTGATAAACTTAAAAAGCAAGATTTTGAAGACAGTTTTCAGAAGTGGATCTATAGGCTTAAGAAATGCCTTGAAATCAATGGCGATTATGTAGAGAAGGTAGAAAAGGACAAAGATTACGAATAAATACAAAAAGGATTTTTTTTCTGGTCAACTTACCGAACTTTTGTGGAAATGTAAATATACAGCCCTAGTAGTTAGGCTTTAACTTTTACTTTAATTCTTATTGCTCCTTTTTGAACTAGTATGTTACCGGAATATTTCTGACCGATGGTTGATATTCTGTTAAACCTTATAGAGCAAAATGAGCGGTTTTGATTAAAGTTTTCGGTTTATTTTGAACTAGTACTCTTACTAGTGACTTCTAACCTAGTAATTTTTTGAAACATTTGTAATTAATAAGAGGCGAATAATTTCTTATAAGAAATCGAAAGTAGTTACTAACTAGTTCGTGTTATTACGCCAAACGTATATGCATTACTATGTGTTAAAAAATACTAATTTCAGTAAGTATGTATATTTAGAAACATTTTTCTTTTGACAGGCAGATGCATATGATACTCGCTAGAGTAAATTTGTTGCTTTGTTGATATGCCTTAAGGTGTTGTTGTTGTTGACATGGCACTCATTGCAGTTTGTTTTGGTTGTTGTTGTTGTTGTTGTTATTATTGTGGTTGTTGTTGTTATTATTGTGGTTGTTGTTATTGTTGTAGTTATTGTTGTTGCTGCTGTTATTATTATTATTGTTGTTGTTTTTGTTGGTGTTGTTATTGTTGTTGTTGGTATTGTATTTGTTGTTGTTGTTGTTGTTGTTGTTGTTGTTGTTGTTGTTCTTGTTGTTGTTGTTGTTGTTGTTGTTGTTGTTGTTGTTGTTGTTGTTGTTGTTGTTGTTGTTGTTGTTGTTGTTGTTGTTGTTGTTGTTATTGTTGGCGTTTTTGTTGTTGTTAATGCTGTTGCTGTTGTTGTTGTTGTTGTTGTTGTTGCTGTTGTTGTTGTTGTTGTTGTTGTTGTTGTTGTTGTTGTTGTTATTGCTGTTGTTGTATGTATGTATTTTACAAATTGGATGTTTGCACCTTTGGCATTCTGCCGTAATAAACATGCCACAAGCTTTCCAACCGCCAAGTGCCACTGTAGCGTTCAAAGACCGGTAGCAACAATAACACAACTACATACATATATGTGTATATACATAATGTATGTAGACATGTATTGGACTATGGCAATATGGCGCGAAGGAAACCCAAACCGGCAAAACTTACAATTACAGTGATAAACACATGCACATACGTACTAATATAAATAGCATATTTACTTGTATGGAGTACATGGTAAATATAAACATAGCACACAAACACACACGCACACACACATTTACATAAACACCTGCAGGTGCATGTATTGCATATTTATTTAGAGCCGTCCGTAAGGTGAACTGCCTCGTTTCGAGCTTCAGCTAACCATCTCTACAACTCCTGCAAGCAAAGATTTCGCTATTTTTGCACATTTTTTGTTATTTTAGTCTCCCGATTTTGTTTTTTTTTTGCAACTTGCATCGCTGCAACGCAAAAATATTGTCTAAGCACGTTTTGCACCTTCTCGTATAAACTTGTAATGCCAATAGAATGGAACAACGCGTTGCCATGGCTTTGCCTTTGCGCTTCAGTTGTTGGTTGTGGTGGCAAAGCAGATTATTTTGAAGTGCTCACACGTAGCTACTACCTGGTCCTACGCTCATCAGCTATTACTATTGTCGCGTACTGGCCGCAACAAAAACTTCTTTTGTGTTTGTTTGTTCATTTCCTTTGTTTTGCCTAATATTCCTCTCACTCCAAGCGTTGGCAGTGGCATCTGTCGGAAAATAATTGTATAATTCAAAGCCATGAATTGTTGGCACGGTTGTACTCGGTGTGTGCCTACCCAGTGGTATAAGTCTCCAAAAGGAGATGTTCATCAAAACGGTTCCTCCACTAACAAATATTAGGGAAACGGAATGCTTTGCGCGAGTATTCCGTAAAAAGGGGTGTCGGCTTTCTTTTTATACGGCGAGGGGAAAATTATCCCAGTGTACTTGGTGTGCCATGGTGGCGTGCGCTATATAACTCTGTCCCTTTGGGTAATGAGGGCGGCGCCAAATGATTGGGCACCAATACACACTCGCCTGAGAATTCTGACGGCCGACGCGTAGCTTGCGGCCTGGCTCGTAAGTGCGTGCCGGATCAGATTCTAGCAATCTTTAAAAGCGTCAACATCTTTTTTTGCGCAGACGAGCGTATTTGTGATTTCGAGAAAAAAATATAAAAAAGTAAAATAGTGCAACAGGCGTGTTTTTTTTTTGAGTCGAGCCAAGAGAGGCAGAGAGGGCAGTTGAAGCCCAAAAGATTTATACACGCGAGTTGGATAGTGGCGGAGCTGGAGTTTGGCGACATCGTCCGGAGGAGCACCGAAGTTGGGTACTCACACCCGACCGAGAAACCATAAGTATCATTTTGTGTATATATTGTTTCCGTACGTTTTTCTGTCGTGCCGACAGTGTCGTTCCTTCGTTTTCCCATACCCATCCTTTTAGCATCCCGCACCCAGAGCCCAGTCATACAGGCGGGTTAAAGTTACCCCCGGCAGCACGGGAGTAGTGCGAGTAGGTTCGTAACCAGTTTGGTTGGACCACACCTCGGGTGCACCCCAAAAACATATTTTGCTTATTTTGTGTGTGTACATATACGTTTAGTTTTGCCCTAGTGTCTAATTATTGTTGTGCGATCTTCGTTTATCTAAGTCAGCGGTGATCATTTTACAATACTTGGTTTTGTTCTTGCTAGTAGTTGTTGTTCTTGCACTTAGCTGTTGACCCACGCCGTCTTCACTAAGCTGGCCGGTCGCTTTGTTAGTTTTGTCATCTCCTTTTTGTGCGGTAGTTTGTTTTGTTAGCGTGTGTAGTTGTTGGTAGGCGCTTGACCAACAGCCACTGTAGGTATACATATGTATGTACGTATGAACATACGCCCATACATATTGTTAATTGGAAAAAGTGGAGGTGTCAAATTGGCGCCCAACGTGGGGCCCAAATATTTAAAGATAAAAATATTTTGCAGAAGAGGTTGTGTTTAGTAAAACTGTTTCGAGTGGCGTTTTGTGCTGTCGATTCTTGTTTTTAATAATTTTTAACAATTTTCTATTTTTTTCTTTTTGGTAGTTAGGCATTTCGATAGAGGAAGTAAAGAAGAGATTGGGGGTCGAACCCAGGCCCATCGGCAGATTCATTAAAATATATTTGGTAGAAAGGAATTTGGTGAGTCCGTTCCGTTTTGTAAATTTGCAATTTTTGTGTGTGCGTTGCGGTAAATTGTATTGAAGTGTTATCTAGGTAGAAAAAAATTGTATGTCAAGTGTGCTGAGACTGGTCCGAAAGTGACCAGTAGTGCTCGTTGCAAATTAGGTTGTGTTTTTTTGTTTTTTTTGTTAATCAAGGATTTTTGTTGTCTTTTTTATTGTTTGCGATTAATAATTTTTTTTTTTTTCTTTATTAAAAAAAAAAAAAAATTTTTTTTTGTGTTTTGGATAATTACTGTGTTGTCGGAGTAGACAATAGTTGTTTTTATTTTTTTTATTAATTTTTTTTGTTTCTTGTGGTTAGGCTCTTCTGTTGTTTACGTGATAGGGTCTTTTGTTGTGCCAGTATAGGGCAACGAAGGAATTATATTAGGATAATAGTTTTTTTTAATTTTGATTTTTATTAAATTATTATTATTATTATTTTTTTAACTAAATAATTTTTTTTATTTATTTTTGGTTTTTTCTTGTTTTTTGATTTTCGAGTTTATTTTGTTTTTTTTATTTAAAATGGAAATAAATCGTTTAGCGCAGGATGAGCTCGCGTACGAGATGGAGGCACGCGGCCTTCCAGTCGGTACGGTCGAAGCCATGCGTAAGTCGCTTAGGGCGTCGCGTTTGTTGGAGAAACGAGGTTCGGTAAACCTCTTTCAAGACTACCCCTTCAGTTTCGACGAAGATAAGACGGCGGTCGAGTCGAAACTGGAGGAGGTAGAAAAGTTAATCGCGTCGGTTTCGGGTGGAGGAAAGCCATCGCATGGAGCGAAAGCGATGGCGAAGATCGAGTGGTGTCTTTCGCGAATAGGACGGGCGCGACCGGGAAGCGACGGCGAGATGACTCAGCAGATGGAGCTGAAGAGCAAGTTGTTGCTCCATCTCGCCGAACTACAAGAGGTAGTCGAAGAAGAGGAAACCGGTTCGGTAGAGCGCTCGGGTGCCACTCGTGCGGACCCGATAGCACCCCCGCCCGTGGAGATACGACGCGTCGTTGAGGAGACAGCCGAGTCTCAGAAGCCGGTGAACTTGTCGAAGTGGGACGTCCACTTCGACGGCGAAAAAGCGGGAATGTCGCTTTTCGCATTCTTGGAACGGATTGAGGAGTTGAGCGAGGCACGCGGTGTGACCCAAGCTCAACTCTTCCGAGGCGCGGTCGATTTGTTCGTAGGAAAAGCTCTTTTGTGGTTTAGGTCAGTTAGGAGGTCGTTAGGTAGTTGGGAGGAACTGGTAAGAGAGTTGAAGTTGGAGTTTTTGCACCCCAACTACGACGATCTCTTACTAGATGAGATTAGGAGAAGGACTCAGGGAGCCAATGAGTCCATCGGTGTTTATGTAGCGGGTATGAAAATAATGTTTGGTAGGCTTCAGGAGCCTTTATCTGAGAAAAGGATGTTAGGATTGATTAGGTCGAATCTCCTACCATTCTACCAGACCCAGTTAGGACTGGTGACAATAGGGTCGATTTCGGAACTAGTTGCTTTGGGTAGGCAACTAGAGGCAGTTAGGTCATCGGTGGATGCTTTTGTCCCTCCTCCGAGTCATAAGGCCAAAGGTTTGTTGGAACCTGACTTGGCTTATGTCTCGGCTGGTGTAGAGGTCGCGGCTGTAGCGGAGCCGGACCTTGTTGATAGTTTTAGGCCGGGGTCGAATACCCGGTGTTTCAATTGCAGGAGGTTCGGTCACATTTCAGCGGATTGTAGGAAGGGGATAAAATGCTTCGGGTGCGGTAGACTTGGAGTCATGAAGCGGGACTGCACGGCGTGTGCAGCGAAGCCGAGTGGCTCACCGCGGACCCAACGAAGCTCAGATTCCGGTGGTGGGCGAAACCACAACCCCTTCAGGTCAGGGCGCGTTAGGGATAATAGGCCGGATGACGGCGGTGCAAATTCTCGGTCGAGTGATAGGGTTGTCAGATCGGACAACAGAACGGGAAACGGGAGATAGACCCCTGGGACAGCAGGACAGGCGGTCTAGTAGGGCGAGTTAGTGAACCTGCTAACTCCCAGCTGGCAAATGTAGGAGTCGATTTTGAAGAGGTTAGGTTGGCGTTTTCGTTGGTGACGGACGGTCACGACGAACGCCCGTATTTGGATATTAGGATCCATGGTTTTACTTTTAGGGCTTTGTTGGATTCTGGTGCGACCAGAACAGTAATAGGTCGGCTAGGTTGGCAGAAATTGAGTTCGTTTGGTATTAGGGTGAGTTCAGTTTCGAATTTTTTGAGAGTGACTCTCGCGGATGGAGGTCATATCTCGGTGTTAGGTTTGGTTTTGTTGCCAATCGAGGTGGAGGGCAAGTCGGTTCTCCTGGAATGCCTCGTGGTTCCAGAGTTACCTCAGGGCGTAATCCTTGGCATCGATTTTTGGGCTAAGGCGGGTATTATCCCGGATATATCAAAAATGAGGTGGTCGTTTTCTCGGCCGGAACCAGAACCGTTGGTGGCAATAGTGGACCACTCCGAGTTAGGTGATAGGGAATCTAGGGCATTAGGTCAACTAATAGCTGGGGCGTTCCAGGCTATGCCGGAAGGGCTAGGCCGGACCCATTTGGTCGAGCATAAGATCAGGGTAAAAGCAGGAGTTGAACCTGTGAAACAGCGTTATTACCCTGTGTCTCCCGTCATACAGTCGCGTATGGACGAGGAGATTAAGGATATGCTTGACAAAGGGGTGATAGAGAAATCACATAGTCCCTGGGCGTCTCCAGTTGTAATGATCAGGAAAAAAGACGGTACATATAGGTTTTGTGTAGATTATAGGGTTTTGAACAAATGTACCGAGAAGGATAGTTACCCCCTTCCATATGTGTCGGCGACCTTAGATAAGCTAAGGGATGCCAAGTTTCTATCAAGTCTGGACATTAAGTCCGCGTATTGGCAAATTCCGGTGGAAGAGCAATCGAGGCCCTTCACCGCATTCACGGTACCAGGTAGAGGACTATTTCAGTTTAAGAGGATGCCATACGGTTTGCACAATGCACCGGCAACTTGGCAGAGATTTATAGATTCGGTCATAGGACCAGAGTTAGAACCTCATGTTTTTGTGTATTTGGACGATATTATCATCGTTACAAATAATTTTGAGAAGCATTTAGAGATTTTGAAGGTTGTCTTAGATAGATTAGCTAGTGCAGGGCTCCGATTAAATAGGGATAAATGTAATTTTTGTAGGTCTGAATTAAAATATTTGGGCTACGTGGTGGACAAGAACGGTCTACACGTAGACCCCGAGAAGGTAGAGGCGATGCTTCGGATTGAGGTACCGAAGAACGTAAAGCAAGTGCGGTCATTTATAGGAACAGTGTCCTGGTACCGCAGATTTATTAAAGATTTCGCAGAGTTGGTTAGGCCTCTCACCGAGCTAACAAAGAAGAACCGAAAGTTCAATTGGACTGAAGGTTGTGAAAGGAGTTTTAAGGAAGCGAAGGAACGCTTGGTGACAGCTCCGGTTTTGAGTTGCCCGGACTTTGATAGACCTTTCACAATCCAGACAGACGCGTCTGATTTCGGTGTAGGTGCGGTGTTAACGCAGATGTTTGATGACGGTGAGAGGGTGATAGCTTATTTGAGTAGGTCCTTGAACAAAGGAGAGCGAAATTACTCGACGACCGAAAAGGAGTGTCTAGCGGTTCTGTGGGCGGTTGAGAAACTGCGACCATACGTTGAGGGCGCTAAGTTTACGGTTGTCACGGACCATTATTCGCTTATTTGGTTGAATAAGTTGAAGGATCCGTGTGGTAGGTTAGCTAGGTGGGCTTTGAAACTCCAGCAGTACGATTTTGATATAGTGCATCGGAAAGGCAAGGAACATGTGGTTCCAGATATGCTCTCCCGAAGTGTGCCAGTTATTGCTGAGGTGACTACTGCCGATCCTTGGTTAGTGAGGATGATTCGGTTAGTAGAGAAGAAGCCTTTGTCGTATCCAGCGTGGAGAGTTGAAGGTGGCAACCTCTACAAGTTTGTTAGGTCGAGATTTCCTTCTGTTTACGGTGATTCACCAGAGTGGAAAAAAGTAATAGGGCGTGATGGTAGAGGTGAGATTTTAAAACAATGTCACGGCAATCCGTTAGCAGGCCATATGGGTGTGAAAAAGACTTTTGCGCGTATTTCACAAAAGTTCTACTGGCCAAGGATGAAGTCGGACATTGCGAAATATGTTAGGGTGTGTAAAATTTGTCAGCAGGTGAAACCTGAGAATTCACAGCCAGCTGGGGGTATGATAGAGAGGACCAAGGCAGTCGAGCCTTGGGAAATGATTTGTGTAGATCTGGTAGGGCCTTTAGTGAAGTCGTCACAAGGCTACCAGTATATTTTAACAGTAGTGGACTATTTTTCCAAATTTCCCCTCCTATTTCCTTTGCGTACTGCCACGGCAAAAAGCGTATGCAAACAATTGGAGGACAATGTATTTCTTTTGTTTGGAGTTCCTCGGTCGGTTGTGTGTGACAATGGACCCCAATTTAGGAGTCGAGAGCTTCGGGGCCTCTGCGGTGACTATGGCGTCCAACTCCGGTACACCGCACACTATCACCCACAGGCTAATCCGGCCGAGAGGATCAATCAGATCATTAAAACGACACTTAGGGCTTATATATCAGAGAACCAGAGGACATGGGACCAACAGTTAGCGAAGGTAGCATGCTGTATTAGGACAGCGCAACACGAAGTGTTAGGAGCTACGCCATATTTTGTGAATTTCGGTAGGGAAATGGCGGTAGAAGGCAGTAGGGACTTCATAGACAGTTTAGGAGATCAGGAGAAATTAAATTGTCAGGAGCGAGCAAAGAGGCTCGAAGAGATTAGGACCAACATTAGAACTAGGTTGGAGCAGGCGAGTGAGAAGCTCGCGAGGCAGTACAATCTCAGGCGTCGAGATGTACAGTACATGCCTGGAGAGTTAGTGTGGAGGAAGAATTTTATGCTGTCGGATGCAGCGAATTTTTACGCAGCGAAGTTAGCGCCAAAGTATGTAGGGCCCTTTATTATTAGGAAGAGAGTGTCACCGTGGACATACACACTGACAGATGACTTAGGCAAAGACAAAGGGACTTGGAACGTTAAAGAGTTGAGGCCATATAGGGATTAATAGGATACTGTAGGAGATTTCCGTTCCCTGACCAAAAGGAAGATTCCTTCCTTTTCGTTGAGGAAGGGGTGGAGTTGTCG
The DNA here is from genome assembly GCA_037013455.1 of Ceratitis rosa. NCBI lineage: Eukaryota > Metazoa > Arthropoda > Insecta > Diptera > Tephritidae > Ceratitis > Ceratitis rosa. The sequence continues at coordinate 18,196,637 of JAWMAG010000003.1, read as the reverse complement.
CGTACTGGCCGCAACAAAAACTTCTTTTGTGTTTGTTTGTTCATTTCCTTTGTTTTGCCTAATATTCCTCTCACTCCAAGCGTTGGCAGTGGCATCTGTCGGAAAATAATTGTATAATTCAAAGCCATGAATTGTTGGCACGGTTGTACTCGGTGTGTGCCTACCCAGTGGTATAAGTCTCCAAAAGGAGATGTTCATCAAAACGGTTCCTCCACTAACAAATATTAGGGAAACGGAATGCTTTGCGCGAGTATTCCGTAAAAAGGGGTGTCGGCTTTCTTTTTATACGGCGAGGGGAAAATTATCCCAGTGTACTTGGTGTGCCATGGTGGCGTGCGCTATATAACTCTGTCCCTTTGGGTAATGAGGGCGGCGCCAAATGATTGGGCACCAATACACACTCGCCTGAGAATTCTGACGGCCGACGCGTAGCTTGCGGCCTGGCTCGTAAGTGCGTGCCGGATCAGATTCTAGCAATCTTTAAAAGCGTCAACATCTTTTTTTGCGCAGACGAGCGTATTTGTGATTTCGAGAAAAAAATATAAAAAAGTAAAATAGTGCAACAGGCGTGTTTTTTTTTTGAGTCGAGCCAAGAGAGGCAGAGAGGGCAGTTGAAGCCCAAAAGATTTATACACGCGAGTTGGATAGTGGCGGAGCTGGAGTTTGGCGACATCGTCCGGAGGAGCACCGAAGTTGGGTACTCACACCCGACCGAGAAACCATAAGTATCATTTTGTGTATATATTGTTTCCGTACGTTTTTCTGTCGTGCCGACAGTGTCGTTCCTTCGTTTTCCCATACCCATCCTTTTAGCATCCCGCACCCAGAGCCCAGTCATACAGGCGGGTTAAAGTTACCCCCGGCAGCACGGGAGTAGTGCGAGTAGGTTCGTAACCAGTTTGGTTGGACCACACCTCGGGTGCACCCCAAAAACATATTTTGCTTATTTTGTGTGTGTACATATACGTTTAGTTTTGCCCTAGTGTCTAATTATTGTTGTGCGATCTTCGTTTATCTAAGTCAGCGGTGATCATTTTACAATACTTGGTTTTGTTCTTGCTAGTAGTTGTTGTTCTTGCACTTAGCTGTTGACCCACGCCGTCTTCACTAAGCTGGCCGGTCGCTTTGTTAGTTTTGTCATCTCCTTTTTGTGCGGTAGTTTGTTTTGTTAGCGTGTGTAGTTGTTGGTAGGCGCTTGACCAACAGCCACTGTAGGTATACATATGTATGTACGTATGAACATACGCCCATACATATTGTTAATTGGAAAAAGTGGAGGTGTCACTATATAACTCCTTACCACACATATGGACACACACATACACAAACGCACACACGTACATATAAGTTTCCATGTGAGCACTCATTAAAAATATTTCATACAAAATTAAAATATTTACACTATTTTTTCCACTTAGCCACAGGAGAAGAATGAAAATGAGCGCAAAATGGTTCAAAAAGAGCACACTCCTCAATACACATATACCATACATACCTACACTCACTTGTTTCTGTAAATGTACTCGTACATATACGTAAAACTCATTCGCGGAAGTTGCCAGTAAAATAAAGCTGTTGATATCAGCCTCTCAGCCGGTATTGTCTTGTAAGCTTGTTGATGTTTAAGTACATATATGTAAGCAGACATATTTATGAACAAAAACAAGTATGTACTTGTATGAAAAAATGAGAGATTAATTGAAATGCAATTAGTTTGCACTTTTTACTTGAATGCGCAGCTTTATTTTTTTATTCTATTGTTGTTTTAACAAATTTATTCTTCTTCTCCATAAACAAGAGTTCACAGTGGCACAGTAACATATTTTCTGCCAGACACCAATTGAAGATATCTAGTATAACCACATCGCAGCCGATCTACATCATTTATCGCTGAGGTGAAGACCTGGAGCTGAAAAATGGATTGTTTACAATAATGCCAATCGAAAACGATCATGGTCCAAGCATGATGAAGTGCCACAAACCACTTCAAAACCTGATATTCACCAAAAGAAGATTAAGCTGTCAGGTTGGTGGGATTGGGAGGGTGCGATATATTTTGTGCTGCTTCCAAGGAATCAAACGAACTTCGAATGTCTACTGTGAACAAATGTACAAATTGAATACATGGTCAATCGTAAAGGTATCATATTCCACAAGGACAACGCTAGACCGCACACATTTGTGGTCACTCGCCAAACACTGAGAAAGCTTAGCTTGTGCATCCACCATATAGCCCTGAGCTTGCACCGTCAGACTATTATCTTTTTCGGTCTTTGCAGAACTCATGGTAAAACTCTCGAAAATGACGAGGCTATAAAATCGCACTTGGTTAAGTTTTGTGCAGTTAAAGGCCAGAAGTTCTATGAGCGTGGAATAATAAAGTTGGCGAAAGGTCATTCAACAAAATGAAAATTGGGCATTTGGTTAAATTTCATTATAAAATTAAAAAAAAATGTATTTACTTTCTTTTAAAAAATCACCGGTTTCCTTACTAATCTGAAGCGTCTGTGTTTCTTCGAACAACATACCCTGACCAGAGCCATCTCCCTTTTTTAAATAGTTGCCTTTATTGTACCATAAATTTTTCCCAAAAGCTTTTCTTCAAATATTTCTGTGAAATTTATCGGATTCTCTCTTCGTCCAAGCTTCTACAGGAGAAAGTAGTACGAGGTTTATGGGCGTTGTATAGAGCTTGATCTTTATTCGTTCGAGAGAGAATACTTTAGTTTTTAATTGCCTGCTCAGGGCAAGGTATAAGCTGTTTGCAAGAGTGATTCGGTGTTGGATTTAAAGGCTGACTAATTTAGTAGTGTTGAGGTTTTCTTGACTTGAGTTGAGTTGAGTTGAGTTGAGTTAAGTTGAGTTGAGTTGAGTTGAGTTGAGTTGAGTTGAGTTGAGTTGAGTTGAGTTGAGTTGAGTTGAATTGAGTTGATGCTGCTGGTGGTCACTACCAGAGCACTTAGACCAATAAAGGCAACGAGGTTTCCAAATATTCGCTGAGCTATCATAGAAGGCAGTCGAAGAAATTGGTAACAACTTTTTTGACTTTTTTCTCGTTTCTATTATAGATCGCCAATAGGTTTGTGGCCGCAATGGTCGAGTGGTTAGTATTTCGTACTGCCATTATGAATGCCAGGGCTTGTGAGATATACAACTAGACCTAAAAATGTGGGTTATCTTTACTGCTGTGGACGTCATTATCAAATCTCTTTTAGATTTTATTATAAGTTAGTGAAATTTGATTATCGATTATTAAAATATTTAGCAAATTTGATGGACGGCCGAAAATTTTTGGGCTCTCATAATCTCTAAAAAATAAAAGTAATTTGCCTGATATGAAAATAGGAGTTATAGAAAATATTAGGTTATCTGGAGTTTCAAGTAGCAGACTCCAAGGCAAAAGATTCCCTGTAATTCCCCACAAAATCGAAGCATAATAATTGAACAATGTTCTGCTTTAAGGCTTAGAGAGAGCCTAAAATAATATAGAAATATATGCAATCCTAGATTTGCTGTCCCGTGTCGGCATAGACGACACTATTTGTGGATAGATACAATGATGCGTACAAACAGAACGACTATAACAACCAGCGTTTCAGTATCACGAACAACCTACATAAGCAGAGGGTTTTCTCAAAAATTTTTGTTAGCCCCTCTTCTATAGGTAGTGACACTGAGTGAAATAGTACACAAACTCATTTGAGCAGATATGAAAATATTAGCATAGATTATAGAGATTATAGAAAAAGTCTTACGAAGATTACATTCATGGACCACAAAAATCGGTCAGTAAAATGGCCCTAGAGTTTCTGTATCCTGCACAGCAATATAACTGGGCGTTGAGATTGATAACAAACTGAGCTGAAAGATGTCGAAAAAAGAATAAAGGATATTGTCATGTGGATGTAGACGGCATTACAGTAATAATACAATATCAGGAAGCTAAATATTATATACCAGACCAGAGCATCTCGTGCAGCAGTTACAGTAGCTCTTAAATCATGCCTGAAAGATCCGCTGTTAGAGTGGAGAGATAAAAATAATTGGACACCACTAAACAATTCAGAATACATACTCCCAAAGTTGGATTTCAATAGTTGTTACCATGTGAGGAATCCCTTTAGTCGTGATTGGCGGAGAGTTTTATAGGACAATCTACACCGACTGGTCAAAAATTGACTGCGGAGTGGGGTTAAGGTATATTCAGAAGATTCTCAACCTCACCCAGCTAATCAACTAGCGACTTTCAAGCGGTCAAAACGGTGAGGTTTTGATTTTTTACAGCCAACTTTTAGTTTAAATAGCAAAAATACTCTCATAGGGATTGACATATGTTATCAAGCCGAGGGGCGACCGCATTTGGCATGATTCGAACCCATAATACATTACTTGGTAGAAGACTTTGCAGGCTACCGTCCTCTCATGATCGTATTGATCCACATAACATTTGGTATTTACTGAGTCAGGAGTGGCAAGTGTTGAGATCTTGAATTGTAAAGCTGCAGACAAAAATTGTTCTAACATCCAACACAAGCAGTGAAATTCTTCATTTACTTTATATTTTTATAGTGTTACTTATTTTGTGGATTCGAAAATAAAAGCATTTAAAATAATTCTAAAATAAAATTGCAAGCTTCGAAGCATTTAGACTAATTTTTGACCACTTTTTACACATATTGGGCAATATCTTAGCCATAACTTGAAGAATGTTGGTTTTCAAATGCTTGCCGGCCAAATGACATCGTCAAGACGAGAGAACATGCTGCCGGGAAATTTTTCTCCCAATGAAGCCACATACACGTACACTCCTGTTGGGTGGCGCAAGCCCCCAAATCACATGTATCTCAAGTTGTGTTCGTCAATTGCCGACCAAAATAAGTGGATTACGACCGTAACGCGCCGAATTGTCATCTTCAAAGAAAAAAGATCCACAGATTCAAAATCCAACCTTGGAACCACAATTTTTTTTAGTATGTTTTAACAATTTCAACGCGTTGTATGGTTTTTGAGCGACCCATTTTCATAAATGGTTGACTTTTAACTAAAACAAAACATGTTTGGTTTGACAGTTAAGTTTTATAGAGGTCCCGAAACAGCTCTATACTTTTGAAATCACGAAATGGATACGTCTGTATAACACGATTTCAATAGTAGATGTCTAAACTGGCTGAATATACCAGTTGGGACTATGAAGTTTGCCTCAGCCAAGAGGGGTGGCCTACAAATTAATCCACTAAAAAGTTTGACTACAAACAGTGCAGATCGACTTCGAAGCGTAGGGTTTTATTGAAGATGTCCTAAAACAAAAAAGGGAAAATTGTTTTTAAAATGTTTTGTCCAAATTATCAGAATTAACTTGATCTACAATAATTTTAATTTAAATTTTTTTAAATAATGTTAGGTATATTTATTTTACAAATTTTTTAATAAGCTGAAGGCATATTTGTTTGTATGAATTGAATATTTTTTGTTGGACAACCAAGAAAAATGGTAGAAATGTCAGCCGTTTCGGAGATCTCCATATCTCCTCATGAGACTTATTTTGCCAATCATTGATTCCTTCTGCTCAATAAAACAAAACCGTTTAATTATTCTTCAATATTTATTTTATCCCCTTCAAAATAGTCACCACCATAGGCGATACACATATGATACCTTTTTTTCCAATCTTCATAACACTTCTGGTAGGCCGCTTTAGGTATGGCTTTCAGTTCCTTCTTCGAATTCTCTTTTATGACTTCAATCGACTGAAAATGCTTTTCACGAAGCGGCAATTTGAGTTTAGGGAAAAGGAAAAAGTCACACGGTGCCATGTCGGGTGAATACGGTGCTTGCGGAACAATATTTACGTTGTTTTTGGTCAAATAATCGCGTACAAGACGGGACGTATGAGCTGGCGCATTATCATGATGTAGAAACCATGACTTGTTGTCCCACAAATCCTTCCTTTTGAGACGAATATTCTCACTCAAACGCTTCAAAACGGATAAATAATATTCAGCATTAACGGATTGACCTTCTGGAAGGAATTCGAGTGCACAACACCTTGGCTATCAAAGAAAACAGTGAGCATAACTTTGATTTTCGATCGACTTTGACGTGTTTTTTTGGGTTTCGGCTCATTTGGAAGGCGCCATTCAGTTGATTGCTGGGCTGTTTCAACGTCGTATTCATAGACCCAAGTCTCGTCACCAGTTATGATGTGCTGGATGTCCGTATCACTCATTGTGAGCATTTCCTTTGCGACAGTTTTGCGTTCCTCTTTTTGAAGAAAATTCAACAATTTTGGAACAAGTCGGGCAGACACACGTCTCATGCCCAAAACATCGTGAATAATTCTATGAGCGGATCCATTTGATATGTTGAGCTCACTAGCTATCTCTCTTTCAGTCACACGACGATTTTCCAATACAATTTTCTTTACTTTTTCGATGTTTTCTTCGTTTATTGACGTTGCTGGACGACGATCATGGGGCAAGTTCTCCAGCGATGTACGGCCGTCTTTGAACGACTTATACCAATCAAAAATACGTGCACGTGATAGGCAAGACTCCCCATATGCCTTCTGCAACATTTTCATTGCGTCCGTCGCACTTATTCCATTGGAATAACAAAAATTCAAACAAACTCTTTTGCTCAACGTTAATTTCCATAGTAAAATTCGAAAAACACACTCGAGGTTGACTTGTTTATAGTGCGGTAAAAAAAACTATGTGACAGATCGCGCTCAAATTTGACATGTAAACATATAACAGTCCTGGCAACCTAATCAAAAAAAGTGTGGCCATATGTCTTGTCCTTGTCGAGTTATGGATAAAGTCTCGTTTATATTTGAGCAGAAGGTACAACGGAGCCTGCCTTAACAAGATAGGTTTTATTGCAGATGACTGTTCGGTAATTTATTTATTTTAATATTGTATTTATTTATTTTTATTTTTTTTTTATTTTTTTTTATTTTTTATTATTTTTTTGGAGCTCAAAAAGTTTCCAGTTGTAGAGTGTTCGTTTTTTCTTCATCATCTCATGTGCACCTAAATTAATTGCATAGTTATAATTAACGAGGAACAGGGTAAAATAATTCGTCGCCAAACTAAGTGAGTTATACGTATTTTGTTTACAAAAAAAAAAGAAATTTAAAAGTTTAAAAGGATACACATCAATACAACCCCATTAAGGAAAGTTTCTCCAAGCCTTTCCACCGCAAATATTTCTATAAAACTTGGCAATCTAGCAATAAACAATAACAAATTGGCAACATCAATTCAATTCACACCAAATTATTATGTAATTAAGTAAATACATCGATCAAAGTGACGCCAAAAGCCCTTCCGCCCACCACTTCGGAGGCAAAAAGCGCATAAACACACATGCAAACATATACAAAATACGAATACAAATTCAATTCATTTTCTTCTTGTTCTTGTTTCACATGAAAAGTATTTATTTCCAAGGCCAACAACAAAGTGAGCCAAAAAACAAAAAACAAAACGAAGATTTGTAACAATTTGTTTGAGGCGAAAATAATTTGTGAGTTGTGCCATTTTGACAGACATTTTCGCCCAAAACAAAAGTAAAAAAAAAAAATATTTTATTTATTTAACAGCCACAGGGCGGAGTATGGCGGCAGCTTAGTGAATTTCACTTGATTATTTATGATTAAAAATTAATCAGCAATTTACAGTGAATATTTAGCAAAGGCATTGACGATACCAAAACTTGGTCCATTTTGGTTAACTCATTATCAACTTAGTAGAGTATGCCCGTGGCTAAAAACATTTTATTAATAGCGCAAATATTTAAGTGCTCTGTTGTCCTCGTCTTTTCATTCTGCTATAACAAGCCTGCAAGTGAAAGGATGAATACGAAAAGGTGACTGTGGGCATTGTGTAGCAAACATCGATTTCTAAGTCTACAATGAAATTGTTTAATTCCGTTCGCGACCTAAATTTTATGTCGACACTGGAGGGAAGGTGGGTAAGCGGGTGTGGACATTTGTTGTGAAAATCTGAAAATTCCCGCAAGGCCATCATGTAGACAAGCATTCAATTGTAGTCGTAAATTAAAATTGAAATAAATAAGCAGACAAAGCGTTATAAAGTATCCTCGAAGCCATCTTGCTCCTGATGCTATATATTTAAATATATACGAATATATGTATTTCAGTGCAGGCCATAAACCCTTTTTCTTTGTTAAGCAAGCACAATAGCTACACTGTTATTTGCTTAATACTCCCCACACTCTACTTATTACAAAGGCACATGAACGCTAGCATCCCAACCTCACGTCTTTTGCTCCACTTTTTTTATTACTAAAACACGACAATTCGCAACGCCTATTCGGACGCACAAATTCTAGCAAATATCGCCACTTATACAATGCTATACAGACATTTCTACATTTTTTGGAATATTATTTGCGCCTTACTTACTCAATAGCCGCGGGTGTGTTGCGAAGAAATTGTAGAAGGTGTTGAGCCGTACATTCGATAAATAAGTAGTAAACGTCCATTTCAAATTCAAAATAACTCAATATGCGCAGGAAAGGATAATGTGCGTTTTCTTAAGTTTTCATGCCTATAAAGGGTGTCCCAAAATTATGTAATAAGGTGTTGCCAACCCTTAAAGAATAAAACAAACCGACAGCTGACAGTTTAGGTTTAGTAAAAATGGAGCGTTACACGATAGAACAATAGGTTGAAAAACATTTCAAAATAAGCTCGTAAATTTCATAAAAAATATGGTCGGAAAAGAGTTTTAACTTCGAGCTGTGAAGAGATTAGTTAAAACATTTCGGGAGACAGGATCCGTTGGTGACGTCGAACATACTGGTCTTCCAAATATAAGTCGTTCAAATAACAATATCGAAGCAGTGCGTCGACACTGTCGATGACAATCCAGGAACTTTAAATTTCAAGAAGCTCTCAACACCTTAGACTTGCTAAAGATCTGTGTCTCCATGCTTACAAAATTCATTTAACACAACAACTGAAGCCTGATGGCAACCCTTCATTGATTAAGTAGACTAGTTAGGCAAAATTCCAGATAAATAATATTTTAAGAAGAAATCACACTAGGTTGCTGTATACCAGTGTTATACTAGTATATGAAGGAAACAAATATACTAGTTATAGACCAAAATTGTTCTAGTATTTTTCGGTAAAATATGGACTAGTTTGCAAAAATTCCAGTATATGAACTAGGACTATTTGCAAAAAAAATAATCAGATGTCATAAATAACTAGAAGCGCCGAACACACATTATTAGACTTTCCACTACAACAACAACCAAAACTTATTGTAGTTTTTTATATATTTCCCAACTGTGAACATTTTTCAACAGCCCTAATTAAACTTCAAAAACATAAATCGACATATGATCCACTATTGAAAAGAAACAGTGTACCTAAATTCAAGTAAAGTCAACCATAAATGTGGGTTTTCAAATAAGTTGGTCCCTATTCAACTGGCCAAGAGAGGAATTTTTCAAAACCATTCTCAAATCTATCTGAACACCGTTACCGTACGATGCGACTGGTCTAAGGCGAACTAGCTTTCAACTGGTATGAACGAATCAGTATTTTAACTGGTATAGATGAACTGGTATTAAACTAGTATGAAGCTAATACATAAGCTGACAATTGACATCTGGTACGACATGACAGTGTTAAAAATATCAGTTGCTTACTTGGAAAATAGATGGAAGTTGAACTAGTTGGTGTAAAAATGTAAACTAGTTGGATTCTAGTTGACAACTAATATTTTTTCCTGTAGGACATATACAACGAAGGGAGTGTGTTGATTTTCACCTTGATGGCCAAATTGCCACTTTCGGAGTTCTGAAAACCCACATGTGTCACTGTTTGGTATGGATTTTGGGCTGGATGATATCGATGAGGCCAATATGTAGTTTCACCAAGACGGTGAGACATGTTTTACAGCCCTGAAACACTTTAATTACTGCATGAGACATTTCCAGGACGTGTACTCTCTGGTTTTGGTGAACAAAACTGGCCCCATAGATTATGTGATATAAAAAGAATATATATTTTTTACGAGTTAATTAAAATCGCAGGACTAATGCAACTAGCTCACATCGATGCGTGATTTAAAGGAAGAAAAAAAAATATATATGTATATATGTACTATATCTAAAAGTGGCGCTTTGTAACCGCTGAAGCGATTTTCGGCCCAGGAGGAAAAGCCATGGAGCTTTGTACTTTTTGATTCAATAGAAAATATTACAATCGAAATACTAAATACTAGATTTTCTTTTTAGTTCCAACCTTGCATTAATTTTAGGACACCCTTTATATTTTTATGTATTTATAAATGGATTGAAGGGTTATTATTGAAGAAAAAAATCACCCTTTGTATTTAACACTTTAAGGTTTTATTTGGGATTTTTTTTTTTAACTTGAACGGAGCTCGAGCAAAATGATAGCGCAAAAATCATGAGAATGTTAAAGTTGAAGAAGCGAAAGAATTTAATTAAACGAATTTGTTTAAATTGATACAAAAATTGGTGGTTGTAATTCAATAGCTAGTTGAATGAGTATTTTATGCATAAAAAATTGTCTAATAGGTTGTATGATCCATGTACTCGTAAAAAAAAGGTAACTAGTGATAATCAATACCATTTTATTATTTTTTTTTTTACAGAAATCTCATAGTCAATAAAATATTTAAACATTCAGATTTAATAAAAGGCAAAGTAATCAATTTTTTTTTTTTAGTTTTAAAGGGTGGTTAAATTTTCAAGGGCCGATGTTGATTTTGAATAAAACACAAACTATTTAGGAAATTATTGAAATTTTATTTTATTATGATATATTGGTATTACTCAATTATGTATGTAACAAAATATCGGCGAAATGAGCGCCGCGACCTCGGCGGCACACCTCCATACGATGGTCCAAATTTTCGATGACGCTGAGGCATAATGGAGTTTCTATGCCGTTAATGTGCCGAATTATCTCATCCTTTAGCTCTTGAATTGTTGCTGGCTTATCGACGTACACCTTTTCTTTCAAATAACCCCAGAGAAAAAAGTCCAACGGTGTCAAATCACATGATCTTGGGGGCCAATTGACATCGCCATTACGTGAGATAACACGGCCATTGAATTTGTTGCGCAAAAGAGCAATTGTTTCGTTAGCTGTGTGGCAAGTGGCACCGTCCTGCTGAAACCACATATCGTCCACATCCATATCTTCCAATTGTAGCCATAAAAAATTCGTTATCATCTCACGATAGCGAACACCATTCGCAGTAACTGCCTGACCGGCCTCATTTTGGAAAAAATACGGCCCGATGATGCCGTCAGCCCATAAACCGCACCAAACAGTCACTCTTTGTGGGTGCATTGGTTTTTCGACAATCACTCTTGGATTCTCATTCGCCCAAATGCGGCAATTCTGTTTATTGACGAATCCACTGAGGTGAAAATGTGCCTCATCACTGAAGATGATTTTCTCTGAAAATTTTCATAATAAGTCTGGATAACTTTAACACGTTGTTGGATTGTGTATCTCTCCATGGTTCAAATTGAGTAAGTCTGAAATAGAGAAATGTCAAATTAAATTCGGAAAAAAACTTGGCGTTTAAGTGTGGTTCACATTCAACATCGGCCCTTACAATTTAACCACCCTTTATATGTAAGTGACTGAAGAAGTTATATGTAAAAGCATGCTACCAAAAATGAAAGGTAGTTTCATTCAATATAAAATTGACAGAAAAAGATATTTTGACATGAAATATTATTTTCATTTTAACTTCAAGATATTGTTACTTTAAAAATATTTCTTATATTCATGTTTTTTTTTTAAATTTCTAAGCCATCTGAAAATAATTTTATTTCCATTAGATTTTATTTTTCATTAATTTTTGGTTTACATTGAAAGGTTTTGCATTTTATGTAATATATTTTTTTAATTTTAGAAAGTTGAAAATTTTTTTTTTAAATAATGAATTTTGTAGCACAAAAATAAAGCAAAAGTCAAAAAATATTTTAATGTCAAATGGTTAATATTTTCGAAAAAAAATTTCAGTGAAATTACCTTGTTTTTTGTATTATGTGCAAAAGTATTGAATTTTAAAATTGAACAGTTAAAAAGGTTTGCACTTCAGCTTAAAACTTTAAGAGAGCACTTTCGAGTAGTTCAAATACTTGAGACAAGAAGTACTCACACGCTTACTCATTACTCGAAAATATTCGAGTACTAACTCAAGTATTTGAAGCTTTTTCAGGTATTTTAATCACATAAATATTCTTACTTTTCTCTCAGCACGTTTTAAAACATTTTTGATTTTTATACGCAAAATTTTAAAATCATTAAAATGCTAAAGAAATTTCTAGAAACAAAATTGAACAGTTTTGTTATTGCTCAATAAGTTTAAAAGCTCGAAACTTTCGAACAAACATTCGGGCAGTTGAGCAAAGAACGAATATCGAGCTAATCGCGCTACTCGAATTAAGTATTAATTAAATTTAAAAAAAAATAATAATAATTTATATAAAAAAATATATGGAAGTGTCACTTGTTTTAGAAAAACCCATACTTCCTTCTGTTGTACAATTCACTTTTTCAATTGGGTAACCCATAACTATGTACATACCACATCTATCTACTGTTTTACTTTATATGGAAAGTAGTGTAGGCAATTCTACTTTAAAGCGACAGGGTCCTAAATTTGAATAATTGTTATTGTTGATTTCATCTAATTCTTCTAATTTATCCTCTCATTTAATATTAACATAAGTTTCATTAAAGTATATTTTGAACCAGAAAGTTTTGTAAATTCGGCCAAAACAATGGCAGTCCATTTTTTTCACGTCTGCCAATATTTCTGAAGATACTCCTTAACATAAATTTGGCTGCTCAACCTTTATTCCATTAAAGATTTTTTCCAAATTTTCACTTGTGAATGATTTTCCCGGAGTCAGTAATTTATTCCTTATTTTACTTTGAGTACAGTACAACAGGTGACCAGGTTCAGGACTAAAGTTCTTATGTAAATTTTTGCACATATTTTTGCTAATTTTCTGGAGCCCTCTGTTTTGTTTAGAAGATTTATATACCAAAAATCTCTTAGTTCTGCAAACTGATATTTAAAAAAATATATTAAAAGCCAACTTAATAATGAGAAAAATTATTAAATTTAAAAAGAATATAAAAATTTGCAAAACTTTCCGTATCGCTCCTTATTCGTATCGAATGAGTATAATACTAAAAAGCAAAATTAATTTTTTTTTGTGTCGTATGTTCCATAAAATATTTCATAGCCATACGCTTCCTTAGCGCCTTCTCTCTTATGTATGATGAACATTACTGATCTATTGGACTACTGTCATGATATTTTTCCAACAAATGGAGGAACCAACGGCCTTTTTAAAGTCGCAGCCAAATGGCTGTTAGATTTTTTTGAGAAGTTTTATATTTCGTATCAAAGATATATTTGGATGGGTTGATATTTCAAGCCGAGGAGCAATTCGAAGAATCAAACTTTTCCGTTTAATCCATACACATATACCATATACATGCTTAAAAATTTTCATAGCAAATAACGACCGATTTGTTTAACATTTTTTTCAGTTTTCCGGAATTTGTACCAAGGATCTATGTAAAGTAAAATAAGTATTCGATTTAGTCAAAAATAACTTTGCTGTTTTTTCAAGAGAGCTATTTGCTCAACAAATGCCTTCTATGTGTCCATTAAAAGTTAGACTGTGGAAAATTAGCGAAAAAGGTGGACGTTATGTCTGCGATAATCATTTTCTTGGTTTAGGCAAGTTCAGTGTGCAACGCTGGGTAAAACAAGTCATCATCCACGTTTGTCTGTCTATCTGTTCGCAATAAACTGAAAAACTACCGAACGTATCTTTTCGCATTTTCCTCAAATATAAAAAGTGATATTTCAGTAATGTTTATATAAATAATTTGTCAACAATTTATGTACATTTTTTATATAAATTTGTTAAAAATCTACACTTAATGGTTAAAAATGCTCATGTTATGAGTATTCCACTGGTTTAATTTAAAAAGTGCTCTAACGGTTTTTTGTAAATATTTTATTAAAATAAAGTATTTCTATTACGGAAGGGCTGACAATATACTTTTTTTATTTAAGAACTTTTAATCAATCTTTACCTATCACCTCCTTTATAAAACCAGTCATAATATATAAATTTAACAAACTAGAAGAAAACCACAAAAACGAAAGACGTGGCCCACTAAAGCTATATAAATTTAGAATGTTACACTATACATTCGTTTGAATCATTCTAAATCCTTTAAGTAAATATTAAGTATAAAATAATCAGAGTAAATTTTTTGATTAGAACACCATTAAAGCGCTAAGTGTCTACTACTACCACTGATTGGAAACCGGTGAGCTAGTATAGATCAATTGAAATGACATGGAAAATTGTTCTGGATTCTCTTTTCATCTTAAACTTCTTTGCGAATCCTAATCCAAGTAAAGGTACTTCCTTCAATAGCCTTTTTTGACAATTCACGCGTGAGTCGTGTCAAGCTGTCATGTCATATTTTTTTTCAATATTTTTTAGCATTTCATCATGAAAAGACTTACACCTGAACAACGTTTACAAATCGTTCAACTTTATTACGAAAATTCATGTTCTGTAAGGAAAGCGTTTCGCGTGCTTGGCTCAACTTGTCAACTTAATCGGTCTGAGCATACTACTCGCAACACCATTACACATCTTGAGACCCAGCTGACATTATTAAATAATATTCGACCGAATAGACCACGTTCAGCATGCAGCGAAGAAAATATAGCGGGGGTAGCTGAGAGTGTACACGAAGACCGTGGGGAGTCGACTCGGCGCCGTTCGCAGCAACTCAGTCTAACGCATGGAACGACCTAGCGCATTTTACGTCGAGATCTTAAATTGAAAGCTTACAAAATACAGCTTGTGCTCTTAAAAAGTTCCAAGAGGACCCGACGTTTTCGACCCAAATTTGTGATGAGGCAAAATGGGTATGTAAGCAAGCAAAATTGCCGCATTTAGGACTAAGAGCAACCTGAAGAGATTCAAGCGCCTCCATTTCGTTCAGCAAAAACAACGGTTTGGTGTGGTTTGTGGGCCGATGGAATCATCGGTTCATATTTCTTTAAAAATGATACCGCTGAGAACGTTATCGTGCAATGATAATCGACCATTTGATGCCTGAAATTGAAGTTCGTGATCTCGGCGGCATTTGGTTTCAAAAAGACGGCGCCGCTTCCCACAAATGGCATCAATCTTTGGATTTATTGAGGGAACACTTCACCTTTGGCAATTAAGGTACGACCTTCAGACTTTTCAGACACCGTCAAACTTTTTCCTGTGGGGATATGTAAGGTCTAAAGTCTATGCGGACAATACCGCTTCGATTTGGGGCTTGGGGAAAACGAAAACTGGACTCAATGGATGCACCATCTCAGACGTAGCCGCGGTCAGCATTTGAAAGAGGTAAGCTTAAAAAAATAAATGTCAAATAATGTTCTTTCGAATGATTAAATTTGAATTTTCTGTGTTTTTTTTCTATAAAAAAGTAGTGAACTTCAAAATGGATCACACTTTATTATAAAAAATAATAAGAGTTACGTAATTACCTGCATGCCGTCCTTTAAGTCGCGGAACTTTGAGTGCTTACCAATTACCTTGGGATTTCTCTCCCTTTTCGGAGTACATGCGACGTTAGACTATCTCCAGTTCCATTTCGTCCAAGGAAATTTAGCACTATCGGTGTTTATTTATATGTACCCTTGGAAAATACCAAAGCACACGCTGAAAGACGCTTACTTTTGGATTTTTGCCCACAAACCTCAATTCTGAACAAATCGGTGTATGGGAGCCATGTGTCAGTGCAGTGTGTACCAAATTTAATTGAAATATCTCTAACACTGTGATACTATGTGCTTTGTGTACAAACAGATGGACAAATGGATATGGCTAAATCAACTCAGCTTATCATTCTGACCCGGCCGGTAGAAATTTTGGTTTTGGTGGGTCTATCTCTTCTGCTTTCGGCACTTCATTCATCGGACCAAAGTTAATATTAAATAAAATTTCCTGTACATGAAATGTATAAAAATACAAAATGGAAATAAAAAAGCTACCCTGTATTCAAGTAAAAGATTAAAAATATACTGTATAAATGGCATTTAAATATCAGTATGAGGACTAAAATACGAATTCTGTAATCAAAATATAATAAAAAAATATCTTTCACATACCAAAAATCAGAATTTTATTCATATTCAAGGCTACTCAATTACTTTGAATGTCAATCTGCATGTTTCCAGTTATGCTTCCAACCAATTAGTGTACTCCACGTCCAATGAATACATACAAATATGTATATATATATGCAAACACATACATATATATGTCTATAGAATTACACTTGCTGTTGAACAAAAAAAAAAACACAGAGGAAATAAACCTCTTTTGAAAAGGCAACCAATTATAAAACCAAACGCCCAAGGTGACCAAGCGTATCAAGTAAAAACAGAAACTAAACTAAAAAAAACAACAAAAATATAACATGCTTTTGACACAGGAAAGCTTTTATGTTTACAAAAAAAAAAACAAAACCTTATATCCGTGTACATGCACATGTCAAAATACATATGGTACATACAGTGTACAACGGTAATCCCTTTAGCTAATGCAAAGCAGCATGTATACGCCTAAAAGCGTGCCACAAAAACGCTGACCATACGCCATTTCTTTCAATGAAAACCCGCAAGCCGCTTTTCATAGAAATCTCATGTAGTTGTATGGATAAAAGTCCACGTGATTGTATGTGTATATGTGTGTGAGTGTGTGTAACAGTCATTTTTTTACTTTGTTCGCCGTTTTTCCCCCAATCCACTAACTGACCCTTGCCAACGAAAATTCGTTTTCAAAAACCACACCCATACTATGGTTTATTGAATGCGGCTTTACAGGAGGGAGTCGTTGCTATCCCGAACAGCAACGGTAAAAGCCAGCAACAAAACCAATAAATATCACACACATAACTACAAATACATGTTAAACGGTAGGCGGACAAGCAGCCTAGGTCTAAACTGTAGTCATTCATTCACTCACTCACCCAGCCACTAAATCTGGCGTGTGTATTTCAACACATCCTGAATGCATATCCTACATTTCCGCTCACCAGTAGTATCAGCGACTATGATGTTGGCCGCAAACTCAGTGGTTGCGATTTCATTTAGTAGCGCTGCCATTCCCATACACACACACACTCACTTCATTCTTCCGCTGTGACCATTCTTTATTGCTTTGTAGCACATCAATGGATACAGGAAACAAGACGTGTCGATTTGTCAGCGCCAAGCCGCTCGTCGTTCGATGATAAAACAAACTATTACGTATGTATCACATATGTACATATGTATTTATATATACCTACATATATTCAGCAAGTATGCATATGTTTCGAAATATTTGTATGTATGTATATGCAAACATTTTGCCAATCGACTCATTTACAGCTTTTAGCCATAGTATGGAAGTAGCATATGTGTGTTCACATGGATTTATCGTGCTTAACGTGGCAATGCTGCTCGGATTTATTACTCTAATAAAAGCTTCAGCGTCTTTTAATATGTGTCTAATACAAGTAATAGGCTCGAGTATACCTACATATACCTATACTTAGATACATATATTGTATACTTGATAAAATTTTAGATATGGTATTGTTTAGCTGACAGGTGTGGCAAAGTGTGCCAGCAAGTTTTGCCTTCTTCTTCAACGACTTAAAAACAGAGTTATCTGAAAAAAAAATACGGAATGGTCCCATATAAAGTGAGACACGTCCTCCACGTACTCTATGAATTTTTTTATATTTATTCGTAATCTGTATTCTTTTTTATCTTCTCTACAAAATCGCCATTGATTTCAATGCATTTCTTAAGCCTTTAGATCCACTTCTGAAAAGAGTCTTCAAAATCTTGCTTTTTAAGCTTATCAAGTTCAGCATTAACCGGATTATTTATCTCCTCGTTGCTATTAAAGACTTTTCCTTTTAAATTTTTTCAAATTTTTGGAAATAAGCAGAAATTGCAAGATGTTATATCTGGGGAATATGGTGCTGGACGTATTTCTTCGATTACTCGTTATTTCAGCATTGTGGAATGACTCGTTTCATGATGTACAAAATGGCACCACAAATCCTCTTTCCTCCTGTTTTCCAACAAATTTTTTAAAACTTTTGGGAAGCACTCTTCGTGCACCTTTTTGAGGTTACCGTCTGACCCTTTTCCAGTGGAAAAACAACTACGATTTGAGATTGGTCGAAGTAAACTGATGTCATTACTTTTGCTGCTGATTTTTGTTGCTTAGATTTTATGGGTGGGTTTGTTCCATTTGGTCGACTGAATATTTTAGAATTTGTTTAGGAAAAATTGAGCAAAATGCACTCGAGCCTCGTTTTGGGCCTCTTTTAAAATTCGTGGTACCCATGGAGCTGATTTCTTCGTGAATCCCAGATGATTTCTTAATATTCGCAATACAGCCATTTCATTCAATTCCAATTCATCAATCAGTTTTTGTGTCAATCGTGGGTTTTCGTCAATACAGTGACGTCATCAGTGGAAGATTTTTATCGACCTTCTCGGTGCTCGTGCTCTACGGAAAAAATTCCGATCTGGAATCTTTGGAACTACTTAGAAATAGATTTTATAGACGGTGTAATCGTTCCTAATGCAATTTTGCATTCACTAATTGAATTTATATTGGCTGTAAATTACGTCGAAACCCTGAGGTAATCACATGGCGAATTTCTGTTTGCGTTGGTGATGGAATTTCGTCTGACTGATCCTCAGCTATCTTACGTTTTCTCGTCTCCATTTTCGACGATCGTTCTAAAATTTGAAAGGAAGACTAATAAAGTAATTGCAAAGAGTTTGGTATTTTTAGATTTAACAAAAACAAATTGAAAGTCACCAATTTATTTACATTTCTATTTAACAGTTGATTAGTGTCTTGATGGTTTATTTTAATTGGATTAAAATTGCAAATTTAGCTTGAAAAATACTGTCAGATCTCTTAGCTAAACTTTGACTATTTTTTCAAGACGACGACATTTTTTAGATTTTATGTGTTTCCTAGTGGATTATTTTATAGTTCATAAAATCTCCTTCAACGCCTTTTTTGTCTTATTTCATTACAGGTACGCTGAAAGCAGGTGGGATGGCAGCAAAATAGAAACTTATTTTTATGGACGAGATATGGAGAAGTTTTCTTTAAAAAAATATCCAAAAATGTATGTATTTTGTTGTCACGCAATACGAATGTCTGACAAGGAGAAAATCTAGCCAACATCGAAAGGCGATACCGAAGATTTTCTGATGAGAAACTACTGTGGCTTTTTTTATACATGAAACAGATTCCAAGCAATACAACAGACTCACCACCACTCTCTGCATTTCTGATTTGTTACAATTTAGTTATAAAGAAAATTACCAATAATTATCAAAAATTATATGGTATTGAGTTATTGATTATATAAAAAACTAAAGTCAATCTTAAAAAACGGTCTACAGATCCGGATTTATCGTAATAAATTATCATATAAACAAATTTTTGGGTGTATAGATCCAAAACCGAGCATATTTGTAACCTGAGTACATATGTGTTTTATTAGCTTTATAAAAAAAAAGTAATTTTTGACTGAATTTTTTAATCGTAAATTAATTTTGAAAATGCTTCCTGCTTTTATAGAACTGAATTTAGCTTGATTATGTCATATCCTTAAGAAGAAAAAATAGAATAGGCATAAATTGCTCACTCCATATTAGTGAAACCCAATTTATATACCTGCTTAATCAAATTACGACAGCTGAACGCAATTTAAATTAAGTTGTTAAACCAAGTTTATATGAACATCAAGCCAAAATTATTGCAATAAAAAACAATTATAAAACAGAGAGCTTAGCTCAAAAGCTTTTTACGTTCTTGGTTTATTTGTAATTTCCTATAATATCACCAATAGTTGCTATAATTCGTTGCGAAATACATAACTACATTTTTTCGAAGTCTCCACTGGTGAATGTAAAAGCTCTAAGTAAAATCAGCTTTCCGTAGATAGAGCTTAAATTAAAACAGAAAGCTCTAGCACCTGAGAAATTAAGCTTTTGATGTAACAAAACAGGTTCACAATGGAGCAGATAATATTTGAATTCATATTTAAATTAAATGTGCATACGTACATATATGTATATGAGAACAGGTTACATGTAAATAATTACTACTTTCCCACATAAGTAGTTAAAGAATAAAATTTTTAATAAAATTAATGTTATTTTGTGGCTTTTCGTTTTATGTGCACAAGATTCGGTTTCACCTAAAAAATATTTATCTTTAATCATATTAAATTTTTTTTTTTTCATACATATCTATATATTCATATATCAATATCAATTTATTTAGTTGGAGAAAAGAATTTAACTCTTTTAGATGTGTACGAAGAGAAAATTTATATCAAGACTGGTATGCCTTCCTGCTTCTAAATAAAAATGCTAGTCTTTCTTAGTTATTAAATAAAATTCAGTTACTTTTAATCATAAAAGTTCAGATTTTATTTCGTTTTCTCCTGAAAAAAAAATAAATACATTTTCTTATGAGATATACAGAGCTGAAAAGGAGATGCCTCTAAAATGGAGTTTCCAGCAGGACAACGATTCTAAGCATAACCCGAAGCATTGTAAAACTTGGTTGAGACATAAAAGCACAGACGTTTTCAATTGGCCTGCTCCCTGTACCCTGATCTCAACCCTATTGAGAACTTATGGAAGATCGTATATGCAAATTAATAGGGAACACTGGAGAGCCAAAGACGAATTTCTGAAAGCTGTAAAATTGGTATGGGAGGGGATATCTCAGGATGTTATCGTTAATTTTATGTCTTCAATGCCTAAAAGATGCGCTTCAGTCATCCAAAGTAAGGGGT
The DNA here is from genome assembly GCA_037013455.1 of Ceratitis rosa. NCBI lineage: Eukaryota > Metazoa > Arthropoda > Insecta > Diptera > Tephritidae > Ceratitis > Ceratitis rosa. Next base: position 18,175,669 of record JAWMAG010000003.1, on the reverse strand, counting down.
TTGCTATAACATATTAGCATTGGATGTTCTTTTTTACACCAATATATGGGGCGCTTTAGTTTTGTCCATCGAATTTTGGACTATTGTAAACTCTTTTATGTTAAACTTTTCAAAATAAAAACAATAAACAAAATGTTTTCTGCTTTATTAAAAATTAATATATAAACATACAAATGCAAAAAAAAAATTAATTTGCAATTAATTTATTTAAAGAAAACAGCACTTGCAAACATTGCGCTAAGGGGGAGAGGTGCTTTAGTTTTTGCCAATACTGTATGTACATATTTAGCTCTCACTCTTTCAAGGAATTAACCATTTGCTTCCTTAATTTTTTTGAATAAAAAAATAATTTTTTATATATTTTTGCCTTAAAATTAAAAATTGTATATCTTTCATCAGAGAGACGCTCCATCTTCCCTAGTATCTCTTTTCTACCTCCTTAAAATCTTGATGAAATCATTCGCCTTGCACCTTACTTTTATCCCATAAATTTCAGGAATCGAGATGGAAACTTTTAACCTCATTAGCCAATCTAAAGGTTGATATTATTATTTTTTGTTTCAATTATAACAACTCTTGTCTAAATATTTCTTTATGATCTCGTTAAAGGCAATCCACCCTTCTCTTTGAGAATCCGTCGTTGAAGATCAACCATAAGCCGTCTAAATTCTGGTACAGCGAACACACCTTACTTCGACTTTATCTCTGGAGACACCATAGTTTCATACAATATGTTCTTTTTGCCAACGTAAAGCTTCGTTGGAGGTTTTTCGTCCAGTGATTTGTCCGCTCTCTAGTATACTATATTTTTTTCAAAAATGTGTTAAACTCAAAATAACGTTCAAGAGTACCGCGAGCTTTCTATTTGAATTTGTAAAGAAGCAATTTCAAGTTTTTGTAGGTTCCATGAGGTGCATAAGGTGCAATGGAATATCCCTTGTGCAGCAGAACTACTTTAATGATTCTTTTTGAATGTCCTCTGGAGCGCATTTTATGTTAAATATATTCATCAAAACTTCAAAATTTCAACTATAAATCAAAGGAAGAGTCTTGGGCATAGTAAAATGCTAACTGATTCTTCTGATATCTAAATCAGTAGAAGGTCACTTCCTGCCCTCCAGCTGTGATCTAAGTAACGCAGTAGCGTTATAGGAAAAATTCAAGTCCCATAACAATTCCTTCACTGTAGGTAACTTTAAATTCAAAACTGGACTTGCCATCGATTTTTGGTACAATACCAACTTCGTCGGAATTTTGAATCTCTTTGAAGACATCAGGAGCTTTGCGCATTGGTATTGTGGACCTACGAGGGTTGACTAGAGCATGAAATTGACTACTGGGCGTTTTGAATTATACGAACAAAAGTAAAAAAATCTAAAAAATAAAAGCAAGAAGAAGACAAACTTTAATAATAATTAGTCAAAATCTTATACTATTTCACTTTAGTAAAATAAATTGGAATAAGCCTTAAATAAAACAAAAATATTTATAATAATAAATTTAAATTCCATCACTCCTTTTTTATGCATAAATTCAAAAAACAGTAATAAAAATGGCAGCCGTAATAGTCGAGAGGTTAACATTGCGTACTTCCACTCTGAAGGTCAGTGTTTCAGTGCTGGTTCTAGCAACATTAATAAAATTAATTTAAATAATTTTTCTAATGCCGTCACCCCTTGGCAGGGAATGTCAACCCCTCCGACATGAAATAAAAATTTCCTCGTAAAAAAACATCGGCCGTTCGGAGGCGACATAGTATAAGCTGTAGGTCCCTCCATTTGTTAGAACAACATCAAGACGCATACCACAAATAGAAGGAGGAGCCCGGTCGAAAATCAAAATAACTTCAAGTTCACCCAAAAAGCGCATTTTTATAATAAAATTTTGCGTTTTGTATTCATTAGAATAACGTTTCTGCTTGGGTTTTTCTTAAACTGTGTCATTTGTTTCTTACCAAAGATGTACTCAGGGTGATGGGAGCCTAAATAACTCCTGCATATATGGTAAATGTGCTTTATTTTCAAAAATTCCAATCCACTTAAATATGAATTTTTTATTGTGACAGCCTAAGCTCTCTTCAATGTCAGTTGAATTCAGTTCAAATTGTTAGTATGTTCTTCATATTCATATTCTTACATTTTTTCTTCTTACTGCATATGGATATGTAAACATACACACATATCTACTTATAATATCCATAATGCCAAAGAGTGTTGCAAACTTAAAAATAAAAATAAAAAAGTTACAGAAACTTTTCTACTCTACTCTTTTGCGACAAAGTCCCTGCTACTTTCCGTTTCCTTTCAAACAAACTTTATTTTGAGGTTCAACTAAAAAAAATTTTTACTGCCCGAAGCGCTCTTACTACCGACCGGTTTCACTGATATGGTCACCAAAATGCATTGAAGGATGAAACTGAATGGAAAACTTTGCGAGAGAAGGCATGCAACGCTGTGTGTGTAGAAATGAATGTGTACATGTAGAAATAACTTTCATTGGATTTTGAATTATTTATATATGGTAAAGAGGATTAAAAAGATGTTGCGCTACAAAAATTATATGCAAAAATTGGTTCTTTTTTATGAATAATTCAAATTTTAACTAAATTCTTTTAATAGATTAACAATAATTTTACTACTAAAATTATATATATTTTTATAATATTTGTATATAGGTACGAGCGGATTAACAAAAGTTCAATAAGTTGACCAATACAATATTATATTTTTATATATTCGTAATCTTTGTCTTTTGTTATCTTCTTTACATAATCGCCATTGATTTTAATGCATTTCTTAAGCCTATAGATCCAATTCTGAAAACAGCCTTCAAGATTTTGCTTTTTAAGCTTATCAAGTTCAGCATTAACCGGATTATTTATCTCCTCGTTGCTATTAAAGACCTTTCCTTTTATTTTTTCAAATTTTTAACCAGAAATCACAAGGTGCTATATCTGGGGAATAAGATGCTGGACGTATTTCTTCGATATCAGAGATCCCAATAAAATTACTAGTTATTTTAGCAGTGTGGGATCTTCAACTATTTTGGACTTCACCAGAGCTACAGTGACGTCATCAGGGGAAGATTTTGATCGACCTTCTCAGGGATCGTCCTCTACGGAAAAATGTCCGGTCTGGAATCTTCGGAACCACTTATAAATAGTCTCTAAAGACGGTGTAATCGTTCAATATCCAATATAGCATTCACGGAATATTTGTATTGCCTGTACATAACAACGAATTCCGAAGAAAATCAAATGGCGAATTTCTGTTTGCGTTGGTGGTGGAATTTCGTCCGACCTATCCCCAGCTATTTTGCGTTTGCTCCATTTTAGCCCATCGTTCTCAAATTTGAAAGAAAGACTAGTAAAATAATTGCCAAGGATTTGGTATTTTTAGATTCAACAAAAACAAAGTGGAAGTCACCAACTAACCGAACTTTTGTTAATCCCCTCGTATTACCTTCTCTTAAATATAGTACGTAAAATTTTTGTTTTTACATAATCGTTCGCTCGATTCTTTTCTTTAACCTTGTACAGTTTACAGTCTACAAAAACTTTAGAACTAGATTGAAAAAAGGAGTATTGGACGGCATTATAGGGATTCGGGAAATGAAGTCGTACTTATTTTTAAAAGGTCCAGTCAGCATTGTTGCTTCTATTGCGTTCCTCTGTCATTTTTTTTTAATGCAGAGTTTCGGCTGATTAATATTCGTAGCATATCCAAACAAGTCAAGAATTCCAAACAATATAGAGTAGAGGTTGAGAACGTAGACATCTCAGAATCAATTCTTCTATTGATATCACTGACAGGCAGTATTCTTACAAATGAACGTAAGATTTAAGCATTATATATTTATATAGGCTAATCTATCCTCTTTTTTGTATGTGGGGTCACTTCTTCGCTGGTCAAAATCTTTCACGAAAATATTAATATATATATAAATGCCTCGAAGTAAGCAAAGCGCCCCACTTGTCTCTAAACTTATTCTTACTTAAGTTGAACATATAAAAATTGTTTGTAACCGGAAAAATTCAGCCACGTACCGAATCGATTAAATCAGTTACTAGTCTACTTCCCGGAGAGAAGAGTAGTATTTTTGTTAATTTAAGCAAAAAACCACCTGCGAACCAAATTTAATTTAAATCGAACTGTAAATAAGATTTTTCGTGAAGGTCAGCTCCTGGTTACGAACAAATTTTTTCTTTTAAAAGTGTCCAGGAACGCTGGAAACAATCTCACAAGATTTCAAGTCAATCAGTCGGTAACTTTTGCAGATTTGCGTTTCATTTAGCGATTATAAGACTGTCAGTGAAAAGAAGAATTCATATTTACTGAATGCCAAATCATACGTACGAGTACATCGAAGGTAATGGGACAGCTTATAAACTGGCTAAGGCCGTAATAATGGGCTAACCAATTCTACTCAGTGAAATGAAGCAGTAATCTTGCTTCGTCCGGTGAAAAGAGTTTAGGAAGGAGAAAAGAGCTGCATCATTGAAAAATATATGCAAAATATATGATGCTAAACTTTAAAACTTTTTACTAAAGGAAAGAGACTGGAATTCGGCTGCTAGTAGGACTATTGACGGGCATTGTATCGTCTAAGTGAAGCTTAATGGGTCAAACAGTTTAATCTAACCTACCTTAAAGTCTTGGTTCATATCTAAAACACATTTAATTTTTTATATATTTTATTAAACTCGAAACGCGTTGAGCTTCCAATTTAAATTCCATAAAAAGAGACCCTCGCGTAAGCATAGACAAATAATTGAATTGTATGAAAGCGTCTCATAAAATAAGAAGCACTTTCCTGTTAGGACTCCACTTACTTGAGGGATCTCCTCTCTTTTAGGAAAATTTCAAACAATTTTTTCAACATTTACTGCAGCTCGTAGTGTGAGTTCGTTATTTACTCAAAACCAAGTTCTTAGAGAGCATATTGTATGTGGTATTCAGTTACAGTTTCCATGTGGTCAAAAACCCAAGTAAGAGAGGAGTTGGTTTTGTTTGGCCATTTGTAATACATTCTTCAAATTTAAAGCTGCCTATCTCCTCAAGGAGTTATATCCCATTGATATTTTCAAAAAATCTTTCGAATGCACGTATATTTGAGAATATTTTCCAAAAATCTGAAGTTGATCTGACAAACAGTTTCGGAGATATGATCGTATCATTAAAGACGTCTTTTGGCGAAAATAGGCGAAGCGCAAGGCGGAGTAGTTTAACTTAGTGTAAATGGTTCGCAGAACTTTAAATGCGTTTTTCTCGAAACGTTGTTTTCAGAGTCTGTGAGGAAAATTTCTCTGAAACGGCTTAACCGATCGGCTTAAATTTTCATACCTTCTAAGACATATTTTTTAAATAATGATCGTTGGAATAACATTTTTAACAATAATTTCGATTTTTTAAGCCTCTGTGAAGTGTAAAATTTCTCACAAAAAAAAAATTTTTTTTTTTTGAAACCGCCATTTCGACAAAAATCAAAATTTTCACTATTCCTTGGATCATTGCCTGTATTTATGCATTATAACACTAAATTTTTTTAGTCTTCGGGTTTCAGATAATTGGAAGCAGAAATATCTTCTTTACCGCCAGACAACTTTTTTTGGGGCCCTTCTGGAGATCGGCTACAGGAATAAGGGGATACAATACCCTTTAAAATTCATCATTTATTATTGAACTACATTAAATTCTGTCTATTAAATTTTTTCTATTATTTTATAGAATAAAATGCCTCTCAAAAAAAAAACAAAAAAAATTACAAAAAAAAGCATTTATTTTGTTTTGCAAATGGATATAACCTCTTAATGGGTGCCATTTCAGCTAGAAAAACTCCACAACCACCGGATAGCCTGAAAAAAGTGCACAAAAAATATATCACAGACAATGTAGTTCTAGCCGTAAGCTTATTGTGATTATCGCTCTAAACAGCCGCGTTGACAGTGCTTTTTTCACCAGATTGAATAAAGAAGTGATTCGAATGGATCTGGTATTGAATGGAGTCAATATAAAATATCTAAGGTTGCAGTACCTACAATGGAAGTAGAGGCTCACTTATAGTTTTGACATTGGGACGTCGTAATAAACAAATGTGGTATTACTTTTCCGAGTGTGTTTCTGACAGGAAATAAAAAGCCTCTAATAAAAATCCATCAGCCGTTCAGAGATGGCTTAGAATAAAATATAAAATCATCCATTCCTTGAAAAAGCATCAAAATGGAGGAAGAGCTTTTGAAAATTGCTGACTGAAAATCACCTGAGTTTCACTTTTCTTCAATATTTAATATAAACATCTGCTAACAACCTGAAAAGTTAAATGCTTCTCATTAATATTATACTTATTTCGCCCAAACAAAATTGGGAATATTCATATTTCTTTGTACCCACAAGATTTTGTCAAAAATTTGCATTCTCGTGCAATTCTCATTAAATTCGCTCATTAATCATATTTATATCGTATGCAAATCGGAAATATACATTTGCAATGACTGGAAGCCAATTCAGTCAATTAACGTTTGATAATTAAAATTTAAAGGCGTTATTATACATTGATTTCGTATAATTCAGTATTATTTGAAAAATTAAGCAGTTAACTTTTTTTGATTTTGTGATTTTATGATTAAGCCCATTATTGATGCGTCAATTGTTTAAGCTTCTGCATATATCGTCATAATGCCCTTCTAACAATGCGAATAAGATTAATGATTTTAATTGTTAAGTATGTAGGGATGTGTGTGGTTCATGTGTAAGTAACTGAATCGAAAACAATTAAAATATATTAAACAATTAATTTGTTTGCCTTTGCAATTGTTGATAAATATTCTCCTTTTTTGTTATTTTTTCTCTTATTTTTGTTAATATACCATATATACAGATATGTCAGCATACATATGTATGTTTTTACTGTTGTATATGTTTATGCATACTGGTTTTATTGGAAGAGAATAATTTGCTTTTCACGCTTGCGCACACCCTTTCATCGAACTCATTTACTTATTGGCTTATTTTGTCACTCACAACCCGACAATCACGACATTGGCCAAGTCACAGCTGTAAACAACACAGAAACACAGAAGCTGAACAAATTCAAAAGTCAACAAGTTCATTCACATTTGTTATTCATTTCTTTTAATAAATACATTAAAAATAAAATTAAAAAAAAAAATCATCTTTATTGTGAATTTATTAAATTATTCAACACAAAAAAAAAACAAATTTTCGTAAAACAGAATAAACTATTAGAATATACATACATATATATATATATCAAGATGAACTACAATAAAAACAGGCACTTTTTGATACTTCTGATTAACCAATCAACTCCTCATGCTCCATAAATTATGATAAATCCATATATCTATATATAATACATATATAAAAGGCTTTCTCCTAAATGACTGTCGCATCAAACCACAGCGAAAACCATTGATTATAGAGAACTGAAACCCACAGAGTGGGCTCTGCGTATGACGTAGTCATTAAAAGAGAATTTTCTGATATGTGGACCTGAGGCCGATCTAATCGAAAAAATCGAAATTATTTTTAATTCGTACGATTTTCATAAAATTAGGTGCCCAGATAGCGCTTTGCCTAAATTGACATGAGAAACATTTTTTTATTCCGGGAAGTGGACTGAGGAACGATCAATTTGGGACATTTTTATTTATGTTTTTTTTTTTTTTGGTTTAAAAGTTTGTCACAGAGGTAGCTTGAGCCAAAATTAATATGGCGAATATTTTTTCTTCCGAGAACTGGGTCTTGTGTCGATCTAAAAAATCATATTTATGGTCCGATTTACATGAAATATGGTACAGTGGCAAAATAAGCCTGACATCTATACGATGGTGAGGTTTTCCTAAATATATGAAACACAGATGCTTTCAGCCTAAGTCAATGCATGGAGAAATTTTTTCTCAGCACTGATCTATCTGAAAATATCACATTTATGATAAGATTTCGATTTGCTTGAAATTTGAAACCTAGAAAGCCCTTTACCTAGACTAATATGCTTGAGGCTTTTATTTATTCTCCATATGTTTAATACAATAGTTTATAAGTAGGAATAAAATAAATCAAGTAAAAACTAAATAAAAGTCTCATATTAAATTGAATTAACTAACTGATTTTTATCACAATACTTTACTTTACAATACTAAGTAAGAAAAACTAATAGTATTTATATATGTATAATAGTACAACTGAACTATTGATTATTCAGACTACTCAGACAAATTTAATAAATAATTACATACTTCTTTGGAAAATTGTGACTCAGAATAGTCTCCATTCGTTTTGTTACAAGATTCTTGACAACCAATACCGACACAATTTCTTTCACTCCTGCGGTGTTAAAGGGAAGTTAAATCGTTCTTTGGTGATCTTCTTGTTCCTCCGCTGTCACATTGAGGCAACTGCCGCTTCGGCTCGGTAACTTGAAATCCGAGATATACACTCTGATAGCATAGAATCTATTGTAAAAAAATTATTATTTTTGCTTTAAAAAATTCGCATGAAACTCTTAATATAGTTTTCCTTCCTTGCACTGGTCGTCTAAAGCTTTTTAACCCCCGCACTCTCAATACTGGCAGGGAAATGTTTGATGTAGTTTCCATGGTTAAAATAACAACAGGCTCAATTTATAATCCCCTTCTTCTTACTGAAGTCAAATTTAATGTTTCTTTAAAAACGATCCCACATTTTGGCCATTTGTTTTTAAAATATTTAAAAATAATGATCTTGACATATCTGTCCCGATCTTAATAATAATAATAATAAAAATAAAAATAAAAATGAAAATAATAATAATAACAATAATAATAATAAAAATAATAATAATAATAATAATTATAACTTAATAATAATAATAATAATAATAATGATAATAATAATAATAATAATAATAATAATAATTATAATTAAAATAATAATAATAATAGAAATAATAATAATTATAACTTAATAATAATAATAATTATAATTTAATAATAATAATAATAATAATAATAATAATAATAATAATAATAATAATAACAATAACAATAATAATAATAATGATAATAATAATAATAACAATTATAATAATAATAATAATAATAATAATAATAATAATAATAATAATAATAATAATAATAATAATAATAATAATAATAAAAGAATAATAATAATAATAATAATAATTATAATTAAAATAATAATAATAATAGAAATAATAATAATTATAACTTAATAATAATAAAAATTATAATTTAATAATAATAATAATAATAATAATAATAATAATAATAATAATAATAATAATAATAATAATAATAATAATAACAATAACAATAATAATAATAATGATAATAATAATAATAACAATTATAACAATAATAATAATAATAATAATAATAATAATAATAATAATAAAAGAATAATAACAATAATAAAAATAAAAATAATAGTAATAATAATAATAATAATAATAATAATAATAATAATAATAATAATAATAATAATAATAATAATTATAACTTAATAATAATAATAATAATAATAATAATAAAAGAATAATAACAATAATAAAAATAAAAATAATAGTAATAATAATAATAACAATAATAATAATAATAATAATAATAATAATAATAATAATAATTATAACTTAATAATAATAATAATAATAATAATGATAATAATAATAATAATAATAATAATAATAATAATAATAATAATAATAATAATTATAATTAAAATAATAATAATAATAGAAATAATAATAATTATAACTTAATAATAATAATAATTATAATTTAATAATAATAATAATAATAATAATAATAATAATAATAATAATAATAACAATAACAATAATAATAATAACGATAATAATAATAATAACAATTATAATAATAATAATAATAATAATAATAATAATAATAATAATAATAATAATAACAATAACAATAATAATAATAACGATAATAATAATAATAACAATTATAATAATAATAATAATAATAATAATAATAATAATAATAATAATAATAATAATAATAATAATAATAATAACAATAATAATAATAATAATAATAATAACAATAATTATAATTTTTTTTTTGTTTTTTTTTTTTTTTTGCGGGTGAGGAGAAGAAAAATGCCTTCCGCATCATCATTGTGTCGTCACATCAATGGTATGTGCCACTTGCAGGTCACTAAAAAACTCTCCTCTAGGGAACCGCCACCCTGGAACCGCTTTCGCATTACTTCAGGGTGGCGTTCCATTTTTCTCATAGTGAGATTACATCTCGCCACCTGCGTCCAGGTCCCGCTTTTTCGCTCGTAGTACTACTTCTGCGAACTCTCCTACTTTTGCCCAATTTGCTTCGCTTTCTAACATATTTGAGGCAATGTTATCTACTCTTAGTTCTCCAACTGAGTTTTCAAGCCTGATTCTCGCGTCTTGCCAACGGGTGCATTGAAAGATTGTATGCTCTGCATCATCTTCGTCAGCATCATTATAAATACATGACGGATCTTCAGCTTTCCCTATTTTATGCAGATATTTCCTGAAGTATCCGTGACCAGACAGCATCTGGGTAATGTAGTAATCTACTTCGCCAAATTTCCTGGTTGTCCATATTCTGACGTCTGCTATTATTTTGGCCGTCCATCGTCCGTGAATTCCTTCTTCCCATCGGACTTGCCACTGGTTCAGGGTTTCTTTCCTTATGTCCTCTTTGTTTGTATTGACAGTGCATCCTTGGTTCCTCATTTTTTTGAGCATCCAGCTTCTTTTCTTTTCGGCTGCCAATAGGTCGATGGGAATGCTTCCGCTTATCACAGCTATAGCTTCCCCTGATACTGTGCGGTATGCCGACGCTATCCTCAAAGCCGCTGTGCGGTATACTTTGGCCAGTACCATTCGCCTATTTTTCTTCTTGAGCGAGTCCGCCCATAGCTCGGCTCCATAAAGTAGGATGTTAAGGGTTGCCGCCATGATGAGCTTTCTTTTTTCTTGTGTTGGACCTCCTATGTTAGCCATTAGTCTACTAAGCTGGGAAGTGACTTTGGAGGCTTTCGCTGCGGCATGCTGGATTTGTGCCCAGTAGCTCAGTCTAGGGTCTAGTCTTACACCCAGATAGTTAACAACTCTTCTTGACCTCAGCGTATCCGCGGTTGTGTGCATGTCTACTTCCAGAGGTATGTGCTTCATCGTTAATAGCAGCAACTCGGTTTTTTCTGTTGCAAGTTTGAGACCGCGTTGGTCAAGCCACATTTTTGTTCTGATCATTACTTGATTTAACTTCCTGCGTGCGTCTTCCGTATCGCGCGCGGTAATTATAGCGGCAATATCGTCAGCATATCCCACAAGATATGTGCTCTCAGGCATCTCGAGATCTAATATGCCATCGTAGCTGACGTTCCAGAGGTCTGGCCCGAGGATAGAGCCCTGCGCTGCTCCCGCCGTCACCTTGTGTTTTCGCTGCCCGTCGGTAGTTTGGTAGAGTAAGACCCTATCTCTAAGGTAGCTCCTCATCATTAGGCTGAGATACCGGGGGATGGAAAATTTATTCTCTAAGGCTGCAATCATATCCTTCCACTGTGCACTGTTGAAGGCATTTCGAACGTCCAATGTGGCTAGTAGGACTATTTGCTTGTGAAACCCTTGTTGGGCCTTTTCAACACTTTTAACTACATTCTCGATTGCTCCCAGTGTTGATCTGCCGGGCCTGAAACCGTATTGCTTTTTTGAGAGCCCTCCAGCACTAGCAATAGCTGCTTCCAGTCTCGGTTTTAGCAGTCTTTCCAGAAGCTTTCCGGCAGTGTCCAGCATGCAGAGAGGGCGGTATGCCGATGGGCTGTCTGGGTTTCCTTTCCCCTTACTGATGAGCACCAGCTGCTGTCTTTTCCAGATTTCTGGGAATAGAGTTGTTTTCAGACAGGCATTAAACATATTTAGAAGTAGATTAGGCCGTTCTCGGGCAATTACTTTCAATACTTCGGCGGGTATGCCATCGGGACCTGGTGATTTATTTGGCTTAAGCTTACTTGCCGCTATTTGTAACTCTTCGGTGGTAAAACAAGGTGTTTCTATTGGGAGGTTCTCAAGTGTTGCTTGTTCTTCCCGTAACTCATGTGCTGGAAATAAGGCCTTAACAATCTGTTCCATTTTATGTCCGTTAAATTCTGGGGGTGGTGTCCTAGCGCCGAGTTTTTTCATCACTACTCTGTACCCTAGCCCCCAAGGATCCCTATTTAGGTCCTTACGTAGCTCTTCCCACTTTTCTTTTTTACTATTCTCGATGGCACGTTTAAGTTCTTTTTTCGCAGCGTGGTACAGTTCCATTTCCGTATCTGCGTTGCCTCTTCGTCTGTTCCTTGTATAGACCCGCCGAAGGCGAAGACACGTTTTCCTTAGTTGCGCTATACTCTCCGTCCACCAGTACGCTGCTCGTTTTTGTCCCCTATTAGTGGCTCTTGGCATACCCTTATTACACGCTCGAGTTATTATGAGCATTGTTTCATCCACTAATTTCTTTGCGTTTTCCGAGTTGTTCTCTGCGGTGGCTTGTTTATCAATTTCCGATAGTAGTAAGCCAGTGTTTAGCTTTGAAGCATTCCATTTGCGGAGGGAGCTGTGTGTACTATTTTGAGCAGGTCGAGCTTGAGATCCTATTGTGAAGGTTATGTACTGATGATCACTGCCAGTATAGTCCTCCAGCACTTCCCAGCCTGTTACCATGCCTGCTAAGCGCTCCGATGCCAATGTTATGTCGGGTGTTGTTTCTTCGCATCCTGGTCGTCTGAAAGTCGTTGCTATTCCGGTGTTGAGTACAACAAGGTCCAGTCGTGCGGCCATCTCTAGAATCCGTTTGCCTCTGGAGTCGGTGCTCTGCATACCCCATTCGACTGCTTTAGAGTTAAAGTCTCCCGCGATTATCATGTGTCCTTCTGTCTCACGAGCGGCGTCCTCTATGCAGTCCAGTTTAGCTTGAAAATCGTGGATGTTGTCGCTAGGTGTTAGGTAGCAGCTGAAAATAGTATAGAGGGCGCATTTGGTCCAGACGAAACCATTTCCGTTCCCGCTTGTTGTGATGTGGAGTTTGCTGCTAGGGGGAAGCCACATCGCAGCAGTGCCACTGCTATCCTCTAGCCATGATCCACTTTCCTTCTTTTTATATTGTTCGCTGATAATAATGACATCGTAGTGGCTTTCTCTTGTCATTTGTGTCAGCAGCGCGTCCGCAGTTTTGCATCTATGCATGTTGGCCTGCAGAGCTTTCAAGTCTTTGAGTAGCTGTTGTATACCGTGCACTTCTTGGAACCCGGTACGTGATCTGTCTGTTCATATTTTGCCTCCTTACATAAGCAGCAGTTTGGGGGGTTACGACATTCTTTAAGGCTGTGTCCTCCTTGGCCACACTTTATGCATAAGCCTTGATTCTTTCTGTCCGGTCCTTTACAGTCCCAGGTTGAATGCCCGGGTCCGAAGCAGCGAAAACATCTCTTCGTACTTTCTTTAAGCCGTAGCCTACAGTTGATCCATCCGATTTTAATACGAGCCTGCTTTATTAATTTATCGGCTTCTTCGCTCGGTAAGGTTATATATGCTCTTACTTGCTCTCTGCTGTTGGGTGCTGAGATATTAATTTTGGTGGCCGTGGAGGGCTCTCCCAACACTCGATGTACTGACTCAAGGATTTCTTCTTTAGTTGTTAAGGAATCGATATCTCTGATCTCCACTGTAGCTTTTGGCTTTAAGTCAGTTACTGATGCGGACTCCTTTAGAGTACTCTTTAGGGTTTCACAAAAGTTTTGGTTAGCCGTCTGTCCTTTTTCTAATTCTAAGAGGATGGCACCCGTTCTTGTTTTCCGTATTCCTCGTATCTTGACTTCGTTTTCGTCTGGTTTTATTTTCGCCTTGATATTTCGGAGAACTTCTGCGTAGCTTCTCCCATCTGCAGGCTTAATGATTACCGCATCTGATAGTCTCTTGGGCCTAGTTTTGGGTTTAGCCTTTTCTGCTTCTTTCTTGTGTCCATCGGTTTTAGGTACGTTCGATGTTGACGACGGTTGCTTATTGGCATTGGGTTTTTGTGTCTTCTTCGTTGTCACTGTCTTCCATTGCAGCTCGGGTTCTTCATTGCGTGGTCGTCCAGCGGGTCTTGATTCTACCGGACTTGTCGCGCGGCGTTTCGAGGAGGTCGATGCGGGGGTTTCTGCTAAAGTGTTTTTCTCTAGCGCAGTAGCTGTAGCTATTTTCTCCTTCTCAGCCATTGTCCAGTTTCGTCTGTAACTTTTGATTATATCAAAAGGCTCATCCAACTGCGCGGCTCCGTTTTTGACGTCAAGGCTAACATTTTTTTGTTTGGAAATAGCCTGTTTCATTTTGTGAACGATCGTCCTGCACTTTTCGATTGCTTCTTCCTCTGCTTGTCTCATTTTGCGCACGAATTCATGCCTTGGCGACTCCTGCGCGGGCAGAGTTGGTTGAGATGCTGCTGGAGTGTTTCGATCTGCCATCGGCTCCGTAGTATTCGCAGCTGATTTTGAGGATCTAGGCTCGGTCGAGGGTGTATTTAATTGCTGGGTGTTGTTGCTTTTCTGAGAAACCGGTGTTATTTGGAGCACAGGAGATCTCAGTACCCTACTACTTCTACGGAAAATATTTCCGAGTTCCTCTTGGCGCTCGTTTAAATTCGAGCGATCTCCTTTTTTCTGCTGCTCTTTCTCCGTACTATTCGGAGTTTTGTTGTTTTTGTTTATTGGAGTTGTTGTATTTATCATTTTTCATGGGTCTCCGCTCCAAGCCGCTATCTCCGCACGTTGTGCAGTCGCTCTGACGAAGGGCCCGAGGTTGTCTACGTATGTTGTAGTTCCTCGCGAGGGTTGACACAAGGCCTCATGGGAGCTTGTGTTCAGAGCCAGCCAGCGCTAATCAGGAGTTTATCTCAACTGAACCTGCACGGCCAACTTAATGGCGACGTGCTTTGAACGTACTTGGAGACCTGCCAGGGTTTTAACGAGACGGGGGCAATTGTGGCATTAGCCTGCCAGCCATTTCAGCTAGGTGTCACCCTTGCTTACTAAAGTGGCAGAATACCACTCTCACCAGCCCAAAAGCTAGCTTATTCGTGACAATGTTTCCAGTATACCTTAATCAGGATCTTACTGGTCTCAATCCTGATGGGCCCTAGCCCGGGGGTTGTTTACTTACTCAGGTTTGTGTAAATGCGTACCCTTTGGGGATTTATGAGTAACGGGTTTCGATGCAGCGTCCCACGTCGCTCTGTTGCCTCCCTCTCATGGGTAGGTACTCCCTCGAGGCAACCCCTTAGGGGTTGTGGATGCTTATTTCGAGGCGGCATCTATTCACCTCGTCACCGGAGCTTCATAGGGCCTCTTCGGGCCTTTTAAGCCGAGCCCTCTTCTCCTGTCGCTCTTGGTCAGGGGCTGCTTATTGGATATTCGCAGCTAGCCCAAAACTAGAATTTAGGCCGTCCACAGCCCGCCACGCTGTGGCCCTAGGTGGCCTGAGCTCAGCCATAACAATAATTATAATAGCAATACTAATAATAATAATAATAATAATGATAATAATAATAATAATAATAATAATAATAATAACAATAATAATAATAATAATAATAATAACAATAATTATAATAGCAATACTAATAATAATAATAATAATGTGCGGATTAGGGATTAATGAATTTATCGGAGGTAAAGCAAGTCTGTCCTAGAAGTCGACTCAAATCTCGCCTGCAACATCCCTTAAACATAATTTTTAAAATATTTCTCCGGATAAATATTAGTGGGGAAACAACAAAGGTTCATGCAATGGAAAGCTTGTGAGTGAAATAAAATATTGGTTTACACCAAAAAAAAACCGGCTATACAGACCGCCTTAACAATCTTTTTGATTAAAGTTCATTATAAAATTAAAAAAAAATGTATTTACTTTATTTTAAAAAAATCGCCAGTTCCTTTTGGGGTAACTCAATATACATATTTGTATTAGAGGTCAAGAGTTTGCTCGAAGATTGTTGAGCTGCTCGAGAATTTGAGTAACGAGTGCTCGCACACTCGTTCACTGCTCTTTGCTCGAAAATTTTCGAGCACGAGCTCAAGCAATTGAGCTTTTCCGAGCATTTTTGAGCATTTTAAATAAAAAATTTGACTTTCTTCCTAGAACTCTTTTTTATAATTTTAATTTTATTTATGCAAAGTGTAAAACTCATTGGAATATTGAAGAAATTTTGACAAACCAAATAGAAATTTGAAAATTTTCAAACTATCATTAGAGCAGTTGAGCAACGAACGAGTATCGAGCTGCTCACAGTGCTCGATGCCCAGGTATCTTGAGCATATAAAAATTTAAAAACTATAAAAATTCCACACATATTAAAACTACCTTTAAATTATAATATCATGCATATACTTATATATAATATTGCCATAGAGAGCAGTATATTCATCGGTGTATATTCTTTTTGAACTAGTTCGACTTCAATTTATAGCATAATTTAATGGGAAAAGGATGCATCAAACTGTCATATAAATTTACATAATCGTATATGTACAAATGTATATAAAAATGTCATAAGAGACAGCCTCGTACTGGGATGAAACCGAGGGACATAGCCATAATCCAACCAGTGACACACTACCACAATTGAAAACAAATGCCCGAACGCATTCTTCCAGTTCCATTATTATTTATGAGTTTTGTTTTCTGTGATTATTTACGTGCCTTCACCACAGCCTGCGATGTATGTATGTTGGTATGTGTGTGTGTATTTTTGTATTACCAGTAACATTTAACCTAAAATTATTAGTATTCATAAGTAGGCCAGGGCCATTCAGACACATTACAAACACACACGCTCCACTACTCAAGCACATCCTGCCGAAAGCGGACAGAGTAAAGTCAAAACTCAGCTGATTTGTATGTGGTTGCAAGAACGATGCAAAGTTGCAAAGTTGCAGAGTTGGCTATTAGCCGTTAGCTGTTGGTAGAGGAAGCACAACTACAACAATAACACTATTAAAAATGTTTATTTTGCGAATGGGAATGAAAGCAAAGCAAAGCAAAGCAAAACAGTAGCGCGTTACAAAATGATAACAACGTGAATAGTGGCAATTTAGTGGCAAGCAGCATGTAGCAGCATGTAGTAACAAAAATAGCAATGATAACAACAATGCGCGCAATTTCAAGTCAACGCAAAATAACAAATCTCCGCCAGAATGGCTGTGCAGTGACGCGCAGCGGAATTCGTTAAATGTCCATTGCATTGCGGCCACCCGCAGTGTAGAGCGCTGAATGCATTGGGTTTGTAGCGACTAAAATCCTCATGTATGTGTGTGTGTGTAATTTTGTATTTTCCATCCATAACGGCTTTGACCCGCCACCCGCAGCAAGCCCAACAATCAAAGCCACTGCTGAGCTTGTCATCGTCATGGCGCTGATTTCGCTCATAACGATAGTTCTTGTTGTTGTTGGTTTCGTTGGCTGTTGCAGAAATTCGTTGGCACTTGCAAGTTGCGCTTGATCGCCCACAAAAATTGCTATGTTGCTGCTACAACGCCTAAAATTATGCAACTTTGCTCATTCATTTGCCCATAACGTACGCCAACGCCACGCTGGAGCTGTTATAATTTGCATGAGAACGTGGCTGGGTAAAACATTTCTGTGTGTGTGTGTTCAGCTGTGTGTGTGTGTGATAAGCAAAGCTGATTATCATCCTGGTGCTGTTCGCTTGTGGCAAGTGCAATAATTTCCAATGCTTTATTATAGCCCAGCCAGCACAAATGCACTCATACATATGATACATACATACAAATGCACTTGTATGCACATACATACACACTTACATGTGTAAGTTTGTTAAGCGAATATGCTGGCTTGCAACCAAAAACAAAAAAAAAAAGGAAAAGAAAACAAAATCAGGTTAACCGCCAACCGAGCGAGATTTGCTTCGGTTGATGAGATTCTTTTTTTTTTTGCTTTCGCCTTCCACAGTTTCCCCTTCAACATTTGTCATCATCCTTTTGTGTGATTTCTGTTGCAATTTTTCATTTGTCGTTGTTATTCATTTCGTCGCAGCGCGTCGAATAACTTGATGATGTTGATGAGTGTTCACTGCTGCCAATGCATGTCATGTTGCCATCCTATGTGAGGCACTCAACAAACCCTTATGTATGTATGGTATGTGTATGTGTGTATTTGAAGTCTTTCATGCGCTGCTACATTTGCAATTAAATTGCTGGGAAAAGCGTAAATTAGTGTTGAGTTTTTGTAGTGTTGTTGTTATAGTTTTATGTTTCTTGTTTTTTTATGGCATTTAAATCTGAATACAACGCGAATGATGTATGCCACAAGTGGTGAAAATAAAAGTTGAAATCAAGTAAAGACAGCTCCATAATTCAACTGTATTTAGTGGGTAATCAGAAATTAAATTCTCTACTTAAAAACATTTTATTTTTTTTGAAAAACGTCCACTGTTGATATTGAAATTCTGTCAGTACAAAACCAGTAATATCCAGGAATCGTTTTTATAAACCGGAATTAAATTCACAGTACTTACTAGGAGTAGCTCTGCTGGCGCATACCGATGTTACCTGCTGAACTAAACGGGGTTAGATCGCCAAAAAGGGGGACAACCCTTGGTCGGTTAAAATAGGGGTGCGTAGAACCGGCTGTCATGAGAGTTGGACGCCAGAGACTAGCGAGACACAGTTAAAGAAGTTACAAGCCTGCCAAAACACCGTCCTCCAGACTGAGAAAGGAAACCTTCTAAAGTCGCCAGAGCATCACTTGCACGGCAAAGCACCTACGGGTTAAGAAGCATAATACTTTGCTGTGCAAGCAATTTCTGCTGGAATGCTACCGTATGGACATTTACAAGAAGCCGGCACATCAGAAAGGGAGTACTTGACTGCATTCAACACCATTTACAGCAACGGCTGGACAGACAAGCACTAAACACCATTCACCAAGAGTCCGTCAACACCTTCATGAACTCTCTCCCTGTGAGTGACATTCTCGGAGTCAAACCACCACTTATAGCAGACGAAGAACTCAAGCTGCTTCGATAGTCCCGCATAATACTGGCACAACTTAGGTCTGGATATTGTAGTTGACTAAACTGCCACTTATCCAGACTCGACCCCAGCAAACCGAACGTATGTCCTGCTTGCAAAAAGTCTCGGCACGACACTCATCACCTCTTTGTAAGTCCTCTAAAACCAACTCATCTTCTACTGGGATGCTACCGTAAGGACATTTATTAGAAATCGGACCTCCACCCAAGCACAACAGAAAGGGAATACTCGACCTAAAGACTTCATTCTGCGCCATTTACAACAACCGCTGGACAACACGACAGACAGACAAGCAGTAAACGTCATTCTCCAATAATACGTCAACACCTTCATGAACTCACTCCCTATGAATCATGTACTCGAAGTCAATCAACCACCCATTACAGAAAAGCTCGAGCTTCTTCGAGAGTCCCGCGTAATATTGACACAACTTAAATCTGAATATTGTAGTCGATCCCGACAAACCGAACATATGTCCTGCATACACGACACTAACCACCTCTGCAAGCCTTCTAAAACCAACTCATCTAACCACCCGCTCCCTCTAGTCCGAACCCGCCGAAACACCTAGTTTCCTGGACCTCTCGTTAGAAGACCTCAATGACTTAGACTGATCTTGTGTTGTCTTAAGCGGCGTGGGCAAACCGCTATTACAACAACAATAACAACAACACCGATGATGTTGGTATCATTGGCTTGAACCACTCAGGGGTTGGTTCTGCTTTCTCTAGACTTGATATTATTCCCGTCCTACTTGATAGTGCGGAGTTTTCGAAAGAAAGGTTTCGCCGAAGGTTTATGACTTTTCAAGAACACCATCTAGCATACAGCTGACCTATCTCAACTTAAGACTAGTTAAAATGTGGGACACGCCTGAATGATAAACGAAACATCCAGCAGACTAGTGACGTTCCGGGCTGCCCTGAATGCAGGACCGTTCGCGGAAGATCCCGGTTACACTAGTATCTTACACTTAACAGCTAGAACAGGGAAATTAAGAAGTAAAAACGTAGAAGAAGAAGAAAATTACCCACAGAAAAACTGCGGAGTTAAAACATTACACAAGCGTCTAAAAAGGCAGTGCGTTATAAAGTTTCTATTGAATCACCACAATGAAAGGGTCATAGCGTATCTAGATGATCTTGAAGTCCATCATTGATGTACATAATATCCCATGGAAATACCTTTACTCAACAGACATCATCTGTAGGTTAGGTTAGAGATGACAGATGTAAAAGATCTTACAAAGTCTAGGTAGGTATGTTCAATGTGAATATATTATTCTGAATGCTACAGGAATTCTCAGCTTCAAGCCAGTCGCATGGGACATTTTAGACCACAAGACATGAATGATTTCATTTCTGCAAGATACCAAACTTCACTGCTTGAATACCAATTCGACAACTGAACTGTACCCACTCGGGTGTCGTACCGTGCGTGCGAGTTGTGATCTTAGAAGAACAAAAATCTAAAGTGATTTTATACTTCCCGAACAGTAAGACAAGTTCCGCCTTAATGGTATTTATGGCTGGACCATATATGACCGGCCGACCCGTTACCATATTTAAAGCCCTTCCATATTAAAGGTACTGACTATCTGGTACTTCCTATATACACTACTTTGAAGCCTTTTCAGTTAGTTAGAGCAAGTTTCGAGATTAGGGAGTGCCTATATTGACCTTACACATAGACAGAGGTCTCGCCCCTTCAAAAGTTTTGTCGCATAAGGGTTAGATTTATTATCAGTTTTGTTCAACGAAGACATATACCTGGATGCAATCCCGAAGGACCACGTTCCTTTTATACAAGTCAAGCAATCTCTCCATTACTTGGTCCGAAGTCCACTCAGATTCTCCACAATGATGTAGCAGAATAATTAATTTTCAAATTAATTGTGCGTGTGTCCACTGTTTACAGAGGTTTAAGTTGACAAGTATGCTGCTAGTGTTGTTGACAGAAGTCTTCATTCTATCCTGCAACAAATGCCACATGTTTCCTGTTATGGCACCACTTGAGTTATCTCTTTCTTGGGTTCGATGAACGCTTTGACGTTAAGCACGTTACATACATATACGAGTACATAGAACTAAACTTGAGGGTCGTCCCATTTTATAGTCTCTTCCTCTCCAAAGCTATTTAATCAGCTTTTAGCTAATCCTCTAGTCACGAAACCTATTTGCACAACCCAATTCACGCACTACGCCACAATACATACATACGCCCATGGAAAATAACGATTTCAATTGTTACCAGCTGCCATCAATAGACCAAATTAAAATTCTTATCTTTAAAAGTGAAATAAATCACAAACAATACACGATTGTCAGGCCAAAACAAGAAAGAAAAGAAAGAGGCAAACAAGTTTCTTGAGAATGTTTCGATTTTTCGGAAATTAGTATCACACATGTGAACCTACCGATACCTATTAGGAATTACTTGAACGCGGTAGTCATTTGTCATAATGTGGCTACAACAATAATAATCCCATAATTGCTAATGACAAAATTGTTTAACCCCGTCAAAGCATAACGCACCGCGAACGCCTTCATTAAGAGTCTTTCAATGGTCTCTCTCTCAATTTGGTATTTCTTGTGCACGCATTTTCACTTCAAACTACTTGTTATAGAGTGGACAAAGCTATCGTTCTCGTATGTACATATGTATGTAGGTCGAAACATAAATACTACACATGCATATAGCAATTTCGTTAAATATTCAAATACGCTTAAACATATATTTTGGCAATAGTTGAATGTGTGGACATTTTTGCATTGTTTGCTTTGACATTTGAAATGTCACATAATCCACGATCTGACAGCCAACATGCGTTGGCTACAGGCGTGATGCGCACTTGAATGGTGATATATTAAAATATATTTATGAGTATTACATTGACATTGAAAATAATAACGTTTTTTCAAAAATAAAAATATTTTTATTTATGTACGTAACGAACGCCTAGAGAATACATAAGTTATAAACAATACTAAATTTTTATTGCATCTTTTCTTTTTTTATTTCATTTGATTTTCTTTTAATTTATTTTATTTTATTTTAATTCATTTTATTTTAAATAATTTTAATTTTTTATATTAGTTTATTTAATTTAATTTAATTTAATTTAATTTCATTTTCTTGTATTTTATTTTACATTATTTAATTGAAATTTATTTTATTTTATATTATTTAATTTTATTGTATTTTATTTTATTTTATTTTGTTTTATTTTATTTTATTTTATTTTATTTTATTTTAGTTTATTTTATTTTATTTTATTTTATTTTATTTTATTTTATTTTATTTTATTTTATTTTATTTTATTTTATTTTATTTTATTTTATTTTATTTTATTTTATTTTATTTTATTTTATTTTATTTTATTTTATTTTATTTTATTTTATTTTATTTTATTTTATTTTATTTTATTTTATTTTATTTTATTTTATTTTATTTTATTTTAATTGATTTTATTTTATTTTATTTTATTTTAATTGATTTTATTTTATTTTATTTTATTTTATATTATTTTTTATTTTATTTTATTTTATTTTATTTTATTTTATTTTATTTTATTTTATTTTATTTTATTTTATTTTATTTTATTTTATTTTATTTTATTTTATTTTATTTTATTTTATTTTATTTTATTTTATTTTATTTTATTTTATTTTATTTTATTTTATTTTATTTTATTTTCTTTTATTTTAATTTATTTTATTTTATTTTAATTTAATTTATTTTATTTTATTTTATTTTATTTTATTTAATTTTATTTTATTTTATTTTATTTAATTTAATTTAATTTTATTTTATTTTATTTTATTTTATTTTATTTTAGTTTATTTAATTTTATTTTATTTTAATTTATTTTATTTTATTTTAATTTATTTTATTTTATTTTATTTTATTTTATTTTATTTTATTTTATTTTATTTTATTTTATTTTATTTTATTTTATTTTATTTTATTTTATTTTATTTTATTTTATTTTATTTTATTTTATTTTATTTTATTTTATTTTATTTTATTTTATTTTATTTTATTTTATTTTATTTTATTTTATTTTATTTTATTTTATTTTATTTTATTTTATTTTATTTTATTTTATTTTATTTTATTTTATTTTATTTTATTTTATTTTATTTTATTTTATTTTATTTTATTTTATTTTATTTTGTTTTATTTTATTTTATTTTATTTTATTTTATTTTATTTTTTAACGGTTTTCTTTACTTTATTTAAATTTTTATTTTACCATATTTTAATAAGATATGTATAACAGAGTAACTTACTTCGGGCTGCCTGGGAGTCCGCGATGGACATGCGATTAAATCTCTGCAAACTTCTGTATGAAATGAATCAATGAACTGGAGCGCAAATGTCTCTGTGCCAGCAAAAGTTTAGCATTAAGGTCTGCAATGTGTAAATGACTAGTTTTAGCAAAGTTAAGGCTGCGGGTTCATCAAAGAAGGATCTAAATTGCTGATAAAGCGGCCGGTTTAAGCGAAGTT
Source organism: Ceratitis rosa (assembly GCA_037013455.1). Classification (NCBI taxonomy): domain Eukaryota; kingdom Metazoa; phylum Arthropoda; class Insecta; order Diptera; family Tephritidae; genus Ceratitis; species Ceratitis rosa. Next base: position 18,152,064 of record JAWMAG010000003.1, on the reverse strand, counting down.
TATTAATTTTGAAATCTTTTTACATACACAGCGCTTACGTATGCCTACTAAACGCAACAGAATGTTGCAACAATTAAACAAAATAAAAAGAAAGCCATGAATACTATAACAAGCACTTTTCAACGAGGCCGTTTTTTACGACACAAAACAACAACAATGCTTCTTTACATGCCACCCTACGCCACCGACCAACTGATCGCGCAGTCAATTGATTTTACACGTAACGCGTCAACTTCACCGCACGTTTTGCGCATGCGTAATTCCCTACCATCGGGGCAACGTATGGCAGCTTATCCAGTTCACGATGCGTCGACGTTAGCGCCAATATCAAAAGGTTGTAAAAAAAAAAGAGAATAAAATAAAATGCGATCGTCGTTTCCTTGGTATGTAACCCAAAAAAGAATGACAAAACCCAACACAAAAAAATAAAAATTATAATATGCAAACGATAAAAACAACAAACAATAAACAAGGAACGCATGGGCACAAAAGAGTGGGAGCATGCATGTTGGCGGTATGGTGCGGCCCACTGGAGACTCCAAGCCCGCTGCGTCAGCCATGCCCGCCACGCAATGCATACAACTCCACGCCAATCAGTTGAGCAAAAACATTCGAGCGTTCTGCATCGGTCGCAAATTGAATACCGGAACGACAGGCTGGCTGGTGGTTCGCTGGATGACAAGACAACCGAGCCCCAAACTACTTACGCAGCCGCAGACTTAGTGCGGAAGAATAAGAAACAGAAGCAGAAAAAGTTGAAGAAGAAAGAAAAGTACGTCGAAGTGTGGGCATGAACATATGTGCACGTATGTATGTGTGGAGAAAAAACAGAAAATCAAAGTGTGAACTTGAAATCGAAGCGCCTGCAGCGCCGTGTTCTACCCCAGCATCGTACTCGTATGTGGTAAGCTCGTGGGCTGAGCTCGTTCAGTTATGCTTTGCTTCTTTTTTTTTTTTTTTGAATGTCTCTTTTGACTGTGACGGCGATTAGAATGCGAACAGATTTTCGCTGCTCAAGACGACAAGGCGAAGATTTCAGTAACCAGCGCGCAGAACTCGGCGATTGCGCAAGCGTGAAGCACGGTTTGCGCGGAAATTAATATTCTTAAAATATAATCCGTTTCGATATTATCAAAATTTGCTAAAAATAAAGTTTGTTGGCGCGCATGTATTTTTAAGTGATTTTGCGGTAAAAGTGTTTACACCAGAAGGTTAATTAAATTAAAATTTCAGTGCGTAAAACTTTTAAGAAAAGTGTGTATCGTGATAAAAGAAAATATACTAGTGTAGTTACAGTTAGAATTGATATTCAAATTAATATCCAACTTAGTGTCACATGATTCTAACAACACGATGAATTACTAGAATAAAGCTTATGTTGTGGGACCCATTAATATAGAGAAATAAATATGTTTCTACGCCAAGCTCATACTCGATAATCGGAGTCCTCATATGAATATCCTTGCTTCTGCAATCCAACAAACATTATTTAACATGAAGAATATACAAATATTAGCTTAAAAATTGTGATTAATGAAGCTCAACATCTCATCCTTGCAGCCAGTGCAAATTCTCATGAAATTCTGCATTGAAGCTCTTTAGACTGGGGACACCAAGTGAAGCAAGGTACGCCTCTACCTGTTATTCTCGAACATCGAACATTGCACTGAATGCCTTTGATTCCGCAATATTCGTCTTTTCTGTAACCTCATTTGGTACCGCATCCTTTCCACAGCTGAATGAGCGTCAGTTTATTAGGTTTACAGGGATACCAAACTCAGACATGTCAGATTCTCTTTGTGTTAAGTTATCGATTCAAAATCGAAGAAAAAGTGCTGTTTGTCGCTTCTCTACTCACGGACATTTTTAAGGGCTTGAAACTTAGTGAAAACCTGGTCAATGGAGCATATTCCAAATCTGAAACCACACCATTGAAACACTGACGTAACGAAGTCAGATGGACAGGACCTTATAAGAATATTCATGGTATAACAGACATAGACTTAAAAACCTATTGACCGGGCATTTTAATTATTGAAGTAATTTAAATAATTAAAAAAAAGTAAATTTCTGAAACGAAACATAAACGAAAACGTACTTCGATGAACTTTCAATTTAAGATTTTCCGGTATTTTCAGCTGCGGTTTTAACCTTTTTTTATCGTCCAGCTAAGATCGGGCATTATACTTGAGTTCAATTTCCCCTTATTGCGGTTTTCCAACTGTGGAATATTCCGATGGAACTTTTCTGCGTGAAAATCTAATACTTGATAACCCAATAAAAATTGTTTTTTCTTCAAGCACTAGATCTTTTATTAACTCCACCATCATTTATTCTAGAAAATTTTCTTTTAAATTTGATATTTGTGTAATGGTGGAAAAACTATTTCAGACGGCTCTACAAGGGGTAAATATTCCAAATAATTTTGCCCAGGAGTTAAAGATGCTCGCTTAAGCCATACTCAAATATGATAATTATGTATTATTATTATTGAGTAGACGTGAGGGTGGCAGCAGCTGCTAGGACTATTAACTTCATTACCGAGATTAAGATTTTTTCATATTGGATAGGTTTAGATTGGTTCAAGCAAGACGCAGAATTCATCGACAATCGGAACCAGTCAAATTTAACGATGTCTTGAAGTTATAATAATTTTTCTTTTACTAGAGCACAGTTTAAGGAATCATTACGGGGCAATGATGAGAAAAACTAAACATGGTCTTTCGCATAGCCTCACAAAAGAAAGTCCTTCGGTGTCAAATTACACGATCTTGGTGCCACCACCAAGACGAGAGATTACGCGGCCGGGAAATTCCTCTCGCAATAAAGTCATCTCAACCGGTCTGCTGTCAAAGAAGTTGTTGAGCGGAAAGATGATGTTTTGACGACTTAGGCAAAATGGGGCTTGGCATTGTCGTGAAGCAAGATGACTTGGCCTTGTCGAACAGGTATTTTCAGCCGAATAACTTCATTTACTTGATTAAGCTGGGCAATGTAGAGCTCCTTGTTGACAATGGCGTTTCGTTCGAGCATTTCCCAGTGCACCATGCCTTCTCAGACCCACCACACGCAGATCATGGCTTTTTTTTTGTTGAAGATCATGCTTGACTCTCGGCTACGGCGTCTCTCCTGGGGCCATCCACACCTTTTCTTAACTCCTGTGATTATTCGATACAAAAAGCGTCAGATGTCGAAAATGCTGACTTTTTCTTCCTGGATATTCCATTTCTGAGTCTGAAAAATGACAAACAATTTAATTATCCAAAACAAAATAAATAAAACAGTTTTGTAGAGAAGGAAGAGCTCTTTCGAATGAATATATACACTTTGATAAACAGCAAAATAAATCGTTGTAAAATAACTCAAAACGCAAAACTCTACAAACTTATGTTACAACCCAATAGAAACCATATATTTTCCAAGCGGACCATAAGTGAAAGCCTCACTGTTGTCGTTTTCAAAAAATTCAAAAGTTTTGTGATAACATTGCTACTACATCTATACGAGTACATATACTGAAAAAAATCAACCCAAAATCAATTAAGCAAAATACTCTTAATAAGAATATCACTTGTAATGCAATCAAAGAATATTTAGAAAACTATAAAAAAAAATTACGAGCTCAGAACTCACTAACTTACAAAACGTTTTAGATTCTATTTGATTATGTTGAGTTTTAATTTAAAAATTATTCACCTGTAATAAGTCAAAAACCTTATAAACACATACACGCTTACACATATGTATGTGTGTGTGAGTGGGAGTTTGTAAAAAGCCTCACATACATGAAAAGTGTGCACTCAGTCAAAGTGGGCGCCTTCATAACCACCCAACCAGCTCTCCCACTAATACATACCTACATACCTCTATATACATATGTATGCGTGCAACGTGCACATGCATACTTGCATGTTTGAGCTTTATTTTTTTTTCATTTTTTTTTTCAAAGTCAAATGCAAATACACAGAGTTCGCTTGAGTTGGCTGACGTTGCTGCTGCTATTTCCTGCGCGGAATACCAAGTAATCTGGCCGTTTTGCATTGGCAATGCTTCTATGAAATATTTTTCAAGTGTATATATTTGTGAAGCGTTGTGTATGTATGTACATATATGTATTTGTTCATGCTCAAATTATTTAATTTTTTTTTTAGTATTTTTAAGCTTACCAGGGAACGAGTGTTTTTGACGGGTGTTAAATTTGATCTAACAATTTTTCGAAAATAATTTTTATACTGAGGAAAATATTATATATTATTATATATATAATTAAAAAATAAAACAAAAAACATTATAAACACAAACAAACAAATATTCGGAATTTCTGGTATTCAACGTGTTGACGAAAAGTAAATAATTTTGTGTGACGAATTGAAGGTCGAGGTGAGTAATCATAATTATGGTTAAATAAATATGTAATTTTTATTTATTAATTTTTTATTTATGGGCGTTAAAATGCCAAAAATAAAACTTTTAGAATTTTAAAATATTAAATAAAAATAAAAATTAATATCATATATTTTTAAGTAAAAACTATTTCTAGAAATTAAATTTAAAAATAAAAAAAAATATATTTTTGAGCAAAAACTATCATTATAAATTAAATTTAAAATATTTAAATTATATATTTCTAAGTAAAAATTTATTTCAAATATTTAAAGTATGTTAAAAATATTTATTGTTTATTTTTGCTTATTTTTTTTTTACATTCAAGCGAAAAACAAAAATATATTTCAATTAAAGCTCATTAACTTATAAAAAAAAATTATAAAAATACAAAAACAATTACCAAAATAACCGTTTGTTACAACGCTCTTTTTTCGCTTATTTACTAACTAATTTGTATTCTTCCGCCACCTCATACAGTTAAGTCGTTGTGGGCCTTTTCCGTCATTTGTCACTTCACTTCTTTCGAAAATGCATTTTCTATTCCAATTTTCTTATATGGAATGTGCACGTATCGAAGAAAGTGTTTTAGTATCCGAGTAGTGAAAAGTTTTATGGAAGCTTTTAGTTACATATTTATTTATTTGTCCATATTAGTACGAATAATGTTACTCAACCCACATCCAAATGGAATAATGTTGGCGTAAAAATTTGTGTATTTTATGGAAGGAAATCGAAAGTTATCATGCATAAAAAATTGCGTCATTATAAACAACATGTAGTTAATGAGATCGTAAAACAAAAACGACTAAGTCTAATTTTCAAAAAAATACAATAATTTAATTAAGCAATATTAAATATTATTATGCCTGGAGGTGTTACAGGGGCCAAACAAAAAGTAAATATTGTTGTTATGTTTCTTCCTCACAGGCATCTCTGTCTGTTCAGTATATAGCTCATAGTTTTTTGACTTTTTGTAAAACTAATTTAACATATTTTGTTGGGGCTTTCAAGTTTCTTATTTAAGTATTGATCAATGATCTTCCAATAATTTTATGCCATCCCTGTAATGTCAAATACCCCTCTACGACTGTAATAGCTCCTTCATAAGACGAAGTAATTGTTTCAGGATGATGAAAAATGATTTTTTTGTGCTGCACAGGCCATTCAGCAGGCTGGAGAAGTGTTCCCTCCATAAATGCAGTATACCACGAGCATCTATCACTAGCTCACTCTTGCCGGGCAGCTTCTCAAGCTCCTCTTCAGTTCTCGGTATTATATGTATCTATCCAACCCCACACGTGTTGTGATCGATCGCAAGGTTGCGAGGTCTGGCAGTCTTTTTTCTCTCCAGCGCGACACGGTAGTCCTCATTGTATCAGCTATTTTTGCGACCTTTCCGAAGTACAATGGTTTCGTTTGCAGTCGTACGTAGGGAGTTTTCAATGCAGTACCACAGTTCCCTTACACCGGTTTGCTGATAAGTGCTCTCAGAGAGCAGGTGTGCAAGTCGAGTAGCAAACCGCTCGGCAGCCTGTTGTGATTGTAGCTTTTCAACGTCCAACCTTCCTTGTGTTTGTTGAAGGGAGTTCTTCCATACACAGAGGCGCGTGCGTATCTTCGCTGCGAAAAGATAATGATCCGAGTCGCTGTTAGGACCTCGGAACGTACGCACATCTAAAACACTGTAAACATGTCTTCCGTCTATCACAACATAATCGATCTGGTTGAAAGTTTTTCGATCTGTAGACAGCCAAGTAGCTTGGTGAATTTGCTTATGCTGTAATCTAGTGCTAAAGACAACCATATTTCGGGCACTGGCGAAGTTGATCAGCCTCAGCCCATTTGGGGATGTTTCGTCGTGGAGGCTGAATTTTCCGCAGCGCCCATAAGTGTGTTCGAGGCGCTCGTAAAAGGCATATTTGGTCAAGTCATCCTTCTCTTCCGTCGGGGCGCAAATTAGCGTGGTGTTAAAGAATTTCGTTTTGGTGCGAATTGTGGCGAGACGTTAATCCATCGGAGTGAATGCCATTACTCGGTAACGAAGTCTCTCTCCCACCACGAATCCGATACCAAATTTGCGCACCTTTATATGGCCGCTGCAGTAAATTTCACTAGGGCCCACCTTCTTCGGCCCTTGTCCCGTCCATCGCATTTCTTGGACGGCAGTGATGTCAGGTTTTAACTTTATGAGGACATCAACCAGCTGGGCAGTGGCACCTTCCCTATTAAGGGACCGGCCATTCCAGGTACATGCCCTAAAACCGTAATCTTTAGAAAATTTGCGGGGGTCGTTATCAAAAGGGGTTCTCTCGTCCGAGGCTGATTTGCATTTTTCATTGGATTTTGTTTTTCATGTGGTGGGTTCCAAATCCTACGCACAACCGCATGGGATTCGCCTTTTATTTGTTTGTTGGCCACCCAGGGGATACTAATAAGGGAACACTAATAAGGTCTAAATTCTGCAGCAGGTGAAGTCCTTAACAAAATCTCGAAAAGAGTCGATATCCAATGAAGAAATTTTGCTAAATTTCGAGAAATGGCTGCATCTCCGAAAATTTTATTTGGATCCACGTTATTAAATCTCCTGTTATTAAATCTCCTTTTCGAAGTGATGAAACCTCAATTTTACCGAATTTTGCAAATTATGAAGTCGTTCCACTCATGCATAAATCGCTCGACAGAAGACAGTTTTCGAACAACCCTTTAGTTATTTGTAGCCAGTGAGATGATTTACTCACTTTCTGCTTCACATTCAGACACACACACATACACACATGCTTTTAATATAAATATTTGCCAACACATTTTAATGCCAACATTCTGACTCCATTCATGCATACAGTAAAATTGAAGAAAAAAATTAAAATAAAAATAAAAAGATCGGATTATCAGCGAGCTGCCGCCAATAATCGAATCAATACAACGAAGAAATAAAATGAAACGACACGGTTACACGTGAATTGTGATCATTTCAAAAATAAATGTCAACAAAGAAAAGCAAATGCGCAAAAGTAATGTGAAGTAAACAGCAGTAAAGTAAAAGTCCTTGCAGTGCAACGACCTTGAATCAAAGCAAATAAAGATAAGAGATTGATTAAAAACAAAAAATCCATATTGTCCACATTTTTCGCACTCAGAGAAGTTGCCGAAAGCTATGTACTCGTACATACCAATATTTGCACATATGTATACAGGAAAGTGTTTTTTTATTTATTTGAATATTTACGCACGAGGGGATTAACAAAAGTTCGGTCAGTTGGTGGCTTTCAATTTGTTTTTGTTAAATCTAAAATTACGAAATCCTTTGAAATTACTTTATTAGTCTTCCTTTCAAATTTTAGAATGATCGGCTAAAATGGTGACGAGAAAACGCAAGATAGCTGAGGATAGGTCTGACGAAATTCCAACACCAACATAAACAGAAATTCGTCACGTGATTCTCTTCGGGTTTCGGCGTAATTTACTGCCAATACAAATATTCAGTGAATGCCAAATTGTATATGAAACGATTGCACCGTCTTTACTGACTATTTCTAAGTGGTTCTGAAGATTCCGTAAAGGACGAGCCTCGAGAAAGTCGACCAAATCTTTCACCGATGACGTCACTGTAGCTCTGGTGAAGACCAACGATTGACTATAGATATAAGAAATGATTGCTAATGAATTGGCTTGAGTGCCATGGCTGTATCGCGAATATTAAGTAATCATCTGGGATACACCAAGGAACTGCCGAAATGGTACCAAATGAGGCTCGAAAGTATTTTGCTTAAGTTTTCATAAACAAATTCGAAGACGGTCAGTCTAGCATCTTTAGTAAAGTCATTACTGTTGACGAATCTTGGTTCTAATAAGTACGATTCAGAAACCAAAAAGCAGCCCACGGTATGGAGCCCAACAGGAGCAAGCCCACCCGTAAAATCTAAGCAACAAAAATCAGCAGCAAAAGTAATGACGTCAGTTTACTTCACCCGATCTAAAATCGTAGCTGCTGTTCCCCTGAAAAAGGGTCAAACGGTAACTGCAAAATGGTACACTAAAGAGTTCTTAGCAAAAGTTTTAAAAAATTTGTTCGAAAACAGGAAGAAAGAGGCTTCGCGGTGCTACTTTTTACAACATGACAACGCGCCATACCACAATGCTGAAATAACGAGTAATTTTATTGCGATCTCTGGGATCGAAGAAATACGTCCAGCACCTATATTCCCCGGATACAGCACCTGGTGATTTCTGTTTCTTTCCAAAAATTAAAAAAAAATTAAAAGTAAAAGTCTTTAATAGCAACGAGGAGATAATTAATGCGGTTAATGCTGCACTTGATAAGATTAACAAGCAAGGTTTCGAAGACTCTTTTCAGCAGTGGATCTATAGGCTTAAGGAATGCATTGAAATCAAAGGGGATTATGTGGAGAAGATAAAAAAGCACAAAGATTACCAATAAATCCAAAAAAAAAAATTTTTTTCTGGTCAGCTCACCGAATTTTTGTTAATCCCCTCGTATATCTCTTTGTGCCATCACAATTTCCTATGAATGTGTTAAGCTGATCAAAAGAATCAATTTATTGTAGAATTTACCGGTTAATCAGCTTTTAATTCCCACGGGCACATGCCGTTGCGATTGCGCCTTTATGCACAATATATTTAAATAATTAACTGGAACACTAATTCTTAATTCATTATTATTATTGTTATTATTATTTTGCCTCTTTGGGCATTAACAAAATTTATAAACGGATTTCGATTGCGATTTGAAGAAAAAATGTAAAATTCACGAATGTTTAGCAATAACGGCTTTTTGCTACGCCATTTTACAACGATCGGTACTGTACTTCACACTCCTACAATCACCTCTGTTGCTTTCGATAGGAAATTGCTCCAAATGAGATCATTCGAAACACGTTAAAGTGGAAATTATAGCAAACGGATTTCAAATAAGGTTTATTATGTGCAAATTCTAAAGACAAAATTAAGCAATTCTTATTCTTATTCTAACACAAAGTTTCAGATATACCTATGTATGCGAGTATGTACATATCTATGTGCCAATCTTTCATTTATTCAGCGTGTCACCACAGTCGTTAATCACTCTACTCAATGAAATGGTGGTTTAATTGACAATTTCTACATCTCCCGCCGAGCAAAGAATATTGACACATTTTTCGTGCTTTCATTTAATTGTCAATGATTTTGTTATACCGTTGTCTTTATTGTTAAATAAACGCTAATTCGTGAATTTCGACTGGTACGTGTTGAGACCCTAAAACCCGTTCGATTTATGTCTTTCGGATATTGATTCTTATCGCCTGTCATTGGTCGCTTGCAGGCAATTAACCAACTATTTATATGTGCTTGGAATTTTTAATTAAAAAAACTCCTCTTGCAAATTTGTGCTTTTTTGCGACTCATTTTGTTGAGAAAATTGCATAACCCAAAATAGTTGAACAACTTTGCGCACCACAAATGTGTGATATTTTAAATTTTAAAGTTCGCGCATGCGTAGTTTTTAACACTTCTCAATTATGTGCCAAACCAATGATGAAATTCGTTTGCGTAAAATATTTAATTTGCTCTATGATTGGGGATATTTAACACTTTTACGCATTCTCGTTACTACTGTGTCATTGGACTCGCTTGCTAAAAATATTCTTCTTTATTGGCGTAGACACGCGTCATTCATTCCTTTCTCTCGCTATTTGGCGCCAATTGGAGATACCATGTACAGTCCAGTACATCTCCAACTGGTCTTTCCAACGAAGTGTAAGTCTTTCTCTTCTTCTACTACCACCGGCAGGTGATGGATTTAAAATTTTGCGAACCTGGAATAAGCTTATCCATTCGAACCACATGAGCTAGCTTGCTTCGCTGAACTTTGCCAATGTCGCCGCATATCTCTTACAGCTCATCGTTCATGCGGTATTTACCGCTTCCAAATCTCAGAGCACCATAAATCTTACTTGAAACCTCTCTCTCGAAGCCTGCTAACGTCGACTCTTCCAATTTTGTCATAGTACATGCCTCCGCACCATATAGCAGCACGTGAATAATGAGCGACTTGTTGAGTTTGGTTTTCGTGCGTCGGAAGAGGACTTTACTTTTCAATTGCCTACTCAGCTTCAAGTAGCATCTGTTGGCAAGAGTGGTTCTTCGTATTTGGATTTCAGAGAATTCCCAAATAACTGAAGAGAGGCCACTACATCTCAAAAAAACGTACTATCTGGTGCGCTCTTTGGTTCGGAGATGTGATTGGACCTTACTTCTTTGAAAACGAAAACTGCGAGACTGTCATTTTGGAGCGTTCCGGTCGTATGATAACCAACTTGTTATGGCCTACTATTAAAGAACGCCACTTGGATAATATGTTGTTTCAGCAAGATGGTGCCACAGACCACACAATGCGACCGAATATGGATTTATTTTGAGAGAAATTTCTCGGCCGTCTAATCTCCCAACTTGCGATTTGCCACCGTTAGAAATTTTTTGTGTGGCTACTCAAAAGATCGTGTTTATGCGGACAAACTTTTAACTCTTGAGCACTTGAAGACCAACATTCGTCAAGTTATGGCTGAGTTATCGCCCAATATGTGCCAAAAAGTGGTCGAAAATTACTTGAACGAGGCGATTTGTAGTGGGAGAGAGACTCCGTCGCCGAGTACAAGTGTACAGGGGAGTACAAGGGAAGTGCGAGGCCGAAAAGCTGCAATCACAACAGGCTGCCGAGCGGTTTTCTATTCGACTTGAACTTCCCTCTGCTCTCAGAGGGCACTGATCAACAACTCGGTACAGGAAAACTTTGGAACAGAATTTCAAGCTCGTTACGTACAGCTGCAAACGAAACTATTGGTTATCAAAAAGGTCGCAAAAACAGCTGGTATGATGTGGAGTGCTGTGCACAACAGTAGTGAAAAGAATTCTGCCTACCTCGCAAACTTGCGATCTACCACAACACCTGCTGGGTAGAATAGATACCGAGAGCTGAAGAGGAAACGCATTTGCAGGAAAAAAGGAAGAGGCCGAAATGCATGAGTATGAAGAGCTTGATAAGCTGGCCGACAGGTTTATTATTCGAAAATTCTACGAAAATATACGCCGACTTAAGACTGGAGCAAACTCTTATAGGACTCACAGGGGTGATCTAGTGACGGATGCACAGAGAACACTGAATTTATGGAGGGAAAACTTCTCCAGTCTGCTGAATGGTAGTGAAAATGAAACACCCGGAGATGGTGAATCCGAAACCCCAATCGATGACGTTGGAAAAGGCATTACACTAACCGATTATGGTGAGGTTCGATTAGCGATTGCAGCTGAAGCTGAGCTAATTTATTCAAACGAGAAGAATTACAGATTTTTTTCGTGTAAAATCATTGAATATTCCAAATCGAATTAAGCCTTTACCAAATGCCTCGCACCGCGCTATAGAAATAATCATTCATATTTTAGTTCTGCTGTCTTAAACACCTTTTATTATACTAATTAAACGCTAATTACCTACAAATGAGCTCTTTATATACCACAACTAACACACACACATACACACACACTATTGTTTGCATTCATTCGCCCATCAAGTGCTCACTCGTCGAGAACAAAGCTCGTTGTCATGCTTCACTTACTACTGATTTCCGCTTATTTATAATTAGACGAATGAAGAAAGCGATAAGCAAAAAGGAAGAAAAATGTTTTTAGCTGCCTCCAGAAGTTGGAGAAAATCTATATCTTCCGCCTCCAATTACTTCGCCTTTTTCTATAGAATTTCCTTGATGAAATCTTAGTACACCTTAACAAACCGCAAATCCTGCAAGAATGTCTGTGGTTTTGGTAACGTTTGGTTATTGGTATGTACAGCAACAACAATTACATACAAATTCATTGTTTACCAGGCGTTGGAGAAATGCTGAGCTTAGCAAAAGCATACGAATGGAAAAGTGGATGTATGAAACGTCGACTTTTTGCTTTGAGTAGTGTGAGTTTAATAGAGAAAAGGTGTAAATAGATGCAGTTGGAATGCAGTGGGAATGCAGTGGGTGGTGTGTTGGTAGCTTATAATCAGAGAAGAATTTTTAGTATTGGTAATTTTAATTGAAATTGGAATTAATTCGAGTGCATGTAAACATTAAGCAATTACAACTAGTATACAAGACTTAATGAATAAAAATTAATTGTCTCGATAATAAAGAAATTTTCCATAAATATGCTTACAACAACGCCAAAGAGAATGCACAATTAATTTTTTAGAAATGGCATAAACGTCTTGTCACCAACTTCCCAACCAAAAAAAAAAGAAAACCAATCCATGCGAGACCGACAAGGGCTATAGCCGGCATCGACAACCAACAACAGATTTCTGCAATACTGTAAATTAAAATTTAATCAAGCATGAAAAATCACAAAATTTCGCAAATAATAAAAGACATGCACAAATTGCAATGCAAACATATTTATACCTATATGTATGTACGAGGGGATTAACAAAAGTTCAATCAGTTGGTGACTTTCAATTTGTTTTTGTTAAATCTAAAAATACCAAATCCTTTGGAATTTCTTTATTAGTCTTTGATTAAAAGTTTAGAATGATCGGCTAAAATGGAGACGATTAAACGGAAGATAACTGAGAATAGGTCAGACGAAATTCCACCACCAAGGCAAACAGAAAATCACCATGTGATTCTCTACGGGTTTCGGCGTAATTTACAGTCAATACAAATATTCAGTGAATGCCAAATTGCTTATGAAACGATAGTATCGTCATTATAGGCTATTTCTAAGTGGTTCCGAAGATTCCAGACCGGACATTTTTCCGTAGAGGACGAGCCCCGAGAAAGTCGACCAAAATCTTCCACTGATGGTCGTCACTGTAGCTCTGTTGAAGTCCAAAATTGACGAAGACTCACGATTGACACAAGAAATTGGGCTTGAATGCCATGGCTGTATCGCGAATATTAAGTAAAAGAAGAAATCTGCTGGATAAGTACCACGAATTTTAAATGAGGCTCGATTGCAGTTTGCTCAATTTTTCCTAAACAAATTCGAAAACGTTCAGTCTAACAACTTTGGTAAATTCGTTACTGGTGATGAATCTTGGTTCTATAAGTACGATCCAGAACCCAGACAGCAGTCTATGCTATGGGGCCCAACAGGAGCAAGCCCACCCGTAAAATCTAAGTAACAAAAATCAGCAGCAAAAGTAAAGATGTCAGCTTACTTCAGCCGGTCTAAAATCGTAGCTGCTATTCCACTGGAAAAGGGTCAGACGGTAACTGAAAAATGGTACACCGAAGAGTGCTTACCAAAAGTTTTGAAAAATTTGTTGGAAAACAGGAAGAAAGAGGCTTCGCGGTGCTACTTTTTACAACATGACAACGCGCCATCCCACTCTTAATCCCAATTTTATTGCGATCTCTAGGATCGAAGAAATACGTCCAGCACCATATTCCCCGGATATGGCACCTTGTGATTTCTGGTTGTTTCAAAAAATTTAAAAAAAATTTAAAAGGAAAAGTCTTTAATAGCAACGAGGAGATAATTAATGCGGTTAATGCTGAACTTGATAAACTTAAAGAGCAATATTTCGAAGACTGTTTTCAGAAGTGGATCTAAAGGCTTAAGAAATGCATTGAACTCAATGGCGATCATGTAGAGAATATAAAGAGGGATAAAGATTACGAATAAATACAAAAACAATTTTTTCTTTTTTTTTTGGTCAACTTACCGAACTTTTGTTAATACCCTCGTATATACATACATATTTTATGTCTTTCCTTGTTTCTTAACAAACCAGCAACTTGAATTGACGCGCATAATTTTCAGCTCATAAACAATGTGGCAACCAAAGGGCATATTCCGGCCTCCAGCCAACGTCCGCTTTGCTGTTATTACCACTACTTTCCTTGTTGACTTAACGCCTTGAGTGTCCTTGTAATTATAAATGTACAGCCGCTAGCTAAATCGGGTAGCTACAAAATGCACAAGCAATATAGTAAAACACGCGCGAACAAACAAGAGAAAAGACAAGAAGCTTCAGCCGAGCTTGGAATGCGCCATGAATGCAGGCGAAACGCGATAAACTGTATATAAAATTTATTGCATATCTTTGATATTACAACACTGGCATTCAAATCGGACAGGCCTCCGCCAAGTCAGCATAACTCGTCGGGGGCAATTCAGTGCAAGCAATAAAAGCAATAAGGAAGGCATATTTATTGTTGAAGTAGTAAACGGAGGCTGGTATTACATAGAGCAATACATTAAATTTAATGCACTGAATATCACGGTAAAATACAATACATAAAAATAACAAAACCTGTCGAAATTCTCTTCGCCCAGCAGCTGAGCAGCAGTTCATGCAGTTCTTGCAACAAACTAAATGCATCTGGCGACGACAACTTGCTACAATTCGAGTAGTAAATTTCAGGCATATAAATATATTTAGACATTCTTGGCTGCTTTTATTTATTTGTTTTTTTTTTTTTTTCGCTGCTAAACTCTGCTATGTGGATAACCTGATCGCTTGTCATATGAATCTGCCTTGTGGTTTGGTGAATGTGATACGACATGCGACATGAAGAATGCAGCAATGAGGCAATGAGGCAGACATAACTGGTGCAGTTTTTACAATTAGTCGCGTGCATTGAACGTAGTAATAAATCAACTGAAAATATATACTTATACATATATACATTTACTCGTACATATTGCTCACAGGTGTAGTGGAAATTTTTATTCATTTTAATATAATAATATAATTAATCACATTAAGATACAATATTTTAAATGAATTTATATAGCAAAGAAGAAACTTATTTGTATAGCTACCCACGTAGAGTGGATTTGAGGGAGAGCCTAGATTATGACCTTCTAGCTGAGACGTTCGATATCTTAGCCGGAAGGCCTTTTCTCCTAAAATAAAATTAAATTAAATAAAATACTTACGTTCTATTAAGGGGTAAACCCACTCTAGAGGTGAAGAAATATACTTATTTTTTAAATTTATTGTAGGAATATGGGAAAAGGAATAGGAATTTCTGTTTAACCATTTCATTGAACATATATTAAAGTATAAAAAAATTTCTTTAATTATTTTTTTGTTACAAAATGACGGTGATAAAGTCCATTATTTAAACCAGGCTTTTTTGAAAGACGTCCACGGGAGGACTGATTTCTTCTAAAGAATGAAACAGAAAAGCAAAAAGTTGTATGATCTAAAAACTATGGTCTTTGGAAGTACGGACGGATTTATTTTTGAACTAATTTTTGTGAAAACGACACACTTTTTTCTAAAAAGATTGATTTTTGACTAAAAAATACTCACTAAATTATTAAAAAAAAAAAACTATTTAAAAAAAAATGAGATACATATTTCCCTCATATATTTATTTATATATCATACAGCTAACAAATCTTTTTTTTTATTCAATTTTGAACGGTCGCAATGACATCTATTGGCCAGCATTTTTTACTTGTAGCCATAAATCATTCTTCTGATTAAATATTGTAAAATTGAACTCTTCAGTTATTCTTCTCTTCCTTTGCTAACGTAGGCACCACTTAGCCGAGCTAACAGCAGTGGGCCATTCCTTACTTCTTTTCACTGTTTGCCGCCAATTGGAAATAGCAAATGCAGCCAGGTCCTTCTCCACCTGATCTTTCCAACAGATTTGAAGTCCTTTTCTTTCTCTGATACCACCGGCGCGTACTACATTGAAAAGTTCTTATCCATTTGAGCCACATGACCTAGCCAATTTAGCTGCTTTTTCTTGATTCGCTGAACTACGAGTATGTCAATGTCGTGCAGCTCATCATTCCATCGGCTGCAATACTCGATGTTACCAACGCGCATTTTTAATGCCGAAAATGGTAAGTGACTTGATCTTGTCTGAGTTTGGTCACCATACTTGACACCTTGTTTGGTTTTGAACAAAGCGGAGAGGTCCTTTCCTATTCTTATCATCCTTATGATCCTTATGATCCATCCTTATGAAGCATACCAGTATAGATGGAGCCACTTACTGTAGCCCCTGCGTGTTAGAGGCTCAAGAATTTACCCATAGTAAGGCCTGACTGTCGTAAGAGGCGTCTAAAATCCAATAATCGGGTCTTTACACCGGAACGACCCGGATTTTTTATCCGTTAAAGGACTAACTTCCCTGAAAACCCTTTCCGGGAATATTTCTGCGTTTACTAAACAACAACAGCTCCTTACTGTGTTGTCGAAGGTAGATTCTATCGACGAAGAGATTGTGTGTGTCGTTTCTTTCTTTGCAGGGACTTTTCCAACAATCAGCTCATGGTCAATAGTGGATTTACCAGGTCTAAGGTCCAACCAGCTTGTTGACGGTATACTTTAGTCTTTCACACAGTACGCTCCTCGATAGTGCGATATTCGATTTTGAGGAGACTTAACCCACAGTAATTGGTGCAGACTATGGTGCAGATTGGGCGGAGCATGATTTGGTTCTAATCGTCGGGCACGCTTTGATCCGATTTTATTCTGCAAAGGCGGTGATGCATGCGCGTTGTCTGTTCTTCTTCTTAAAGATACGTCATATATGTGATGGAAGCACTGAGTTTCGGTGTAATTGTCTTTAAATAAATATTGTTTTTGTGGTATTATGACACATTCTCCGATACCAGTAACGGCTTCAATGTTAGATAGAAATCGCTGTAAGTAGAAAGCACTACTCTACTCTAAAACTATCTGATCATTTTAAGCTCTCTGAGCACAAGTGTGGGTTGCTACGTTAAAAGGACAATCCAATCTTCTTCTTCTTCACGCCAAAAACCGTTTAATCTGTCAGGCATCTTCTCTTTACTTCAGTCTCTAAGTTCATCTTACCTGACAACATCTATAACACTGTTGAGTTGTTCTCTCACTCTAGTATACAGCTTGAGGTTGCAGTCCTTCGACGTGAACTTGTAGTTGTAGATGTATGGTCCTCGAATGAAAATAGTAGTACTTCGCTTAAGTAAATATTAAGACAACTTTGAATATCCTTATATGTTAATATCGTATATAATTGTTCTTTAAGTGTGATTGTCAACTAATTCCTCCTAAACGGCATCCTTCAATAGCTCGAGTGAAACTTTCTATGCGGGAACTGAACTGGACTTTTAAACAGTTAGTTTTTTGCTTAGATTAACATGTTTTATTACATTATCTCCCAAAATGTGAGCTTTGATTCAATCGGTTCCAAAATATCGTATTTTTTATTCGATTTGCTTGAAAATCTTTTCTAACCTGAAAGTTTGCCAAAAAAAATTAAGGCTTGACTTGCTCGAAATTTGGTAGATCAGAGACCAAGAATGCCTTACGATTTGTTAGAAATTTTGCACGTACATACTTCTTACATGCATTAACATACAGAATACTTTCTTTTTGAGAAATGAATCAGCGACGAAGAGGCGATTAATGACATATCGCAGGCCAATACTTTCAGAAGTAGAAAAATAATAGCTCAACTCTTGTAATATGGAAACACCAAACATTCACCGCACATATTTAAATATAAAAAAATATGTAGGCAGATCAATAATATATAATAACAATATGTGAAATTTGGTATTCTAAATATAATTATCAAAATCGAGAGACTATAAGATGTAGCCCCATACAACCGATTTGTTCAGATATGCGACTTTTGATCCAAATTTCGATGAAAAAGCAGCTAAGAGTATGAAATTCGATCTGTAAATAAATATCGCCACTGAAAATCTTCGAATTCGGAAGATCATAATAAAACCGATTTTTTTCAAATATTATGTTTTTGGTCCAAAATCCGTCAAAAAGGCATCGAAGAGCATGAAACTTTGCATTTTGCACAAACAATTATTATCACCGAAAATCATTGAAATCGGGGGCTATGTCATACACGTACCTACATATATAAAAAACAAACATTGACACCGAAAATCATCGAAGTCGAAAAATTTCATCACTTTCGGACCCTCAAACCACTTTCAGATATGAAAATTAATATATATGTATTCTAACATAAAAGGAAATACCATAAATTTGATAAGGACACGAGAAGTATAAAGAGTTCGGCGTAGCCGCAGACAGCTCCTCTGTCATGTTTTCTCTCATTCTTTTTCCATCACTTCTTTTACAACGTGTCTGCTAGTGTAGGTACATAGAATTGTAGACGTATTCTCTTTAAGTTTTTCGATTGGATAAGAGCTAAGTAGCTTACTCTTGAAGAGAGTGGACTGACTAAAATATACGCTAATCTGTTCAAAGTGGGATATACCGACGACACGTAAAATTTCCTAAACCAAATTTACCTCTGTTTATGTGAGAGATTAACCTTCGCCATGAAATGGCATATCTCGCTAGATTTTTTCTAACATTTTTGGCAAACCATAATCCAAATTAAGTTGCTAATCACGTTTCCATTAGTAAGTACTTTTTTGCAGACCAAATTAAATCCCGAATTTTGTTGATATGTTGCTTTTTAGCTAGCATTTTTATGAACTGGCGCATGCGTAGCGCATATATAACTATAAAGCATTGCTATTGATATGCTAACCAGAGAGACAAATTCAAGTCATGTTGCTCATTAAAAAAGTAGACTTCAATGCCGTTGCTTACCAAAAAGAGTAAGAAAAAAATTTAAAAAAATCAAAAACGACACAGTCGTTGGTCGATGGCACGAGCTTTTGAAGGGTGCGCCTATTTCAACATGAATTATTATATTTATTAAGTGTTTTTACGCACATTGTGTATTGTTTTGAAGTGTAATGTCGGCTATTATGTTAAACAACTTAATCTGGGCTATGAACAAATGTCTACAATACATATAAAAAATATATATACGTGTATGTAGGATAATATAAAAGTATAATTCTTTCTGGCATATGTATATGGAATGAATACCGCGAAAACACTCTATTATTGACACCATGAATTAAAGGTAATTGAACTTGAGGTGTTCTTATGTTCCTCTCATGTAATTCTAGAAACTTTTCAATCCGAAATGTCAGATGACATTATATCATATCACAAACATGAGCTTATGGCATAGTAGATCATTGCACTTATCACTCATTTGAACAAAATTGTCATAACTAAAAAAATACGACTTCCAGGGGAATGACAAAAGTTCATCTTCTCTATATAATCAACATTGATTTCAATGCTTTTCTTGAGCATATAGATCCACTTCTGAAAACAGTTTTCAAAATCTAGCTATTTAAGCTTATCAAGTTCAGCATTAACCGCATTAATTATCTTCTCATTGCTATTATTAAAGACCTTTTCTTTTAAATTCTTTGTTTAACTTTTGGAAATAACCAGAAATCACAAGGTGCTATACCCGGGGAATATGGTGCTGGGGCGTTGTCATGACGTAAAAAGTAGCGCCGCAAATCCGCTTTCTTCCTGTTTTCCAACAAATTTTTTAAAACTTTTGGTAAGCGATCTTCGGTATACCATTTTGCTGTTACCATCTTACCCTTTTCCAGTGGAATAGTTGCTACGATTTGAGATTGGTCGAAGTAAACTGACATCATTACTTTTGCTGCTGATTTTTGTTGCTGAAATTTTACGGGTGGGTTTGCTCTTGTTGGGCTCCATAGCATGGACTGCTGTTTGGTTTCTGGATCTTACTTATAGAATCAAGATTCGTCACCAGTAACGACTTTACTAAAGATGCTAGACAAACCACTTTCGAATTTGTTTAGAAAACATTAAGCAAAATACACTCGAACCTCTTATCGAGCCTTCTTTAAAATTCGTGTTACCCATCGAGCAGATTTCTTCATGTATCCCAAAATGATTGATTCTTGTGTCAATCGTGGGCCTTTGTCAGTGGAAGATTTTGGTCGACCTTCTCAGGGTTCGTCCTCTACGGAAAAATGTTTGGTCTGGAATCTTCAGAACCACTTAGAAATAGTCTTTAAAGACGGTGCAATCGTTTCTTATGCAATTTGGCATTCGCTGAATATTTGTATTGGTTGTAAATTACACCGAAACCCGAAGAGAGTCACATGGCGAACTTCTGTTTGCGTTGATGTTGGAATTTCGTCTGACCTATCCTCAGTTATCTTGCGTTTTATCGTCTCCATTTTAGCCGATCGTTCTAAAATTTTAAAGGAAGACTAATAAAGTGATTGCAAAGGATTTGGTATTTTTAGATTTAACAAAAACAAATTGAAGGTCACCAGCTGACCGAACTTTTGTTAATCCCCTCGTATATTATATATATGGTTTCCTAGCGATAAGGTGAGGCAATTATGATAGGCTAGGATCTACCAAACCTACTGAAGGCTTGCAGAAAAGCCTTTAACGTAGCTTCCACATGCTCTCAAAAGAAGATATGAGAAAAATGTAAGCAAAACTGAAGGCTATAAGCGATCTTCAAGAATGGCAAGCAGAAGCTCTAATGGAGACTTTTGCAGCAATGTAGAGACAGCATCAGAAGGAAGTAAGCTTAGGAAAGTACACTCAAGTAACCCACGTTCAGCGCCGGGATGCATACAAAAGCCCGACGGAACGTGTATGGTACGGAGAAACTCCTCGACCTTCTCAAAAATACCCACTTTCCTGATACATCCACAAACAGGTCACCCGAATCATAAGGGAACAGGGAACAAAAAGCAAAATTAAATATACAACTAGTACGTTTGTCTCATACGAAAGTCCAGCCCCTGAAAATACACCTAACCAATTACAGAAGTCCTGGGAATCGTAAATTGGTTTTATACCCAAATGTGGCAAGGTATCTCATAGTATTTCAGACCAATAAGCTTAACATCTTCCCTGCTTAAGGTCATATTGAGTATTCTCTCTCGATCAAAGAATAGACTAGTAGCTTTTCTATATTGCCGACAGTATTAATTTTTGCTCTGATTTGCCGGAGCCTCGACTCTCGAGTAATTCTTCTTATACGCCAGTCGCTAAGATGCACAGACATATAAACTTCCAAAGTTTTCAACACCAACGCTCTCAGGAATGGAGCTGCGCATTACTTAGTCTGAAAATATCTGATACTCATCATGGACAAGAAATTAGGCTGGTCACAGCACTCGGAGGAGAGGATATGTCAGGCGTCCATTATCATTTATACCTGAAATAGTGCGATGGCTTTATTGCTATATTGCAGTTGTTACGCCTTTTTTATATGGGGTTTTTGTTTGGTGGCCATCACTCGGGGAAAAAATCAACAATCTCTAAATTCGATACAGTGCGGAGGACAGCGCTCTTATGTATTAGGGGCACACTTCATACCAAAGCAAAAGATTCTATGAATGTCCTCTTAGATCTAATTTCCATTGACATTATGGGGCTTCGGAATGTTGTTTTCGCCACGGTGAGACTACAAAATATCTCGGTATGAATAATAACAAACCACGGGCAGACTAACATCTTAAGAACATTCTGTCTACCAGGAAAAACGAGTTACTGCACATCATTCAATGACTTGACGACAATTTCAAGGTTAGACACCAATTGGGCAGAATAATATCAGCAAACACCGACTCAGTTCATTTTTATATGGTTGGGTCAAAACTAGATAACCGGGTCGGTGGCGGAGTATACTCAAGGGATCTTGATATTTTAAAACCCTCAATGGTGGTCTCATCAAATGGAACAGACAAGAATAGGAATCTGAAACCTTAAGGCTCTTCCTATGGGATCGACCCGCTCTATAAGGGAGTTGTTTGAAGTCTCTAAGGGCGAGATAGTTGGGGATAATATTTGGCGCCCGCTCAGTTTTGCAAACTCCACTTATTGGTTTGATTGGCTGGGGGGTCAATAATATCCTCAGTGGAATAACAATGCGCCCGTTTGATGACCTAAATGTGCTGAAACCCGACGACCCCTTGAACCAACCATCCAACCAATAGGCAATTTGCTACCGCCAAAGTGGTTTTCGGCCGACCTCCTCCTCAGTGTGTGTCTTGATGATTTTCCAACAAGTAGAGAGATCTAAAGTTCATTCTAAGCCGCTTCCGAACGGTAGCTGAATTTTTATGAGGAGCTTTATTTTATGTCAAAAATACACTCGGATGAGTTGGCATTCCCATCCGAGGAGCGACGGCAAATATGAAAATTAACTTTCTATAATTTTGGATTTTAGTCAGAGCAGAACTCGAACCTTGGCCTTCCGAATAGTAAATAACGACATGATGAATAATCCCGAATCATTAACTGGAAATTTGTGATTTTTGACTTATGACAATTTGGTATAAAATGAACGATATGTAGGTATTTCCGTTTTTCATTCCTTCTACTCTTTGATACTTCTTGTGGTTAATCACGTTTTATATTAATTTTATGAATCTCAACACACATTCACATTGTCAAGAAATCAATAAAAACCGCAAACGCATTTTTAAATGTTGATATTGAGGTATCTTGTGAAGTTTATTCGTTTGGTATCCCTTAAGAATTCCAATCAATGCATGAGTAATTACAACATAAAGTGACAGTTGAGAGAAAAATTGTGTGAATGTCAATATAAATACATATTCGATAAACAGTAGTGAACAAAGTTTAGCGCCTCGCGACAAGCAATAATCCATCAGCCATAAAACAAAGCTCCTCCTAAAAATCTGTCATCCATTAAGAGGATATTTTCCCTCTGGAAGACATGTTGTACGGACTTTCTTGGTCTTGGATCTAGTACTACAAACAACCCATATTTCAGGCCCCGACGAATTCGGTCAGCATCAACCTATTTGGGGATGGTAGCTGTGTACTCGGGCCGAAAGTGCCTTCCGAGCCAACCTCAATCTTTAAGTCCTCAAGCACAATTTTGACAACTTAACGGAGCCAATATTGGTACATAAGTAATTCAAGGCAATAATAAATGACAACTTGGATCCTATCGCTCCTCTGTTCCGTCGGAGCATAGGCACAAATCAGTGATATGTTGAAAGACTTCGATTTGATGCGGTTTGTAGCCAGAAATTCATTTAACTTGATGAACGAGAGACAGAATACGACGACTGAGCCTCTCTTTTACCACGAATCCGACACCGAATTTGCGCTCCTTTATATGGCCGCTGTAATAAGAATTTGTATGAATATCTTGATCTACTAATTGCCATCTCTGCCCGTCATGCGCAACTCTTGGAGGGCGCTGATGTCGGGCTTTAGTCCTGCGAGGACATCAACCCGCTAGGCAACAGCTCCTTCGCTTCCTTAAATAGCTTGCACTGGTCGCCATCAAAAGTGAAGACACTCACCCGAGACAATGTTCTCTTTTCATTGAAACATACATATCTATACTTGTGAGGCAAAACATTGTTCACACATTACACCAAAAAGAAATTTTTACACGACATTCTCAGTCACACACCCATTTAGGTAAACTAATTTAATTTCAATATATATTATATATAGTATTTTACCAAAACGTAAAACCCAGCATAAACTAAAAATGCCAGATTTTATGCCAATGTATGGTATCTAGTTATGTATATGTATAACTTTTGACAACGCAACTAGCTTTCAGCTGGCGTTTAGTTAAAAATCAAAACAAAAGAAAACAAGAAAAAAATGCTACAATATTTTATTTAACAAGAATGCCGGCGCATAGTAGATACTAATAACAAAAATACCATAAACAAATAAACATTTTCGAAATATTTACTTTTGCCGTCCAATGACCTTTCGAGGCATAAATTAGTTATTCGTAAAAGCAAATAAATGTCAACGAAGATAATAATTTGCATGTGAGCGACCTATTTCTTGTACGAACGAGTTGGAAAAAAAACTAAACAAATTAGTATGAAATATGAATTAGTTATATAAATTAATTAAAATTTATACGAATTACTAAAAGTGGTTTTTAAAATATTTACACATACATACGAGTATGATACGTAAATGCCTACATATATATATGTAGATGACATATGTCGCGCGAAATTTATGAGTAAATTTACATAACTAATTGCTTAAATATGTTTATAATATATATTATTGACATTTATTATTAAAAACACTAAATTTAATTACTAAATCTGGTTTGTTTTTGGAAAGTATGAAATTTTAAAATTTCACAAGTATTTATGTTTTTTATTTAAAGCACTGATTAAAAAAAGAAAAAACTAAGATAAATGAAAGAAATTTGTATATAACTACAAATAAGTTAACTATACAATTTTAAGCGGAAAAAGTATGATATATGTTAAATTATAGAATTATTTAATGAAAACATATTGCTCTCTTAATGTTTTTCTCTATTTATACAATAAGAAAATAAATTTTTAAATTTTCATACAATTTTATACATTTAAAAGCATGGTTTGTTGGGTGAGCAGCTACAAATCGAAATTAATTTGCGAGGTCTATTGAAAAAAAGGCGAATTAAAATTTTTCTCCGAAATTTTTTTTTTATCAACAAGTTCTATTCTCAAGTCGACGTGCATATATATATATTTTATAATAACCACGCATAACTTCGATTTTTTCAAATGCTTTGTATGCCTTTCATGAACATGAAATGGCTTTGGTTTGAAGTATGCAAGTACCAAAAGCAGAAGTCAAAGATTCACCACCCACCCAATTTAGACCGATCGAGACATCCAGACTTCATTGATCATTTCTCAGAACCGGGCCGTTCGGACTACTATAACATATGTGTAGCCCCCGTACAACCGATTTATGTATATACATATATATTAATTTTTGGTTAAAAACTCCTTAAAGAAAAACATCTAAAAGCATCCTAATAATGGCACTGAAATTTTAAATTTTGCAATAATACGAGCTCTGAACGGATACGCAGCTACATTAACACCATGCCAAAGTTATTAATTACCTTACTTCTGGACTTTTACATATAACCTCAAAGTAACACTCCTAAATACTACTTAATAACGATCTGTTTGTATGAAATCCTAAAGCTAAATGGTGCGCTATTATAGTCGAAGGAAACAGCGTGCAAAACCTTGACATTTGATCAGGCCTGGCTTGCTTATTTTCATTTTGGTCTTATGAGCTCTTCCAATATCATAACCATATACCAATGATTCGTCTAGTTATGATCATTTTAATTGATCCAAAAGAGGATCATTATACACGTATGGTATACTTCTGTCAACAATTCAAGTGCGATGCTCACTGAACCTTTGATCGGACCAAGTTATAGCAATTCGGGAAAGTGAAACACTACAACACGGTGCAAGCCTAAACTTTACGAAAAAATTGCATACTCGTATACCATCCACTATGTCAACATTGTCTGCAACTCTTCTATCTTTCTCAACATATTCCGCTGTTGATGCTAGAGCGATCTTCTGTGGAAGGCTCGTAAATATTGTTTTCGAGTACATTCGCCATATGTCACTGCCAACATTTCAAGTATTTTAGCTTACTTTGGTCTATTTTTTTCAGCAGTAAAATAAAAATGACGAAATTGTAAAGTATTTCTAATTATGCCTTTCGTAAGTCGAGCGACAAAAATATTCATTATCGAATTTTTAATACAGACCTCGTAAATATGATAATTATAGCTATACCAAAGTGTATTTCCAAAAAAAAAATGTGAATACTGATTTTTACAATATTTTCTAGTAGAATCGAAAAATGGCCTCGAATTTGCTGTTGTTAATTGATTGTTAATGCTACGAACCAAGCGAAAACATAGCAAAATCTGATACAATCTATCTTATGAGAGCGCCATGTAAATGAAAAGTTACCACCGTTTTCCCATTAAATGGCCTCATCTGATCATCTCATCTGATCATAAATATATTTAAATGAATTAGTAAATACATTTTTATTTTTCAAAATATGTATATAAATGTTGAAATAGTAATTAAAGGGTGGTTAATTTTTCAAGGGCCGATGTTGATTTTGAATAAAACACAAACTATTTAGGAAATTATTGAAATTTTATTTTATTATGATATATTGGTATTACTCAATTATGTATGTAACAAAATATCGGCCAAATGAGCGCCGCGACCTCGGCGGCACACCTCCATACGATGGTCCAAACTTTCGATGACGCTGAGGCATAATGGAGTTTCTATGCCGTTAATGTGCCGAATTATCTCATCCTTTAGCTCTTGAATTGTTGCTGGTTTATCGACGTACACCTTTTCTTTCAAATAAGCCCAGAGAAAGATGTCCAACGGTGTCAAATCACATGATCTTGGGGGCCAATTGACATCGCCATTACGTGCTGAAACCACATATCGTCCACATCCATATCTTCCAATTGTGGCCATAAAAAATTCGTTATCATCTCACGATAGCGAACACCATTCACAGTAACTGCCTGACCGGCCTCATTTTGGAAAAAATACGGCCCGATGATGCCGCCAGCCCATAAACCGCACCAAACAGTCACTCTTTGTGGGTGTATTGGTTTTTCGACAATCACTCTTGGATTCTCATTCGCCCAAATGCAGCAATTCTGTTTATTGACGAATCCACTGAGGTGAAAATGTGCCTCATCACTGAAGATGATTTTCTTCGAAAATTTTCATAATAAGTCTGGATAACTTTAACACGTTGTTGGATTGTGTATCTCTCCATGGTTCAAATTGAGTAAGTCTGAAATAGAGAAATGTCAAATTAAATTCGGAAAAAAACTTGGCGTTTAGGTGTGGTTCACATTCAACATCGGCCCTTACAATTTAACCAGCCTTTATAATGGTTATATGAATCTTTTTTCCAACAAAAGATAATCTCTTAAATACTCATATATGTACGTTTAAAGCACATATGCACAGGATAACCATTAATATGAAATATACGTGTATGTATGTAAAAATTTCGGCAACAAGACCTGTCGCCCTTGCAGTTGATTGAGACATAATTATAATAACTTCTGGTCTTAATTTACTTCGCTACTTTAACCCTGCAGCTGCAAGGAGTAATGACTTGTTTATTTACCTTTAATAAAATATGTGGCATTTAAAATTAATGAGTTATGAATTCTGATCTTTATTGCTATAATGGCAAAAGATAAAAATTAAGTCGAAATATTTATGATTTATTTAAGCCGGATTATATGCAATACCATAATATATTAATATTTTTTTTTATAATATTTATTTAATTTTAATCTTTATTTCAGAAAATAACTTAAAACAAAGAAAGAAAAGCACATTATGGAGTCTCTATTAATAGCCTTGGTAAGTTTTAACAATTTCTTTGAATATAGATAGATTTATTTATAATTTTAAAAATATTAAAAAAAAAAAGAATAAAAAATATACCAAAATATTTATTGCAATTTATCTAAGAAGATTAACATGTAATTCTGTTAACTTAAGATTATTTTTGGCCGAGCTACTATTTCAATTTCTAATCTGTGTCGATCTGCTGTTATAATTTTCTTCAGGTCATATTATATTTTTCTCGGATGGGGACTAAAACCCACTATGCTCGTGTTTTATCTAAAACCTTGTTAATATATTAAATTCCATGCCATTCATTCATGCATTTATTTGTCTGTCCCTCGATCAAGCTGTGGTATATGAAACACAATTAGATTCAGCCAACAAAATCACGTTATCTGTTTCTTGATCTTTCTTTTTGGTATCAATTGAAGACACTAGTTGTCTCTCTCTGGCTGATATTTATTCGCTCAACTGTGTCAATGTCCTCGTAGCTTGTAAAGTTTATCGTTCCATCCGCTGCGATATTCGCCTTTTCCAATGCGCAGATAACCACAAAACTTACGCAAAACCTTTCTCTCGAGAACTTTTAAAGTTTGATCTTTGTGCGTCGAGAGAGGACTTTACATTTCAATTGTCTATTGAGCCCAAATTATCACCTGCTGGCAAGAGTGATACTGCCTTAGGCTGACATTATTATTGGTGTTGATGTTGATCCCTTCACTAGATAGTCGTAATTAGATACGACCTCGAAGTTATGATTATCAACAGTGATGTGGGAGCAAAGAGGAAAGTGCGACGACTTTTTGTTTGATAACTGGAGATATTTCACTTTGTCCTCGTTCACCACCATTCGCCTCGCTTCTTTGTCAAGCATTGAGAAAGCAGAACTAGCCGCGTGGTTGTTAAACACTATAGTTCTACAGCTCTTGTATTTATCTCCAGCACTGGGGTGAATTAAACATACTGAAAAAGTTCAGTCTGTCTGAAACCTTGTTTGGTAGCGGCGAACGGCTCGGCGAAAGTCTTTTCCCAATGCCGACTGCGCTTGTGGTATTATCCAGCGTCAGAGGTCCACTGCAGAGCCGTATAAGTTTTACAGAGATGTCGAAGGCAGTTTTAAATCGATCGATGAAATGGTTGTGTGTATCAATTCTTCAAAATTTGACACATGCTGACTATCTGCTCAATGGTGGATTTACTGGGCCTAAAGCCACACTGATACCGTAATACAAGTATGTTCTTAAATGCGGTAAAAGGAAGGCTTATTCAACGATAATTGCCCCAGAATATACATTTGCGTTGAGCATACTTTGAAAGTTCTTCGTCGTCTGACATCTGTAGACCATCGGCTTCTCAGCTTATTAGTTGTGTGATGGAACATCAATTCCATTATCATCGTCTACATTTTCACTGCTATTAGGCAGACGTAAACTTTGAAAATTAAGTATGCTCTCATCATCGTTGGTCAGCAGATCAACTCAATAGAAACTACGGAAGTATGGGACGGTTATGAAATCTTCTGTAAATAACACAGTATCTTTTAGCATATCTCCTGTTCTCCAGGTTTTTTTAATTTTTCGTACTCCCGCATTCCGGTCTCTCGCTACCCTTCTATCTTTAATAGCTTCATGCTTCCTTTTGCAACTCTCATTATACTTCCAGCACGATCGATTAAAATGATGCAAGTCTTTCTCCTTTTTACGCTTTTTTGCTGTATTCCTCATCGTATCAGTTCTTCTTTCGACATTATCAAAACCCAAACGCTTTTCTGTTATACAGGGTACTTCGAAAGCCATCCAGTACAATACAAGTAAATATCAAGTGTATCGAGTGGTTGATAAGGTCTCTCAGAGAGCAGGAGAGCAAGTCGAGTAGAAATCTATTCGGCTGTCTGTTGCTATTACATCTTTTCGATGTCGAACCTTTCTAGCGTCTTGACGTCGAATAGCTTTACTGTGAAAAGATAGTGGAAGTGCATAGAATCTGATATCATATTACGGACAACAATGTTTCGGGTTCGGATTCGAAAACTATAGACTCAGACTGGACCATTTGGAGGTTTTTTGTCATGAAGGCTAAATTTTCCGTCTATTCCATTAAATATGGTATACCTTCTTCGTCCACCCTCGATCTAAAATCGCCAAATGCGATTTTCAAATCGTAGATATATTTAAGGCGCTTTTTAGCTATATCGTTCTTTACTTCCGTCGGGACGTGAGCACAAATCAACGATGTATTGAAAAATGGTCCGGCAACAAAGTCGAGGACCAATCAGCTAGGCAGCAGAATGGGTATGTTAAGGGGCTAGACATTTCATGTACTCTTCGAGTTCTAGTATATTCCTACCTCAAACAAATTTTTTCCAATCATCCCGTGAAACCAATTAGAATTTTTTGTCGATCAGACAAAAGAAGACGTGAAAATAAGCTAATCCGTGGACAACTAAGAGCAAGGATTTACTTATATCATTGTTGACATTATTAAGGACATAACAGATGCTCCCAGTAGAGATGAATCTGCTAAATGAAGAGCTCGAAACCCCTTTAAATTGTTATATAATAAATAAACTAATAACATTCCAACAAATTCTACATTAATTTTCTTTTTCCTCCCAGTTTGCGCTTTCCAGTTTGAGTATAAATTACGTGCAGGGACATGGACGTCTTATGGATCCACCTGCGCGCAATGCTATGTGGCGTTTTGGATTCCCAAATGCTGTGAATTATAATGATAACGAACTATTTTGCGGGGGATATGCAGTGCAATGGGAACAGAATTCCGGTAAATGTGGTGTGTGTGGCGATGCATATCACGTGAAGACACCGCGGCCACATGAAGCGGGTGGTGAATTTGCCAAGGGTATTATATCGCGTTACTACGCAGCTGGGCAGGTGAGTAAGCAATGGAGTCTAAGATACGAGGAGTACTGAAATTTTCGCACAACATTTTAAAACTGACTTATTAAACTAAAAATTAATATTAAATTTTATTTTTATAGGAAATTGATGTTGAAGTCGAGCTAACGGCCAATCATTATGGTCGTTTCGAAATGTTCCTCTGCCCAAATAATAATCCACGACGTGAAGCTTCACAAGCCTGCTTCGATCGTTATCCCCTCTACATTTCAGGCAGTCGGGAACATCGTTTCCTCATACCTCGGGATGCGCCGAAAAAGGAGATTTTCCGTTATCGTGTTCGCCTGCCACCGTATGTCACTTGCACACAATGCGTACTCCAGTGGACCTACTATACAGCGAATATGTGGGGCACTTGTTCGAATGGTACTGAGGCTGTGGGTTGCGGCAAAGCGGGTAAATGAGAAAAATCATACATAAAATGAATTGGAAAATAATAATAATTTAATTTATTTTAAAATATGCACGTATATATAACAATATCCACTTTTGGTTTACAGAAACTTTCCGCAACTGCGCCGATATTGCCATTGTCTCTAACACAGGTGGCGGCGTTCCACCGATCTTCGTAAATAACAAATCTCCGTATCTGCTTTACTACAGAGATTATCGTGCGCCAGAAAATAATAATGTATTCCCAGTTATTGTGCGGTAAGTTTTTGTATAGATGTGTGTTCTTTGTGCTGTGAAATGCTTACATATATACCTACATATATGACTATGTTAAGGTAGTAGTCACCTTTAGTACACAAAAAAAAGCGTTTTTTCGGCAATTTTTTTGAAAAGAAGGAAATTATTGCGGTAAAAGAAATTTTCAGACAATAATGTACGATATTTAAGCTTCCAAAAACAATTTTTAGTCTCAGAAAATATTGGTATTTTCTAATGTTTCCATGAGTTTTCTGAAGCGGCTGCAGTCTAAACTCGTGAAACGGTGCCGGTGATGGAGGTCGTGCGAAGCAGCTGAAACAGTGTCCAACCAATTTTTTTATTTTTTAATTTCTATAGAAGAGACTCTATTCTACAAGAACTTAAAAAAAAAATACCGAGTAATTCCAGATTTTTTCGAGGTTTTTAAAAAAAACATTCACTTTCTAGAAAAAAAACTCACTTCATGTTGCAAAAAAACTCTTTTGTCCAATTTTTTTGGACCAAAAAGGTGATAATCTAGATCACTTTAATTTTTTTCGTTCGAAAAATAATATATTGTATTATTTTTACTTTCACCGGCACCGTTTTCTGAGACTTGTAAAAATGAAAACTCAAGAAAACGCGCTTCAAAGTTCCGCCCGATCATGACGCTCGGCCATTAAAACTGCTCTAGCTTCCAAAAATGTGTCGAGTTGGCCACTGAAATTTTGAAGACATATTCATGGTTAATTTGACAATAGATTTAGGAAGAAAAAAATGCATTTTTTGAAGCCTCTAAAGCAGACTACTGCCTTAAATACCCTTAAATACCCTATATCCTTTCTGTATAAAAATTGTTTATTTCTTCGCTTTTCTAGCAACTCTACAAAGGCATTAAAACGAGGGTGAACAGCATTTTTTAGTTGCTTAAAACTTGCGATTTTTTTATTGCTTCTTGCTGATTATTTTATTTATTTATTTATTTTTTTTCTTTTAATATTATTAATGCCTACACACATAGTCCTGAAAGCCTGAATAAATCTTTCGATAAGAAGCTTAGGCTGGAACATTGATCGATTGTAAATCTGCTTATTAATATTTGGCTTTTTTTGCTTTGCTTATTTAATATAAAAAAAAATATATATATTTTTATTTTTTACTTTATTTATTTATTTTTTTTTAATTTTATTTTTTAATTTTAGTTAATTTACTTTTAATCTAAAATCCACATTATTTTCATGCGCACATTTAATTGGTTATGGTGCTAAATAAATATATAAATACATATATACATATAAAATTAATAGCTTAATATAAAATACTTTTATAATTATTACAAAATCACATATCACGCTTAAAAGTTTACATTTTAAATAAAAAAACAATTGTAAAAAAATACAAAACAAAATACAAATTTTACTGAGTTTTATTTAAATATAATAATTGGTGTTGGTATTAATTGGACGTTATAAACATATGTACATATTGTACAATACAATACTTTATTAAAGAAAAAAACACAGAATCGTCCATCCGTTGAGTCCAACTTTCTGACGTAACTGACGAATGACACGCGTAATGTTTTGCTCCTAGGCCTGAATCGAAAGGGGACTGTCCGCATAGACTTTTGGCTTCACCTATTCCCACAGGAAAAAGTCTAACGGTGTGATATCATACGATCTTGGTGACCAATCGACAGGCACAAACGTGAAATTATCTGCTTGCCGAAGTTTTCTCTCAATAAATCCACTATTTGATGCGATGTGTGGTGAAATAGTGCCGTCTTATTGAATCAGGCATCAAATTGTAGGTTACCATGACGCGATAATGGTCGCCATTGATGGTCACGTTCTCACCGGCATCATTTTTGAAGAAATATAAACCGACGATTCCACTAGCCCACAAACCACACCAAACTGTTGTTTTTTCTGAATGAAATGGAAGTTCTCGAATCTCGTCAGGTTGCTTTTCGTCCCAAATGGGGCAATTTAGCTTGTTTAAATACCCATTGAACCAGAAATGGGTCGAAACGGTCGGTTTTTCTTGGAACTTTTCAAAGACCATAGAGCGAAGCAATGCCGCATGGGAAGGTCGAGTTGTTTCAGTTCTTGCACAGGCTGTTTTTTGTACGTTTTCAATTTAAGATCTCGGCGTAAAATGCGCCAAGTAGTTCCATACGTCAGTCCGAGTATTCCTGAACAGATCGTGAAATTTCGTAATAAAGTTGAATGATTTGTAAACGTTGTTCAGGCGTAAGTCTTTCCGTGATGAAATGCTAAAAAATATTGAACAAAAATAACATGAAAGGAAAAAGTACTTCTACTTATACATCCATAGCAAGCTCATTCTCGCTTCCTACTCCACTGTTCACAATTCCAAAATTCATTCAAGTCGTAAGCTGAGAGGATTAATTATTTGGAGATTTCAACACGATTGGTAGGTCATGCTCAAATAAGTTCTAATAAAACGGAAAAGACCTATTTAAGTGTTTCAAAATAGATAGATAATGAGTGTTGATACCACTTCTGCATTCCAATATGACTTCCTTATAAAAAGTCTTAAGGAAGGAATATTATGGACAATATTCTATATCTTCAACTCTGTACTCACTTCCACCTATCAGATAAATTTTATCAACTGCTTTCGAATTTTTTAAATAATCACAACTGGTACTAATTCCTTTCTTAGGCATTTTATATGACAAATTTTAATTAGACATGTATAAAACTGATACTTGCAGCTGTCCCATAAAATATTATCTAATATTGGTTTGATTTTATTTATTTTTAGTTTTCATTGTCCCTTAAATATTGTATATGTACTTTAAAGATCTTCATGGCCAAAATATTCCGACATGAAATATCTTTTTTTTATATTTCTTCATACATCAAGATCACGTACAAATTATTGGTGGTATTTCTGCATCTGACACACGTAACAGTCAAACCAAACAATCGCACAACGCGTTCAAATTGTTAAAACCTACTACAAAAATAGTGATTTAAAAGTGGCCATGGCTCGTGCTTTAAGAGGAGATTTTGTTGCAAATAAATAAGTAAAATTTTAAAGAAATTTGAAGTAACCGGATCGGTTACAGATATTGTAAGGCGGCCTGTGCATCATTCTGAAGCAAGCTGAGCATCCATTACGTACATTTCTCATTCGGGGATTTAATTCTTGAGCACTTGAAAACCAACATTCGTCAAGTTAAGGTTGACTTACCGCCCAACATGTACCTTAAAGTGGTCGAAAATTACCCAAAACAGATAGAAGTTTGCAAAAATTCAAGAGGCGGTCATTTTAGTGATGTAGTGGCTCACATATAATGCCAAGGTTCAAACCTTATAATAAACAGGGAATTTTTCTTGAAAAAAAAATTAATTTGAATACATTTTATTTACGTTTATTTTGGAAGCCGCAAAATGGATAAGCCTGTAAAATATGAGAATAATGAATGGAGCTTTCAAATTTATTTTTTAACACTAAAATAATATATAATAATATAATACAAAATAAAAAATATATGTAGTATATATACTTTCCAATATAATTTTCAATGAACATTAGGAATATTAACATAAAAAATTATCTTTTTTTTGCGATATTCGATTAGGATAATGACTTTTAAACGTCGAAATAACACAGAGAAAATGATCACGTAAAGAAAGAAATTATTTATTAACTTCAATTTCAATATTCCTAGACCATGTCACACCGGCTCAGTTGTGAAATCGATCTAAAATATGCACTCCTTTTTCAGATCATGAAAGTAGTAGGAATACCTTATATGTTCAGCATTCAATATAACCCTTTATGCAGTCCGCACATGGCGGCCGCGATAGCCGAGTGGCAAGTAAGATAAATGTAACAAAAATTTAAACTCATTCAAAAAAAATGCCCACATTAACTATCCCAGTGCAATGATGGGGCTACATAAGCGATGCTCGTAAGTCTTTCATTTTATATGTAAATAATTATCTTAATTTGCTGCTTTAATCTAAAATAATCACTTTCATAGCAAAAAGCTCCACTTGTTTTGCTCATCACTGTGGCTTTTGCCCTAGCGAGGCGACATCTATTAGCTGAGTGTACTGTTATTTTCAGAAAAGGTTGAGAACATAGCTAAGCATGTTAACAGCAAAAGGTTGTGAAAAATGCTAATGTTAACTCAAGTCTGTGTAGCCATTTGAAATAGGAACCATAACGCCATTGGTCGAAAGCCTTGGCACCAACCATAAAAAGTAGCCTAAAAGTGACGCGAAGAACTTGTAGCTCGATCAGGCAGGTACATATAAATACCACACACAGTTTAACCTTTTCAAATTTTAATCCACCCGTAAATAAAAACAATTATTTTATAAAAAAAAACTCATTACCATTTACTGTATAAATTTCGAAAATTCAAATTTTTAAATTAAATATTTGGAAAAAATAAATAAATTTGATATAAAAGAATTTACAGAAATCAAAATGCTGCTCTTACAAAGCATAGTTACTTCCACTTCTGTAATTTCCCATATTCATAATTCAAATTTGGAACTATCAATTCGTATGTGAGCCAGCCAAAATTGTTGTAAGATTTATAGAATGTACATACATATTTTTACGAATGAGTATGTAAACTGACAAAAAAAAAGATGGAACATACGAACACAAACGATTGCAATATAGTACGTACATAGAAATAGCATTACACAAAGTCTCAGAGGAAATGAAAAACAAGACGAATACCAAATCGACCTCAACATCTCACATCAGGATATGTTATGGCCATGATGAGTATGAGAAACACAGATATTTGTACGCTACCCACAAGTATGGTTTTGAAAAGATTATTTTTCGGGTCGGGATTGCTCTCCGTTGGCAACGGTGTACGGTATTGACGTATACGACGACGTTTTCGACCACGTACTGGTGCTTCATGTACACGAGATGAACTCTTACTTTCGGCCAGCAGCGGTGAATTCTCCTCCACTTGCTGCTGTTGCTCAGTTGCAGCAGGTGGCGTGGTATAGAGTGCATCATTTAACGTGCATTGGATTTCCTCAATCTGTAAGGGTTCCTTCTCATACTTGTATGGTACACGTGCACTCCGATCGCTATCGCAGGCATTCTGCAAAGGCGTTTTCGTACGCTCGTCGGTAGTAGACATATCCGCTTTTGTTAGCGTCACAGCACTTTCAAAACTACATATAACACAGGGACTATATAGGAAACTATTGAAGAAACATGGATCTTGTTCTAGCACATTGAACGGCACAAGTGTGCTCTTCGGTTTGAGATAACGCATCAACAAATCGGGATTCTCCTTGAGGCGCTTGAAAGATGTGCGCTTCAACTCGGCGCTATCTTTGTTCGAAGGTAAATAGAAGTGATGGCTGGCTTGCTCCTTCAATTCAACAATAGTCTTATGCTCCATACGAAACTCCTGCACAATACCGATGCAACGGCGTACACCCAGGGATAGAGATTCCGTGTAGGCATACTGAAAGTTATCCATATAAGCGCTATGCCACTTTGATTCAGTTGGTGTGGCGAGTTTGTTCATTTCGGCCAACTTCATGTCGCCTTGTGAGACAGTACGCTTCAAAGTCGCTTCCAATTTCTCACCCAAGGCCTTCAAGATGATAATTTCCTTTTCCAATGTGGGCACATTCTTGAAGATCACATCTACTTGCGGTTTCTTTGGTTCAGTATCCGACGTTTGTGGATTGTGTATGGCTATAGTGGAGGGAAATTCGTTTAGATTGTGTAGCGCTGACTTTACCACCGTCTCTTGGCGTATTATCTCCTTCAGTTGGGTTTTAAGAATTTCCTTGAAGAGTACAGAGTCATTCCGTTGCAGTTGTCTATGACGCTGATCGGTCTTCACCACATTCTTTATCGTTGCTATTTCGTCTGGTGCCATATTCTTTTGTCTTGAATCCAAGAGACAACGGAAATTCGATGCTATGGTAGCGCTCATGTTCAACGACTCATTTGTAGGCACTGGCATTAGTGGCGCCACAACAAATTCCTCTAAGGAATCTTGCGACCCAATTTGCTTTTCCACCTCAGAGTCTTCATACTCATCATAATCGGCGAGCAGCTGTTGATTGTCCTTCAGTAGTGCACTTATATTATCAGATCTGGCCGAATTTATTTTCAAAGTACAATCCTCTGAAGATGTCTTCGAATTACAAATACTGCGCGCAGTCAATATCTCCTTTATGGACTTGACACGCGTACAATTCAATTTATTATCATCCACATCGAGATCTTGCAAATAAGGCGCTTTACTTTTAAGTCTTCTCACAGATTTCCGCTCACCAACGCGTTTATTGAGATTTGTATTCGGCGTTAACGGTTTCTTATTAACACGCTGACCTACCGCACGTGTTTGCAGTCGTAGTGTACTCTTCGCCACCGGCATAAGTGTACGGCTCTTTGTCAGTGGCAAGAAACCGCCATCATTACTCTCGCTCTTCTTTACACGGCTCAAACGATCCCAGACGGTTTCCTTGTTGAGTACTCCTGGTGAACGCTCTGAGAGCGAACGAAAGGTTACTGCAGTCATTTATATATTGTAAAATCAGTACTAGACATATGATGAACGCAAACGAGCGAAAACATTCAGACTCACTCACCCTTATT
Organism: Ceratitis rosa; assembly: GCA_037013455.1. Classification (NCBI taxonomy): domain Eukaryota; kingdom Metazoa; phylum Arthropoda; class Insecta; order Diptera; family Tephritidae; genus Ceratitis; species Ceratitis rosa. The sequence continues at coordinate 18,114,424 of JAWMAG010000003.1, read as the reverse complement.
CAAGTTTTTCAACTTTCGACGCAAATCCTTATTCTCATTTTCCTTTTCCATTTTCATCAAGAAATTGGTTTTGCATTTATTCACTGCGTTCGGCATTGCCCATTCGTGCTGATACTCCGTCGTCTATGTTAAATAAATATTTTTAAATAGTTTTGAATAATTCTTGTATTTATAGTTATATTTAAAATTAATTATTTTTATTATTTTATTTTTGAAAAGCACAAATTTTATCAAATTTTGTTCTTTTTTCGATTTTACATTTATAATTTTTTTTTTTTTTCTTCAACTATGAGCACTTTTCTTATGTCTACTTTCTGAAAAAATATTGAACGTAATTTTTGGAACGCATTTTGTTTGAAGTGAAATATTGAAAAAAAAAAATTTATATAAAAATATAAATGCAAAACAAGCATAGGAAAGGGGAGAAGCTTTCTTACCGGTTCAAGAAAACCATCAAAATTGTCTGTACTTCTTCTAAACATCTTACGATTTGGACACAAAATTTTAGCGCGAACAATTTGGTATTATACAAAATCTTACTAATAAAGCACAAAATAAAAATAAATATTGAAGACGATGTCAATTTAAAAATCCAAAAACAAATCTTTATTTTATTACGAAAAAAAAATTACAACGAGGGTTGCCAAATATGATGAAATATGCTTGCTTTGTTTACATGCCAGGAATTATTGGCGAACTTTCTATACCCTTTACGATTAGAAATATTATTATCATTATTATTCTGACCTCAAATCTCTTAAATTTTTTCATTTTCCTACTGTAATAAGAGTAAGAGGATCGGCCGAAAATCGATTCAGCGGCTTCAAAGCGCTAATTACATTATCTATGGGTCTGGTAAAAAGTAATCCATTATTTCCATCCATCCATTGATGGTTTCAGTGATCTGTATCTCGCGTTCTATAAGTGCGATGGGATTACGCTAGATGGCGTTAGAGAGACGATATTTTGTATTACAAAGAATAACCGTAGAAGTGTTGATCACTTAACTGAGTAGTGTTTGAGAGCAAGTCAAAAATGGACAACAGCAAAAAGGAAATACCCTATATTCTACAATTTTTCTTCAATAAAGGTAAAAAGGCCAGTCAGGCTGCTGAAAATGTGAATATGGTTTACTGTAACAGTAAATTTTGAATAATTTTGGCTTCCGGTATTTTTGATGTCAAGGAGGCTCCACGATATGGCAGCCCAGTTGTCGGAAATCTTTGAGTCTGACCATAGTGCGAGCATTGTTTCGATTGCCCAGGAGTTAAACATGGTGCAAAAAACATTTTGGAACCACATGAAAAAGGTTGGATATACATAGAAGCTCGATGCTTGAGTGCCACATGAGCTAACGAAAAAAAACATAATGGACCGAATTTCCATCTGCGAATCGACGCAAATAATGACTTATAATGAAAAGTGGATCAATTACATCGTCAAATGAAAACAGTAGTGGACAAAGTGCGATGAGCCGGCACAAACAATCTTCAAGCCAGAATTGACGGCCAGGAAAACTTTGTTCTGTATTTAGTGGCATTGGGAAAGAGTCATTCACTATAAATTGCACCCCTGCAGCCAAAGTCTTTATTCGTTCGTGTACTGTCAGCAATTGGACGATCTGAAGGAAGTAATCGCCCAGAAGCGCCCTGCTTTGGCCAATACTAGAGAAGTTGTGTCACATCAAGTCAAGGCCAGATCGCATACATCGATAGTGACTCGCCAGAAACTCCCAGAGTCCTGATTGGGAGATCGTTATGCACTTTCCTTATAGTCTGGAGCTCGCACCAAGTGATCAATGATGAATGAGTTGGCTGGTAAAGCATTGTCCTCAAGAGAAGCCTATGAAAATCGTTTGTCTCAAGTTTTTGCCAATAGGAAGATGGGTTTCTATGATAGGGGCATAATAGCATTATCTTGAAAATATTTCACAAAAATCGGTTAATTCTAACTACGGTAAATAAAGCCTGAAATTCAATGCAAAAACAATGGATTACTTTTTCTATACCTATTGTACCTACATATGTAATATTATTGATACGAGTATAGATATATACTATATAAAAATTATATATTATATATATTTATATCTCTCTTTTGTTAATTAATATTACTTTCATGGTTTTTGAGGTTTTCTTCGAGGAACCCCTCCCGTTTATGGTTTTCATCGCCTTTCTCAATTGGAGACACCAAGTCAACTCACACCCTTTTTCATCAGATCTTTCCAACGGAGTAAACATCTTCCTTTTTCTCTGTTTCTACCAGTGAGATAGTCAGTATACGTACTCTTACTCTGTTCTGCGCGAAATTTCAGGAAATTTTTGTTTGTGTAAAATCAATTATTTTTTTGGCGACGTCCCGAAGGGAGCTTAAAATTTTAGTTGCTCTCAGAGGGCGGAAGTGCAAATGAAGTAAGGAACTATTTTTAACTGGCCAAAGAAGGGTGCGTATTTTGACTATGAAAAGATACAGTTCCGACTCATTGTCTTCCGTATATCACTACATGACTGACTTGGTTTTGAGTATTTCGATTCGGTGACAGTCAGCGGACCGGACTTTACCTCATCGTGGAGTCTGATTTTTGCGGTTCAGGGTAATGTTGAAAAACTTAGCTTTAATTCGGACTGCGATGAGGTGTTCGCTCGCTCACTAAGTCGTAGTTGGCAACAGAGTCTTTTTTCTTCCAGAAATCCAACACCAAATATGCTCTCATTATAATAAACGACAACCTTTCCACCTCCGAACGGTTTTTTGATAAGGAGCATTTATTTTTATGTCGGGGGATGACCGCAATTAGAAAAATTATATTTTTTAAATATTCAAAGTTGGTCCTCACGTCATGGGATTGAATGGCTCCCTACCTCCCCATAGGTTTCACAACACTAGGGGTTCGCAATATCTCCAAGCATAACTTGAAGTTTTGTTAATTGAAACTCTGGGGTTACGGCGACAAATCTGTTCCTAATCTATCGTCGCATTATGTAAAGAAGCGATTCGAGTACCGTCCAAAAACAAAAGACCGTACATTTAGTTGGTTCAAGACCACACGAGTATTAAAGGTAATGAGATAGCTGGCGAACTTGGCGAACTTGCTAAGGAGGGTGTATATTTCGAACAGGAGGCAGCATCGAATCTTCCAGTTCCATTCAAGAACGTGAAGCAGAAGCAAGTAGTAATACTACTTTGGGAACATGGACTCTGGGAACATGCTAAGGTCTGCAGAACCGCTAAAACAAAAACTCACAAAGCTTGTAGTATCTGTAAAGATGTCGAACTCTAGGCTGCTGATAAGACTACTAACAGGCCATTGCCTTTTGGTGTCTCATGCGTTTAATATAGGCCTGAGGTGATAGAGACAACAAATGTAGGATATACAAGGAATGCGTGGGGACATTGGAGCACGTCATCTGTGAATGTCCGGCATTCGGTAGGCATAGCCTATGATTACTTAGTGCAGTAAGTAGTAAGTATCTTCAATCGCCAATAGCCAAGGGACCAGAACGACTACTTAAGTTCGCGAAAAGAACAGCAATGTTCTGCACACTAGAGGCACAATAGGAGTGTAGCAGTACAGCTTGGTCGCATGTAATGTGCCTGGCAACACTATAGATGTATTATCGTCTAACCTAACTTCCAAAACTTATGACCTACTGTAGGAACTGTGGAACTGTGGACTCGGAATAGCCCTCTGATCCGATCGCTTTTCTATTCGTTTTACTCTGTGGGCGACATCTTATTTTTTCAGCTGCGTAGGTCTATTCTCTAACGTTTTCTTTTCTTTTTTTTGGTTTCGGTGGGAGATAATTTTAACTCATTAGATCATCTATCTGTAGTCAACAGCCTCACAGTATTCAAGTCTTTGCAAGTAGATATTTATAAGTATTTATGTTTATTTTTCTTAAAATTAGTTGTAAACATGTTTTTAATTCTAAAAAATATTATCTATACTGAACATAAACATTCTATATCTTTTTACAGTGATCAAAAATGTATTGCCGCGCCAGCATTCCGCACCATTCCCGGTATGGATAACTGGTGTGAGACGAATTGCTTGCGTTACCCACCAAATTGTCCGGAATCGGCATGTCATTGTCCGTAAGTGAAAAAAATAAATAAAAAATAAATAAACAAAATGCTACTTTTTCTAAAACTCTGTCTTTCCACTTACAGTAAGGATTGTGTGGCGATCGGTGAGCTAGAGGGACGTGAGGGTGCGGATACATATTGTATGGATGAATGCTTGAATCACGATTCTGTGTGTCCAGTGGATAGATGTCGTTGCTTCTAAATTGACGAAGATGTTGGCTGTCTGTAAGTTCATGGCTTCAACTAACAGAACAGTCTTCATGGAATATGAGTTCATAAGCCGGTTAAGCTTATGAAGAATGGATCAAAGCTGTGCTACGAATTCTGTGCCTTTTTATACTAAATACGAAATAAAAAAAATTTATTGGAAATTTTTTTGAAAAATTAAAACTAAGTGTATTTTATTGAATTTAATTAATTTAAAGCGGTAAAAGACAGAAAAAGCTTCTCACTGTCGGCATATCCTTGCTGTTCAAGCTCCATTGAAAGCTTCGGTTTTTCGGGGCCAAACGCTTTGCCGATAAATAAAATTTTTGGAGGAGACACCGAGATACCTTCTTCTTATAGTCTCGTCGAAGTTATGAGGATGAGTTGTAACTGCTAAAGAAATTTTCGGCCGAGCTCCTCCTCCAATTTGTGGTTGCAGTTTATACTAAGCAACCTCCGCATGGCTGATGGTTTTCGTATGAGGAGCCTTTATTTCATGTCTAAAATACACTCGGGGGGTTGACATTCCCTGCCGAGGGGCGGCCGCAATTAGAAAAATTTAATTTTATTTTTCATTTCCGGGCCTTCCGAATGGCATTACGTAATGCTAACCACTCGGCTACCGCGGCCGCCCATTTTTGGAATTGGATATTCCAGATTCATGTGTCCAAACCGTAGGTCTTTGGTTGGAACCGAAATTGGAAGTTCTAATTCGGGGTCTGAGGCTGACATCGCCGAGTCCCGAAATGTGATTGATTAATACCAGATTCCGGTACAAAAACAGTCCATAAAGCCACTTGGCTGTTACAGTATCAAACCGTTCAGGCTGTGACAATCGGAAGACATATCACCAATGCTTTAGCGAGGTCCTAACATTGTTTCGAACCATTTTCTTGTAGCAGCTAAAGTACGCACACGTCTCTGTGCAGCGAAGAACTAGAAATTGGTAGGTTCAAGACCAGAGGGTATAAGGAATGGTGCCCGCTACCCAGTGCAGCCTGAGTTTATAGAGGTAACACGTCTGCAATGTGCAGCAACCAAAGATGGGTTCAAAGAAAACAGAAATCAAGAGCTCTAATAAACGTTCCATCACCCAACTGTAACTAGGTTCGAATAGCGTTCGTCCACTTGATGAACAATAATGTGGTATGAGCCGGTGGATTGTCGGATGAGCTATACAAATATGGCGGCGAAGAACAGGCAAGGTGATTGCATCAGTATGTGGGCTGCTGGAAGCATAGCTGAAGATGGGAACCCGTGTGTGCTCAGCCCAAACTATAAGAAGAGAGATCACACAGTGTACGCCAAATATCATGGCATAAGTTTTTTCAATATTACATACATATAAAGTCCTGGGTTTTCGAAAACTTTTGACTAGGAAACTTTTAGCTTTACTACATTTACTAGCATTTGTACACATATTATGGCACCTTTGAAGTGTAGTTAGCAATTTTTTATTTATAAAAATAATAGTTTTTAAAACTGCTACACAGATCTCCAGGGATCCCTTCCAAAAAAAACGTTTTGCGGTGGTCATTGTATTTCTGAAGTGAATCATTTGAAATTAAAATATCAAACGGCTTTCGTTAAAGTAATGTATAACCTAGTGAATACTCGAAGGAATAGGCCAAAAAACATTTTTTTTTTTTTGATAAAATAGCGGTTTCTCAAAAAAAGTTTAAATTTTCTCCATAATTTTGGTCTTGAATTGTGCATTAAAAAAACTTGTCATCGGTAATGAAAAAGCTTCAATTAAGTACTAGTAGATATTATTCAGAAGCCCATTTAAAAATTTGAAACTAATCGGTTCCAGAGAAATTTTGGGCACCGATTTGAAAAGTGAGGTTAAAGTTTCAAAAACGTTTTGCACAGAGTTAAATGATTTTTTTTTTTCAACTTAAATCGAGTTATCTATTCCGGGCCATATAATATACGCTCTGCGGCTTCAGCATCTTCCAAAACAACGACCTGGTGTTGTCTACAAACCATTCTCAACCTCATGCGCTCTGCGTTCGGAGATCGATACGCGCCATTCATCCTCTTTTTCGGCATTGGGTCGTTACAGATAGGCGTGTAACTTCCAAAATAATAGTCGGATCGACTTGAAATTTTCAGAGTATTTATTTGAATGCATGTACATTACGCAAATGTAATTAAAAAACCGATTTTTTGAAAATTTTATTAGATGTAACCCCTTAAGTATTGACTATTTGTCAGTGGGTAAAGTGTGAGGTTAACTTGGTGACCGAAAAAATTCAAAACTCAAAAAATTTTTAATTTATTTTGTTTGTTTTTATTTTTTTTTATAAATTTTTTCTAGTATAAATCTAGACTAAATTTTTTTTTTAACTGTGCTATGGTACAATGAAAGTCTATTTGATTGAGTCTATTTGCAATGAACGAAGGCATGTCTTAAAGAACACTTGTTTAGAAAATAGCATCAAATTCAAAAGTACTAACATTGTAACTTAGCATAAAGTAAAATCAGGATTAGAGACATCTACAAAATTAAAATAAAATCCGGAATTTTCATTCGAAAATAAAATAGAATTAAGACTTGACGAGACTAATACATCTTCGAATCAAAATGAATGTGGCAGTAGTATGCGTTGAAAAAGTGAGCTCTCTTTAAAGGTCCAAATAAATATGTACATAGATGATAGCAACTTTAGAAATCCCGCCATAATATCACAGCTCAGCGCATTGATGTTCGAAAATGCTACGCAATTGCTCAACGCTCAGCTCTACAGCCTGTTTACGCGCGACACGCACAACTGGTTCAAGTACTTTGACATAATTCTGTACTTGTCGTCGTTTTTCTATTGGATTACTAATCTCCTCGGCAACGGGATGCGCCACAATAGCCGGTATAGGTTCCGGCAAGGGTTGCAACTCCAAGGGATCGAGTGACTCAATGCTTACTAAAACTTCGTCATTTTCTAGCTCATCTTCAGAATTTGGCTTGCTACTCGCTAGACTTCTCAGGTTACACTTCGGCAAGTCCGTATGATTGGATATTAAACGCAATGGATACTCTTCTTTACTTTCTTCGCTGTCTTGTTCCTCTTTTGGGGGCACATGGCGCCGTGGGGTTTTGTCGAACCGATGACGCACAATAAGTGCCAGTTTACGCCAGCGTTCTTTTGCACGCATACGACGATCTTCCTCATTTCTAAGCGTTAGATCTGTCAATTTGGTATTCGCAACGGGTAGACTTTTGTGTATTCCTTCAATGACTCTATAATTAGGCGCAGTTTGCCTATATACTATCACCGGCACCTCAAAATCATGCGCCATGCCATCGGCAAGGTCACGTGTGAATTTCCAATTCATATCTCGATCGGTAATCTTTTCATATTCCACGCAAGGCAAAGCGTTTAGTGATTTTCCTTCGGTTGCTTTGCGTTGACCATCTTTTTTAAGTTTCTTAGTTAGATTTCGACTCGAACACGAATTGCCAAATGAAAGGCGATTTCTTAGCTTATCTTTCAGTTCTTTAAGTTCCTGCTCAGTGCTTAATATGGGCTTAATGGTCGGTTTGCGTGGTGTTGTCGCAATTTTTTGTATATTCATGCGTGAACGATCGTTACCATAGCTGATACGTTTATCCGAACGCGCTTTACGCTCCAATTCTATGCGTGAAGATATGCTGCCCACCGCCGCACCGGATGCCACCGCATCAATGCGCGAAGCACAACGATCGGCCAGTGCATTCATTTTCGAATATTCTTTACCAAGCTCTTTAGCCTTGACTAAAGTCTCAACACGTATCTCCTCGTTCGTTCGCAGTCGATCTATGGCTACACGCCGTCGTTTCCATTGCAACGACGACTCTTTGATCTCTTCAATTTCACGAAAGAGACGCTTCAAGCGCACCTGACGCATTTTCATTTCAATTGTACGATCGTTGAAGTCTTTGATGCGTTCATATTCCTCCTTCAAACGTTGAAGCTGGCCATTTTTTTTACTCGTGCTAACCATGCGCCGAAAAAATGGTGTCGATTTGATTTGATAAGACATCTTGTGCTCGCTTCAAATGCTGGCTCTTTAGCTCGTAAGAGAAAACGCTTACAGTTATCGTGTTTGATCTTCTCGCAGTATATTGTATTTATCGAATGATCAATTCAGTAAATTCGCAAAATTTTATGTAAACAATAAATTTAGTTGACACTCGTGAATTTAGAGCCGCTTCGGTTAGATTCGGTTGCTTCGTGGAGAAAAAATCTCGCTTTACGGTAATTTGTACACCAGGCAATTTTTATTATGTTTTTCTGATTTAAAAATTTTAAGCTTTTTCCAGAATGATAAGAAAAGCTATTAAAAGTAAATAAATATCATATTGTCAAGTAGACAATAAACACTTTTAGGGTAAAGTTGAACAACAAGTATTCTGGCTCCACCAAAATTGACTTCGAAATTGGCAACACTATACACAGAAGTGATGATTTTGCTCAAGAGCAGTACATTGATGTCGCTCTTAACTCGGGAGTTCCAAAAATTGTGATTACGAGCTGGACGTTGGTTTTCTGGATGAATAAAGAACCAACTTTGAGTGATCCCATATCGGCGAACTCCATTGCATCCGAACTACAGAGCCATTGCTTGTAATTTAAAATCCTTTTTCAGTCGTAGCGGCAGCGGTAGCCGAGTGGTTCAAGCGGCTCGCTATAGAAATATATTTTTGACTTATAACGCGTCTCGTATCGAGGTTATGCGCTGCGACGTTGAAATCAGCTACATAGAGAAATATCCCCTAATTGGGAAGGTCTCTAAGTGATTGATGTCCTCGTTAAAATCGTGGCACAGCGCAAGTGGTTAACAGTTCACGCTGCCATGCGGAGTCTAGGGATCTGGATCCGCCAGCAGGGAATTTAAACTTCTAAAATACTCTGCTGACGATCATAAACTCTAAGAACCGCTGTACCTACCGACAGTCTCCTCTATATGTCACAGATAGTTCGTCAACAACTTTAAAAACTTGCTTCCCGTAAATGAGTTGCTCGTTGCTCGGAATCCATGCACCAACCATTGCTTAAGAAGAACTCAAGCGGCGGGTTAGGTGTTCTAAGGCGATTAAAATCCTATAGTTCTCCTGACAGTCGGGTCTTTGTACCAGAACGACTGGATTTTTTATCCAGCCAAGGACTGTCACTTCAGCGGTATTCTCCCGAGACCAATTTGGGGAATATCTTTGCGGTTACTACAACAACAACAACAACAAGCGGCCTCGCGAAATTCAAGTAATACTGTCACATTTAAAGTATGGATACTGTGCCACACTCAACTCCTACCTGTGACGACGTGAACCTGGCTTACCTAACGTACGTGTATGTTATGCACTGCATGCATTAAGTGCCTGCAGGACATTAACCACTTCTCTGTGTAGCCACTAAACCCCACTCATCTAACATCCCTACCCCGCTGGTCCGAGTTCGTCGAAATAGCCCGTTTCCTGGAGCTCCCTTTAGATGATCTCGAAGATATAGACTAGCCTCGCTTGCTCCTAACCGGGGTTGAATTGAACTTCACTCCGATGGACGAATGTCACCCACAATGCTCAAGATGACGTGCACAAAGATACCGGCTATTCGTAAAAGGTCGTAATAGGTGAGTGGTTAGCATTGCGTACTGTACTTTAAAAGGTCAGGGTTCGGCTAACATCCAAAATTATAGAAAATTAATATTATATTTTTCTAATTGTGGTCACCCCTCGGCAGAGAATGTCAAGCCCTCCGAGTGTATTTCTGACATGAGGTGACTTAGTATAAGCTGTAGGCCCTTCCATTTTTTTTTTTCGAAAAAAATCAAGACACTTACCACAACACATATTTAATGAGGAGCTCGGCCGAAAAGCGCTTCAGCGGTTACGAAGAGCCATATACGTGTATATGGTTGAGTTACTAAGTAAAGAAGCCCACAGCCAAATTCCAGAAGTTATAGAGTGTAATAAGAACAGTTATCATCATTCAGTACCATAAAATATATTCTTTAAACATTGATAAATTTACGTTCACGTTTATGTGGATACAATTAATATGTATTTATGTGTTACGTTGTTGTATACTCGTACATACACTGCATGCATTTTTCTATAATTGACACTCCATGCAAAAGTGTTAACTTGGCAATATGTTGCATTCTTCCATTGCAAGCCTCGTTACTTTAAATGCTTTATGTTTTAAATATTTTACGGTATTAAGCAAAACATAAACTTTAAACAAAATTCAACAAACCATTAAAGTTGGGTGTAAAGAAACTGCAAAACGTAAATGTGTAAGTATGTTTTTTTTATGTTTAGTTTAATTTAACAGTATAATACATGCAAAAAAATATTTGTTTTATATATATTTATAGATATGCTTATATTTAGTTTAACATTATGCCAGTAACACTGTGTGTAATAATAGGATTTATAATTAATAAAATAATATATATGTATGTATACAGGCAGGAGTTCTATTCCTTTTACAATAAGTCAACTGAAAAATGCTGAGATTACAAGTGAGGAATGAATAGAAAATTAATTTTGGAATTTTCATTAAAAGACATAATTTTTTTCATATTAAATCCAACAGATTTTTTTTAAATAATAAAAAAAAAATTAAATAAAAAAGTTGCAAATAATACGAGCAAGGAATTCTTTTACAAAGCTGCATTAGCAAATCTTCAATAATGGATATATGTTTCAATAACAGCTAAAATTCGAAACTATCGCTTTAGTGCCAGTTAAGACATTTTTATAAAATTTTCCGAAAATATTTCATTCATAGTATTATCACAAAACGGCTGCAAGTTAGCTTCTCCACTCTCAATGGCCGGAATAGTACTTCTCAGTCTGCTTTCAAAATAGAAATTTCTTCTTTTTCTTTTTCAATTTTTGTTTATCCATATTCAGTTCGGATTCATCAGCGTCCTGTTGGTTAAAAAAAAAATAATTATATTAAAATGTTATTCTACTATATAAATAAGCTTTGTTTAGCTAACCTTGTCCGCATCAATTTTCTTGCTTTTACTCAGCCTTTTTGATTCCTTCTGTTTTTTCTTTTCCTTTTTGGAAAGCTTCACTGAAAGTTTCTTGGAGTCTGAGTCATCTTCACGCTGTGCAGTATGCATTTCCAAGCGTTGTTTAATACTCTGTTAAGGAAATAAGTGTAAATTAAAGTTATTCATTATTAAACATTTCCAAGTGGTATATTGCAGGCAGATGATGTGTAAAGAATTATGTAAATCTTTAATTTAATTTTCTATTTATTTAATTTTGTCTTTCTTCATTTTATTGCAATCAATAAAATTAGCTTGGTTTAAGTTATTTTATTTTAATTTATCCCATTTTATTTTAGACCTTTATCTTTGGTAATTAATTTAATTTTTTATTTTGTTAGTTTTATTTAATTTGTTTTATTATATTTTATTTCATTACTATTTCATTTCATAATAATTAATTTTTAATTTTTTATTTCGTTTTATTTTATTTTTTATTTTAATTTTTTATTTTATGAATTTTATTTAATTTATTTTATTATATTTTACTTTTTTTCTGTTTTAATTCATTTTAAGTATTTAATTTAATTTTTTTATTTTTTGTTTTATTTTGTTTTGATTAATTTTTAATTTTAATTTTTTAAATCAGTATTTTAATATTTTAATTTTTTATCTTATTAATTTTATTTATTTGGCTTTGTTTTATTTTTGCTTCACCACATTTTAATTAATTTAATTTTTTATTTTATTTAATTTTTTATTTTATCTGTTGTAATTAATTTTTTTTTTACTCATTTTATTTTATTTTATTTTTTTTTTATATTTAGTTCAATTTAATTTAAATTAATTTACTTTGAATTTATTTTTATTTTTTTATTTATTTTTTTTTTTTATATATATATATAAAATAAAATGAAAAGTAAAATAAAACCTAATACTTTTCATTTTATTTTTCTATTTTATTCTTTATTTGATCTGTTGTAATTCATTTAATTTTTTACTATATTGATTTCATTTTAATTTATTTTATTTTGGTTTTATTCTTTTTTATTTTCTATTTTAATTTATTTTTTTTTTTTAATTTATTTTATTTAATTTAATTTAATGTTTCACTTTACAATATATTTAATTTTTTGTTTTATTTTTTATTTGATCTGTTTTAATTAATTAAATTTTTTATTTTATTGATTTTATTTTAATTTATTTTATTTTAGTTTTATTTCTTTTTTATTTATTTTATTTTATTTTATTTTATTTTATTTCATTTTATTTTATTTTGTTTTGCTTTGTTTTGTTTTGTTTTGTTTTATTTTATTTTATTTATTTTATTTTATTTTAATTTTTGTTTTTATTTTATTTTATTTATTTTATTTTGTTTTAATTTTTGTTTTTATTTTATTGGTTATTTTTTTTAATTTTATTTTCTACTTTATTTTATTTCTATTTCATTTTAGTTTTATTCCTTTTTTATTTATTTTATTTTATTTTGTTTTAGTTTTACTCCTTTTTTATTTATTTTATTTTATTTCTTGTTTTTTTTTATTTTATTTTATTTGTTATTTATTTTATTTTATTTCTTATTCATTTTATTTTATTTTCTATTTTATTTCATTTCTATTTCATTTTGTATTTTATTTTTTTTGCTATTTTATTTATTATGTTATCTGTTGGAATTAGTTTTATTTCTTTTTTATTTATTTTATTTCATTTTTTATTTTATTTTATTTTATTTTAGTTTATTTTGTTTTGCTTTGTTTTGTTTTGTTTTATTTTATTTTATTTTTATTTTATTGATTTTATTTATTTGGTTTTATTTTATTTTATTTAATCTGATTTTTTGTTTTAATCTATTTAATATTATTAGTTTATTAATTTAATTTTGTTTATTTCATGATCGTATATATTTGGCTTTATTTTATTTTTGGTTAACTACGTTTCAATAATTTTATTTTTTTGTTTTATTTTATTAATTATATTTTGTTTTTTTATTTCAATTTAATTTATTTTATTTGTGTTTCATTTCATTTTAATTGTTTTAATTAAATTTTTTACTTCGTTTTATTTCTTAACCATTTATTTATTTTTAATTTTTTAATTTTTTTTTTAATATTTTTGTTTAATTTTATTTCATGTATTGTGTTTCATTTCTTTTTTTGTTTATTGTTAACTTAATTATTTATTAATTATATATTTTAATTTACTTAATAAAATTTTTTATTTCAGTTTATATTTTTTTTTTTATTTTCTATCTATTATAAATTACTGAGTTTACTCTTATTTAGGTATACAATTTTAGGCAATTTGATACAAAATACTATAAGCTTACCAAATCTTCTTCGGCCTCGCGCAGTCGATCCATTTCTAAACATTCCACGACTTCATTTCGCAATTGTACGACCTCTACCAATCGTGCTATGAGTGTTTCTTCGCGTGCTTTATCCGAATCGGTTTTATTGCGTTCGGGCTGAGCCATGAGCACTCGTATTTCATATTCCAAATCTGCTTGTTCTTGCTCCAAACGATGTTGACGTCGTCTGTGCATGAAGAAGAAAATATTATTGTAGTAATGAAACTTACACATTCATTAGTGGTGAAAAGGTAAAAGCTTCGCAGTCTGATCGAATGTTTAATCATTAATATTACCCGCGTCTTATATAAAGTGTTATGTTGAGAGGCCACATACTGCTTATTGAAAGCTTCCTCTTAGATTAGTTAGATTTTACCCGTATTTTGATAGACTTTTCGGATATTTTTATTGCCACTAACTTTTTGATTTCTTCATCGACTGAATGTTTTTTTCATTAAATTAACTATGGCACTATTAATTAAATTATCGATCGATTAGTTCATAAAATAAATAGGATATTTTTCATAATAAATAATACTTACAGATACATAAGCTCGGCCTGACGACGAAACAGCTCGTTCTTTTCGTTCACCAACTCGAACAATTGTAGTATCAAATCTTCCACCTCTTTTGAGTTCTGCACATGCTCCGCCGCACCACCTGTTGACGCCTTTTTACTGCTATCTGGCGCATCTTCAGCCGTCGTATTGGTACCTAAAAGTTCGCCATTCTGACCCTCACAACGATCACGTATCATTTTCTCCAAAATGACACCTTGCTTTTCGAGACCCTGCTGTTGAACTTCGATGATCTCCAGTTCGTGGCGTATTTCTTGTAATGGCAACATTTGCAGTACTTTACGAGGCGGTATGGGCAACGCCGGCGCTGGTCCCTTACGACGCTTCCACTTGCCATGCGCCGATTTGTTGTATGGCGTCGAAGAGATGTCACAGTCTTCCGCTCCCGATGATGCTGATATTTGTGATTGTCGATTGCGATTTTGCGCCTCCTTATTGTCCTTCAACTTTTCCAGCTGACGATCGTGCAGACTATCGAGCAAGGGATTGGTTTCGCGTGTCGGCGTCTCCATGCTGGGCGGCACTATGACACGTCGATACACGACATTCGTCTCCTCTTGCTGCTCGCTATAACGTAGAAGTTGTTGTTTTTGTTTGGCATCATCGCACTTGCCGCTACCATCACCATTCGGATCACCATCCAAGTCAGCGTCATTCTGTTCATCTTCCAGTAAACTAGCATCGAGTGGTATGATACGACGTGAACTACGACGACTTGTGGGCGTGATCTCTTCAACAAATTTAAAGTTTAAGTTGTCTAGCACTGACAACTGTTTACCCTCCAACAAAGCTTTCTCTTCGTCGGATAGTTTCGAGTCGGATATTTCACTTTGCAGAGGGTAATTATATGAGTTTTTTGACGCCGTGGGTTGTTGTTGTGTTTGCGCTTGTTGTGATTCTGTTGGTAACAAACTGGGATCGAGACGTGCTGGTTTTGGTGGCGCTGGTGCTAAACGTTTCTTACGACTTGATTTCGGTGTGCCCACTGTGCTCGAACTGGGTGTAGATGCTTTTGAGCTGTCGGTTTGACGATCAACGCTCGTCACTGAAGGCGGCGGCGGTGGCGGCACATTCGGTGCTGTGATTGTCGTCGGCGATGACGTAGGGAATAACTCTTTGGCTAGCGGTGTGGGTGGTGGTGGTGCTCTGCGAGATTTACGTGAGCGTATAGTGCCACCAGCAGACGATGTCAAAGAGTTATTCGAACCGCGATAATCCGTGTTACGTTGCAGGCTCTGCGGTGTGCTGCTGATCGAATTGGCGCTGCCATAATAGTCACTGGAATTTTGTAGAATATACGGTGAGGCGGATTGTGCAGATTTGGTGCTGAGACGTGGCGTGGGTTCCGGTGTGGGATTTTGTGATTGTGATCTAAGTTTGTGCGGTGGTATATATTTATATTTTAGCATTTTTTATATATTTGTATGCGTAAAAATCTTTTAGATATTTTTTTTTTCACTTGGTGCAAACGTGCAAGTGTTGTTTATGCTGTTGTTGACATTTTAAATGATTTTTTTTTTTTTTGGTTTTAACGAGATGATTATGGATTGAGAATGTTTTATTCAGATAAAAAAATATTCAAGAACTTTTTTATTTTATTTTTGATTAAATTTAATTTAACTTATTTTAACTAATATTTTTATATTTTTTTATTTAATTAAATTTATATAATTTAATTTGTTTAATTGAATTTAATTTAAGTTAATTTATTTTATTTTATTTATTTTTATTTTTATTTTATTTTATTTTTTTTTATTTTTTGTTCTATTTTATTTTATTTAATTTTATTCTATTTTGTTTTATTTTATTTTATTTTATTTTATTTTATTTTATTTTATTTTATTTTATTCTATTTTGTTTTATTTTATTTTATTTTATTATTTTTTATTTTATTTTATTTTTTTTTCTGAATTTTTTTATGTTTTTATATTATTTTATTATTTTTTATTTTTATTATTTTATTTTATTTTATTTTATTTTTTATTCTATTTTTTTATTTTTTTATTTTATTTTATTATTTTATTTTATTATTTTTTATTTTATTTTATTTTGTTTTATTTTATTTTATGTTATTTTATTTTATTTTATTTTATTATATTTTAAATTATTTTATTTTTTATTCTATTATATTTTATTTATTTTTATTTTATATTTTATTTTGTTTTATTATTTTTTTTAATTTTATTTCATTTTATTTTTCTAATTTTTTTATGTTTTTATATTACTTTATTAATTTTTATTTTTATTATTTTATTTTATTTTTTTATTTTTTTTATTTTATTTTATTTTATTTTATTACTTTTGATTTTATTTTATTTTATTTTATTTTATTTTATTCTATTCTATTTTATTTTATTTATCTTATTTTTTTATTTTATTTTATTTTATTTTTATTGCTTTATTTGTGCTCTTTTATTTAATTGCGTACTGAAGTTAAAAATATTTTTATTGAAATTTGATTTAAAATTTCCGCAGCTGTTTGCTTAACCAATAACAATGCCCTACTGACTAACGCCGCCAACCAACTTAATCCGACTTTCATTCGATTGGTCTGTCGCCAAACCTGAATGCCGACGACAAGTGAATACCAATTGTTCTCTAACAATGGCGAAAATTCTAAAGGGAAAATCTAAGCAAAAAATTCTTAGACAAGCTTCGGTAATTACACCGACGGCCTGAGAATACTGTTATTTAATGCGAAATTCTTAAAAAAGAAAATAATTGCGCAAAGTACTCACTTCATTTTCGAGCTCAACTCATACATAGGTATGTACTTTAACACAACAAAAGTTATGAATGATTAAATGAAAACTGCTATGGAATTGTAGAGCACAACTGGCCCACAAGTTTCTTTTTTTACGGTAGCTTTTTAGTTCGTTGACCAGAGGCTTGCGAAAAAGAAGAGAAAAAAAAAGCTTATACTCATTTGACCCTTCTTAATTTGCATGCGTCTACTTGAATATGAGGCATTTCGGCAAAAAAAAAGAAGAAATTAATTTCACTCATTCACTCGCTCACTCATTAATTCATTTGCTTACTTATGTGTGATAGGAAACATTAAATGCAGCGCCCGGCACGTCCGAGGGAGTCAATGGGGTCTTAGAGTTACATAAATGGTAAAACGTGTATACGTGTATTAGCGGCATATTTTATACAGTTAGATTATGGCACACATTGTGTAAATTTTGACGAAATTATTAAATAGCACATGAGTTGCGCATGCGCAATTACTACAAAGAAAGCAAGAATAATCGTGCCAGAGAGACCAATAGTCATCGCATTATGAATTATCACTTATAGAGATCAAAATTAAATTAAATGCAGATATGTTTGGATTTGATGAAAAGTAATAACAAATTAGTTTCAATACATATTTAAAATATTAAAGAACATTGCCGGAAGTTATTTTCGACAGGCAAAAGGAGAATGGCGTTGAGGAAACGGAAGAAATTATGCATTTTAGGCGCACAAGTGATTTAAAACATTTTTGTTTTGTCTTTTCTAATTTTTTATTACAAAAAGAAAAAAACACCAGTAACAAGTTTTCGAAACAATTCATTCCGTAATATACAAGTTTACCGCAAAAAAATTAAAAAAAAAATATCCCAGAACCAACATTCATAGGTAGCAAAACGCATGTGCACAACGCCCACAACAAATGAACGAACAAAGCAAACAAACACTAATCAAAGTTAATAAACACACTTTGTGTTGGTGTATATTTTAAATTAACTATACAAAATGGTTATATAATATGCACGCCCGCAATTATTGTTTACAATTACACAGCGTAAATACATCGCGTATTGGCTTGAAAATAAATTCAAAAGGTTATTTGAAAAATACCTATAATAAAAAAACAGAAAATTAAGTAGAAAATGCGATTTATTTAAATAAAAACAAAAAACAACACAAAAAAAAACGCGCCGCGGAAGCCAAGCCAATGCTTAGAGAATCGAGTTAAGAACCGCACATTGTCAGACGCATTTGACAACTGAAATGGGAGACATGACCAAATGACGTGCATATACGTACTACAAACGAATGTATGTATGTATGGTATAAAGGTAGGTGCATGCATATAACAACGCTGAGCAAATGACGAATCAAACTAACAAACAAAAAATAAAGCCAAATAAGATGAAAAGGCATTGTGGGCTTTCAAAAAGGAGTGTGACAAGAACTAAAAACTTTATACAAACGCCTAAACACCTTTTTGTTGTTAGAGTGTTTGACTAGCATTAACGGCTTAGTGTTGTCTTCATTTATGCACTTCAACCGCAATTTTCGCCGCATTGATAACAACTAGCACAAGTTGCAGCTACAAAATGCTCGATAAGCTTACTTAGTGTTCTAATGGTGAAGTAGCTTGAGAGCATGCGCTAAACACGTTGACATGCTTGCCAACTCACGCGCCAAATTCACAGACATTGATGATTCTCGATTTTATGTACATATATACGACACTAATTCGTCACAACGCGTTAATAGTAAGAAAAATGTTGAAAATCTTGAAAAACACATATTTCATTATATGGGGCAGTGTTGGAAAACTGGTCAAGAATTTTTGGCTCAATTTCGTTGTATTGTATGCGGTGTGCTTCAAAGTTGAAAATTTTAATTTGTTAAATGTGCTTAAATATGATACTATGGTGGACCAAAAATATACTCTTAATTTATCTTTCTTTTTTTCTTTTAATTTATTTTAAATAATCAAAATATATGATAATCAATTTATTATTTTTTTTTATTAATTTCTTTTATTTTATTTTAGTTTTGTTTTCATGATTTCATTTTTTTAATTTAATTTTATATTAATTGTTTTAAATTTTAATTATAATTTCAATTTAAATATTTTATTATACCTTTAGTTTATTTCATTTAATTTTAAATTTTATAGTTTTATTATATTAGTTTTTTAAATTTATTTTATTTGGTTACTTTTTATTATATTTCTTATTTAAGTTTTTTTAATTTTTGTTATATTCTTTTGTATTTTATTTTATTTTTTCTCTTTATTTCACTTTATTTTTATTTTTTTTTATTTTATTTTTTTATTTTTATTTTTTTTTGTTATTTTATTTATTTTTTATTTTATTTAAATTTTTTGTTTTAAATTTTATTTTATTTTTATTTATATATTTTATTATATGTTTGATTTCATTTAATTTTTTTATTTTATGTTAATTTAATTTAAAACTAAGTTTAATTTTATATTTTAACTTTATTTTATTTGGTTACATTTTATTATATTACAATCTTTTAGTAATTTTTTTTACTTATTGTTGTATTTTATTTTTTTATTTTTATATTATTTTATTGTCTTTTATTTTATTTATGTAATTTAATTTTTTATTTTATTTATATAATTTAATTTTTTATTTTATTTCATATTATTTTTTGTGTTATTTATTTAATTTTATTTTATTTTATTACTTTTATTTATATATTTTATTTTATTTTCTATTTATATATATTATTTTACTTTTTATATATGTCTTTTATTTTATTTTTTATTTATATGTTATTTTACTATTGTATAAATTTTATTTTTTATCTCATTAATTTTTTTTATTTAATTTAATTTTAATTTTAATTTTATATTTTAACTTCATTTTATTTGATTACATTTTATTATGTTATAATTTTTTAGTAATTTTTTTACTTATTGTTTTATTTTATTTTTATTTTGTTTTATTTGTCTTATATTATTTTAGTGTATTTTATTTCATTTATTTATATAATTTAATTTTTAATTTATATATTTTATTTTATTTTATTACTTTTATTTATTATTATTATTATTATTTTACTTTTTATATATGTCTTTTATTTTATTTTTTATTTATATGTTATTTTACTTTTAATTTATTTATTTAATTTAATTTTAATTTTAATTTTATATTTTACTTCATTTTATTTGATTACATTTTATTATGTTATAATTTTTTAGTAATTTTTTTACTTATTGTTTTATTTTATTTTTACTTTGTTTTATTTGTCTTATATTATTTTATATTCTTTTATTTTATTTTATTTATCTAATTTAATTTTTTTATTTTATTTCATATTACTTTTTGTGCTATTTATTTAATTTTATTTTTTTCTCATTAATTTTTTTATTTCATTTAATTAAATTTTAATTTTAATTTATTTTATTTGGTTGCATAATATATTATATATTATTATAATTTTTTATTAAATATTTTTACGTATTGTTTTATTTTATTATTTTATTTTTTTTTATTTTTCTTATTTTTTTTCGTTTTATTTTGCTTATTTTTTCGTTTTATTTTTCTTATTTTATTTTCTTTTTTTTATTTTTTATTTTATTTAATTTTATTTTGTGTGCTATTTTATTTTATTTTTTATTTATTTATTATTTTATTATATTTTATTTTATTTTTTATTTCTATTTATTTTATTTTATTTTTTATTTCTATTTATTTTGAGTTATTTAACATAAATTAATATTATTTTAATTTATTTAATCTTATATTTTAAGTTTGTTCCGCTTTAATTAATTTATTTTTTTATTCTATTTCTTTCATTTTATTTAATTTTTTGCTGCGTTATATTTTGTTTTAGGTTATTTTTGTTTTTGTTTGCCTTCATTTTGTTTAATTCTATTTATTTTATTTCGTTTACTTTTGTTTTTATTTAATTCCATTTTATTTTTATTTTTTTTTATGTTTTGTATATTGTTTGCTTGATTTAATTTTAACGTATTTATTTCAATTTATTTAAATTAATTTTTTCATTTTATTTTTGTGTTCATTTTAGTTTTATTTTTCATTTTGCTATAGCCAGTCAGTACTTTAAAAAAAATTACGAATCACCCTCATTAGAGGAGAATCATCATGACCGAAAAAGTTTTAAAACCGTATAAAGTTAACAGCGCTGAACATTTGCAAAGTCATGCAAAAAATGTAAATAAATACTTTATGTTCAAATGTTTTGAGAATATAAAGGGTGTTTCGACGCAAGGTTTTATGATTAAAATAACAAATTTATATTCATTAAATAATTTAATTATAAAACTGCTGAAAATAATTTTCACCCCGTAAGATTACAAATCGATAGAATTTTCATATTTATTTATTTCATATATACATAAATGTCCAAACGAAACACCCTTTACAATGTTAAAAAAAAAATCTACCTGGTAACACGAATACGCATGTTCATATGTATTTAAGGTAATTGTGCCACTGCCAACAATAACTCCAAAAAGCAAATAAAACATGCATGCTCGCATAAGAGTATATACTCACACGTACATACATATGTACATATGTATGTATGCATATGGTGGAAGAGATGTCCTCTATTGTCGGCAACCATAAGTGGACAATGACAATAAAAATGTAGCTGACCATTTAATGCTAGCAACAATTACACACATATACCTACATACCTATGTGCATAGATATGAAAGTAACGATGTACCTTCAAGAAAACGAAAAATGAACACTCGTGTTACTGTAATATAAAAATTGTTGGTCTGTTACAAATGCAAAGCAGCATGAATTGGTTTGCACTTATTCTTTTTTTTATTATAAAAAACTGGCTTAAAGAAATTTTCAAAAGTGGAAAGGAAGTAAATTCTCTTTTTATGTGCACAAGTAATAGACAATAAGAAAGTTAAACAAGAGTTTTGAGTTATAAAGGTACTAACCAGAAGAGCATATATACAATATAATATATATTCATACATATATACATATGCATACGTCTACTCATTTGAAGGCGTTAGATTTTTACATTTACTTGTGTATAAAAATAACCATCTAATAACACAATGGACTCGAAATTCCAACGCATCTTGGGTGGCCTTAAAAGATGTCAAACTCCATAAGTATGTTGTTCTTGTAAGAACTAAATTCAAAGCAAATTCTACCAAAAGCTAATTGTAGACTACGCTTATTAAACGTCCCTCACCAAAAACCTCTAAATGTGGCAGTCCTTTTTTGCCCTGACCTTTAAACTAAGAGCATCTCTCAGAGGTACAATTCACTATAAGCGACAATTATGTGACTGACATGAATGAAAATGATGATGAAGCCGACCAATCAAAGATTTTGGATAAAAAAAAATCCAAAAATGCAAGAAGCTTTAAAGGTTTTGGAGTCACTGCACAAGTTTTTTGAATGAAAAACAATCCAAAATTCATTAACAAGCTTCTAATATCTTTGTAACTAAATACCTATTTTGAATATTTTTAATAAATCTCTATAAGTGATAGACAGACTTCTCTGCTAGAAATTTGGATTAGAGAAAAACCTCTGTGAAAAAGAAATCACGGTACCTTGAACTCTCCGTTAAGCGTGTTTCACAATAAATTATTTTCTCTCGCTCAAATCATGAGCCTATTTTCATATATAAAATATAAAAATAAACATATAAAATCGATCAAAGGCAATCAGAAAAAATCGGATATCTTTATGGTATTATATTTTCCAAAGAATTATTTTCTCTACGCTTTAAGGCAGTAGGTAAGTAGTCAGATTTAGAGTCTTCAAAAATGATTTTTTTTCTTCTTAAATCTATTCGAAAACTATGCAAGAATATGTCTTCAAAATTTCAGTGGTAAATACGACATATTTTAGAAGCTAGAGCAGTTTTAGTGACCGAACGTCGAGCAGGTTCGAATGCTTAGGCAGACTTTAAAGCGCGTTTTCTCGAGTTTTCAATTTTAAAAGTCTAGAAAATGGTGCCGGTGAGAGGCAAAAGAATATATTATTTTTCGAACGAAAAAAAATTAAAGTAAACTAGCATCAGTATAAAATTATCTCGTTTTTGAACTAAAAAAGTTGGACAAAAGTATTTTTTACAACATGAAGTGAGTTTGTTTTTTCCTCAAGAAAGGGAATTCTTTTTTTCAAAGTGATTTTTGTTTTCAAAATTAGAAAAAATTTTGAATTCTTCGGCATTTATTTAGTTCTTGTAGAAGAGACTCTACTGAAAATTAAAAAAAAAATTAAATATTGGTTCGACACTGTTTCTGATGCTTCACACGACCTCTATCACCGGCACCGTTTCAAGAGTTCAGAGGGCAGCCGCTTCAGAAAACTCATCACAACATTGGAAAATTCTGATATTTTTTGATACTAAAAATTGTTTTTTGAAGCTTAAATATCGTACATTATTATCTGAAAATTTCGTTTACCGTAATAATTTCCTTCTCTTTAAAAAAAAAATTGCTAAAACAACGTTTTTTTTCGGGTTCTTAAGGTGAGTATTGCCTTAAATTAATATAAATTCTTTCGAAAACAATGACAATATATTAGCATATCTAGCTGGGAAAATATTTATTAGTGAAAACACTAATCTCACAGAAAAACAGGGCCAGAATTTACAACAGAACAATAAATGCGGAGTAATGAAAACAAAATTAAAATGAGCAATTAATTGAATCATGAATAAAAACATAGCAAATTTGGCATTTGGCGAAGATCTACTCCACATTAACCTCATACAATTACTTGGGATCCTAGGAGGAAAAATTTGGAGCATCAGTATGATAAAACGATTGTTCAGAAAGAGTTCTAGTGTAGTCTTGTACTGAATACATCCAACAGAAAACCAGTAATACTGGAAAGCAAGCACTCTATTTAACTCGCCTAAAATAACAATATAAATTGTTCTAAATTAAAGAATACATGAAATAAAGCGCCCTAAGCCATAAATGCAGAAGAAATACAGACTGAAAGACGAGCTGAATCACACTTGACTGTTGTCAGTCATGCCGAATAAAAAAAAAAAAACAAATGCAATCCTCGTGGTGTGCACCACAAAACAGACATTAATCAAATTTCCAACTGACACTTTCGACCAACAACTTGTTGTTGTTGTCTTTGTTATTAAGCAATAATTTCGGCATACTTTTAATGCTAACAATTTCTTTTTTTCTGTCTTTCTTGCACTTCTTAGCTGACCAACGAGCACTTTCTTGGGAGCACTGAAAACACTTTACAAATGTACGTGTATGTAATGTTTGTATGTACTCTTCATACACACATATAGGTATTTCGTAACGAACTCGAGATACTTTTGTACTGACAAAACACACGTGCGTTCATAATTCAAATATGCTCGCGTACAAAAATTTAATTATTTTTTTATTTTTATTTTTTATTGCGTTGGCTTGGCTGAAACCACTTGTACCACCGACTCGTATGTACTGACTAGAATGACTGACGTAGTACTCGTACACACATCTCTTGTGCACATATGGTGCAACCGAATTTCTTGCTACTTTGTTAATTTAATTCTTTGTTTACATTGAGTTGAGTGGAATTCAGGTAAGAAGTTGAGTGTAGTTGGAGTTGTAATTTAAAATTAAATAATTTGAGTGAAGTTTTTTTTGAGTTTTGTGAGCAGAACAGCACACCGGTAGTATGTGATCCATGTTTGTGCGCCGGAAAATGTGAAGTGATAAGCATTATAAAATGTAAATATGTAAGAAGATGAAAAAAGTTGATGCTATGGACCGAAGGTACTGTCGATTTCTACACATCCGAATAAAGTAACTCTTATCAGCTACTCCGGCTTCCAAGAGTTTTTGATAGAGTACCTGTTGGAGGTAGTAGACTGAAAAAATTCCAAAACCAACTAGACTCTGTTGTAAAAAACTGAGGAAAGCAACTTCGAAAATGCAGCCTACCTCATCATCTTAAAGCACATCGCCAAGTTGCCTCAAAGACAACAAACTAGCGACTGTTGTTGTTGTTTTTTTGTTGTAGCAGTTCGCTAACCCTACATAGGAGCGGGCAAGGTCAGTCTAAGTCTTCGAGGTCATCTAACGGGAGGTCCAGCAAACGTGCTGTTTCGACGAGTTCGAACCAGAGGCAAAGGGGGATTAGAGAAGTTGATTTTAGGAGGCATGCAAAGAGATGCTTAGTGTCGTGCGGCGATTCATTGCATGCAGAGCATACGTTGGGTATGTCGAGGTCAAATCTAAATACGTACGAGTTTAGTCAACTAAAATATCCCGATGTTAGTTGCGCCAATATTATGTGGGACTCACGAGGCAGCTCGAGCTTTTTGTCTGCAATGAGTGGTTTGATGACTCCAAGTACGACATTTACTGAAAGAAAGTTCTAGAAAGTGTATGGCGTTTAATGCCCGTCGGTAAGACGTCCTGTCTGACGGTTCTTGTAAGTGGTGCTGAATGTAGTTCTTAGTCGAGTACTACTTTTTTGATGAGCCTAGGGGGTGGTTGGGCATTTAGTGGATGAATCTGCTTGCACAGCAAAGCTCCTTAACACAGATGCTTCGTTGTGCAAGTGATGCTTTGACGACATCAGAAAGTTTCTTGTCACGGTCCTGAGGGCGGTTTTTTGGCAAGCCTGTAGCTTCTTCTCCTTGAACTTAAGCAATAGTGGGCAGGTGTAACTTCCTGCGGAACCCCTTGCTTAATCTTTCTGGATTTGGGATGTTTGACCTCGAAGCTCTGCCGTTGATTGTCGACCACTCAGGTAACCCATGATCCACCTCTACAACCCCGGCCGTAATAAGGACTCCTCAATGTCCAAAAGTAGCACTGAATGATTGACGCCGTGAAAAGCTTCTGACAGTTTCAGGGCTAACTGTCGATCTAAACGGGGTTAGGTTGCCGAAAGTGTGACAGCACTTGGCCGGATATAATAGGGTCAACTCTGATGCGTAGAGCTGGCTGTCGTGAAAGTTGTGCGAAACTTTCGTGGTTTGGGCCCTGGACAAAAACACATCCCAGGGAGTTGTGAGGGAGACAAGGGAAAAAGTTCTAACTACGGTTCAGTGGCTTAATCATACTTCATTCCAAGGCAAAAATACCTGCTAGAATCTACCTTCATCATTAATGCCAATAGCAGATGGCATGCAATGTAACCAGCCAGATCGAAGAGATGACCATAAAGTTTCTATTTCGTCTTAACCGAATTCCATTAGCATCACAACAGCCGGGCACTGTCTGATGGGGTCTCACGTTAAGAGGATGGACTACATCTATAACAACTTCTCACGTCGCAGCTTCAGACATAGAAGACGAGGAGTTTCATAAAACGAACTATATAAGAAATTGGGAAGGTGAGAGGGACCGCTTTTCACAGCTCACAAAGAGCCAACAGGTCTAAGTGCGATTGATCAAAGTTGCGCGATCAGGCAACCTTAACAACTAACTAAGTCATACGTTCTTGGCTCAAAATTTACCTCTAGCAACCAAAAAGGTCTGCGATTCCCTGGGTTTCCTGCGCTCTAATCGGCCAAACTTTTGTATACAGGAAAGATTGAGTCACGAAGGATTTGGCTTCACTTAAGGATTCATTATAGCAACACCTTGCAAAAAAAAGAAGATGCCACACTGATGACATTGAGACTACAGTCATATTCAAATACAAATTTTATTCCAGCCCACACCACAAGCTGGCTTCATGTACAACCCACACCCACTTGCTTCTTAATTACGTATTTTCCTACACTCAACTCTTCACTTAGTTGAATCTCATTTTCTTCCAATAAGCAGGCAGACAGCGAAACAGTCTTCCCAACCCGTATAATAATTACGCAAGCAAGTAGTGGGTTGACAGCAAAAATAGTAATAATTTACATACGAGTATGCACGGCGTCACACAGCAGCACAATTTAGCATATAATTATCGACTTGAAGCTGCTATGTGTGCGAGTGCAATAAATTGTGGCACATGTCGTTTGGTGGGCGGTATTGCTCATTAAGTAGAAGGGAACGACAAAACCAACGCTGTGGAAATGTATAATAAAGATGATACGGGAGTAACACTTGTTTGATGATTGAAAATGTGCCAGCGGAAAACTAAACCGCAGCTTCTAATTCATTTAAAATGTCAACAGCGCATTAGTAACTGCAGGAAATGGAAAATTTTCTCATATGTAAATATGTAAGCTTCTTATATTTTCAATAAACATTACTCATTGCTACTTACAGATTTGTACGTGGAGTGGGTACCGGCGTCTTCTTCGTCAGCGACGATGATAAACTGGAACGACGTGAAAAGTTCGATGCCACTTCATCGGTCTCTTCGCCGAATGGATTGCGTGAAATGCGCGGTGGTGGTGGACGTGGTGGCGGCACCTTACCGCTTGAAGGTGTAGATGCTGCTGTTGAATTACGTGATGACTTCTCAAGTTCGATCTCGTCATCGGAACTATCGAATGGATTAAGATTTTGTGGTTTTTCTGTGGATTTTGCGATTGTGCCTGTATAGCTATTGTTGGCGGTACGCGGTTGTGTTGTTCTGGGTTTGTGCGGAGTTTGTAGATTTTCCTTGTTCACAACTGCGTCTTCATCTTCATCGTCGTCGGATTTGAAGGGATTCAAGTCTTCGGGATATTCATCAGGTGTGGTTTTGCTGGGTGTTGCTGCGATTTTTTCTACTCTTTCCGCTCTGGCAGCGGCAACTGGAATTGGCTGTGTGTTGCTATCAATACTTTCACCTTCGTTAGCAACCTGCTTCGATGCAGTTAAGTCTTTTGTAGCAGCTTCGTCGCTGTGTTCCACCACTTTGCTTACTTCTATTCTCGGCGTTATTGTTGGTGTTCGCAATGCAGGCTTGGGTTCGCTATCTTGTTTTACATCTAATACTATGTTATTGTCTTTTACTTCTGTTTCCATTTCTAAAGGCACTACATTTACATGTGACTCCTCGAGTTCCATGGTTTCTCTTGCTTTAGTTTCAATCTTTTCTGACTTTTCTATTTCCATTGCTCGTAGTTTTGCTTCATCTTCGAGATTTACTTTTGTTAAACTTTCGGTTTCATTACTTGTTGTTGTTGTTGTAGTTATAGTTGCTGTAGTTGTTGTGGATGCTGTCGTAGAGTTCGTCTCATCGATTTTGGTGGCCACTTCATCTCCAGTATTCAGTATCTTCTTATAGCTATTAGTGTTAGTACTAACAATTTCAGGTTCATTTAGCTTAACATCATTATTAGCAATTGTATTATTATCATTATGCGTACTATTATCGGCTTGCTTCTCTTCGCTAGCATTATTATTATGTTTGTTTGCAATTACTTCGAATTGTTGCAGGCGCGCACGCACCACACTAAGCCGCTCAGTGGTTGCCTTATCCTCTGGCGACTCCAGTGACTTGACGCGCATCTCGACAGGTTTCTCAATGGTGGTATCCATATTTTCGGTGCCACTCTCCGTATCCAATTCTTTAAGGTTGGCACGCAATTTTTCCAACTTTTCCGTAGTCGAGGGAACCTGTGTTGGCGCCTGTGCTGTTGCTGCAGCAATTACGTTTGTATCAGCAATTTGGTCTTTGGTAACATCTTCATTAGAATTAGGTTCACTTAAATCTAAGTTATTTGTTGTTGTTAGGCTTGTTTGCGCTTTTTGTTCTGCCGCTTTTGTTGATATCGTTTTGAAATCGTCCTGTTGATGGCCATTATTGTTTACGTTATCAGCTTGTTCTCTAAGAGGTGTTGTTAGAGGAGCTGTAGTTGTTGTTACCTCTAACTCTTTCTTTCTCTCGATTGCAGTTGGTGCGCTCTTTTCTTCATATGTCTCCTCAATCGACTCGACCGCTTGTGGCTGTGCAGTTTCCTTGGCCACTGATCCTAGTTGCAACTGTGCGGTGGCTGTAAACCGTTTATTTTCGGTCGCAGCTTTCTCTTTGTAAACATCATTTGTTTGCTGCTGTGCCTCCTCTGCCACTGAGGGTGGTTGTGTTTTAGGTAATGCGGGCGCAACGTCATCCAAACTGGACTCCTCCGCATCATTTTCTGTATCTGATGTCTCCATTTGTGTCTCCGTACCGGATTTACTACCAGCTGTATTGTGTGACAAGCTTTCCGCATCCGCATCCTCACTCTCACCCTCACCATCACCGTCGATGGTGTCGTTGAGAAAACTGCTAAGCGCGCTATTCATTCTGTATGTCGACGTTGTTGTTGTTGTTGTTGTAGGCGCTTCCATACGTTGCAAACTCTTACTTTTCTCTTCGTCGGAGACGCTTTTTTGTAACAAAAATTTACTATTTGCTGCTGCATCCCTGCTTTTCGGTGAGCTAGCATCCTTCTTAGCTTGCTCAAAGAATGCCAGCCGATCGGCTATAGAACTGCGCGCGTTCTTCGGCAGCGCCGTCTTGAAAGTGCTAGAAGTGGACGGTGTTTGTTCATCACTTCCACGTCGTAATTGCACACTACTGTCTGCTGACTCACCTCCAGTAGCCGCGTTCAATTGCACCTCTTCGTCAGGACATGTTTCACAGCAATATTCACCATCTACTTCGGTCTCATAGAAACTACCGGGTGTGAGTTGTGAACCACAACGTGCACATTTCAGACAAGTGCGATGATAAACTTTCTTGCCGACCAATAGACGTTCAGCGAGAAAGACGGGTAGCTGACATTTTTGACACGGATCTCGTTTGGGTACGCCAACAACGTGGGCCATCTGTAAAGAAGAAACGATTTTAGTTTGATTTCTTAAAAATAAAACAATAACTTTTAGTGCTGATTAGTAGGTTAGTGAATGCATATTTAGGTTTTGAGATGGGAAAGCCTAAAAGTATGCAACGCAGTGGTTAGCTGTAGAATTGGTAGGTAGAAGTGTGATTTTTTCATAGAGTTTTCCATTTGTAACATATAAACGAAGCTTTCACCTGTAGCGGATTATCTCACTAAATTTTTATAAAATATAAATCAGTGAGGATTTATAGAAAAAAAATGGGTTCAAGAATAATAAATTCGAGAGTAACCTTTTTTAAAGGATTTTTTTCGACAGTTGCAGCTTAAATTCGTAGTAAAGGAGTTTCAGTATTATTGATTATGAATTTTTTTACGAACTGGACTGAGAATTTTTTGCTCGCAAGTGTAAAAAAAATAAATAAGAGAAACGCTTGAAAAGCTTTTAAGCTTCTCTATAATATTCTTGATGTTTTTTGGCAACTGAACTAATAATCTTGAAAAATGGGTCTTCAAAATTAAGAGTTTATCACACAAGATCAATATATTTGTGTTCAGAGACCCGATCGATAATCAAATTAGACTTTCCGACCTGGCTTTAAATACAGCAAATCTAAGCCTGCAAAGTCATAACCCTGAGAAAATTTTAACACATTTTTTCGGTGGATTTAAAAGTGGTTTGGAGTCTCTTATGTCAATGTTATTTACAAGATGCCCGGGAATGGGAGAAAATAAGTATTTTACTAAACAACAACTCGATGGAAAATAATATTCTATGAAACGAAAATTCAGAGCAGCTTCCCGCATTAAAAGGGGTGCGCCAACTGTTGCTATAGTGCTTGAAACTTAATGGTTTGTGATTTTTTGACTTATTGACATATATAGTGGCTTGTCCGATGCGTCATTTCAGTCGTGGTCTGTCGTCTTGTGTCTTGCGTACGCTCATTTCGTCGAAAACATGTTCCATGGTGATGGCGAGTTTTAGCTCAAAATCATTATGAGCGATGAAGATCATTTCACATTGAATGATGGCGCGATTAATAAGTGAAACTGCCGCTTTTGGAGCGACGGAAATCCTTGTGAGATATTCGAGGTGCCTCTCAACGGTGTGAGCTATCGATGACTTTTTGTAACCGGAAATTACTGAAAATGGCACGGCTCACTTCTGGTTCTAACAGGACGAAGCTACAGCACGAACTAGCCGCGATTCAATGACGCTACTCTGCCCGATGTTCGACCGACGCATAGTATCTCGATGTCTATTTCGACTGACCATTGTGCTCACACAATTTGTCTTCGCCGGACTCCTTTTTGTGAGAGTATTTGAAGGGCAAAGTTTATATCGAAAAGCCACAGACCATAGCTTAGCTAAAGCTAATATTCGCCGGGAAATATTGATGCTGAAAAATGTGATGCAAAATGCACGAAAAGTGGTAAATTTTTTTATATTTCTAGATATACCTATGTAGGTACCTTTATGGGACTACTAGCGGCTTACTAGAGGCCAATGCGTAAAAGGTAGTTGTTTTAGATGGCAAAGAATTTAGATTTCGCTGCTGTGAACAGACAGTAGAACATCTAGGAGAGAAATTGAGAAGTCTAGAGTTTATATAGACAGATACTGGTTTTGGAGAAGCACAATTCCAGAGCAGAAGTCAGCAAACCCGCGGCATGGCTCTCTGTTGTAAGAGGCGACTAAAACCTAAAAGTTCCCGCCACAGTCGGGTTTATATCCGGCCAAGGGCTGTCACTTTCATAACAATGCCCAAAAACTACTTTGGAAATTATTTTTGCGGCTACAACAACAACAACAATAACAACAACAGAAGTCAGCAATTGGGTAAGAGCCGAATTATCTGCTAAAGTGTTCTAAAGGAACATATGTATATATTTTTGAAGTGATCGGTATGGGTCCTGAATTGTACATATCCGCCCACGCTATAGACGACTTCTATTGTCATTTATCTGTAACTTTGAACTCTGCATTTAAGGTAGAAAATATAAACAAAAACGGACTTTGAAATAGAGAGTTTAGATGTTCACATAAAAATAGGAGGAAGCAAAAAATGTATACAAAAGTTAATATTTTTTAAATATAGCTACTTTTTAAGACTTTTCTAAATTTTTTGGTTTTTTTTTTTTAATAATATAATAAATATTAGATTTTTTTTTAATAATATAATAATTATTGAAAATTTTGTTTTTCTTTTTGTAACTAAAAATTACTTTTTTATTTAAATCAATATTTTACTTTCTGAGCGCACTTATCGTGATTTACTGCATTTTTTATTTTATTTTATTTTTTGAAAATAACAACGTGGTTTTTCACACAATATTTTACTTTAGAAAACCAACTTTTCATGATTTATAGCCTCCTTTCTACATTATTTTTGCTGTTTTTTGAAATTAGAATTATTTTTTTTTGCCGCAGTGAGCTATGTACATACATATGTTGTGGGTGGGTATTTTCCAGCTTTTAGTGATAAGAGTAGAAAAAGATAATAGAATCTTTCTAAAAGTAGTAGTAAATAAATATTTGTTGCGAAAGTGACAGTGGCAGCAGTAAAAAATATTAAAAGCTAAAAGCAGATGCAGCAGATAAAAGCAAAAGCATTTTTGATGTACATAGGTATGTACATACATATGTAAGTTTATGTGATTACGACAGAATTAACAGTATACAACGGGGTTGTGATGAACTTCAGAGTTAGACAAAACAAAGCGTCGAATGTATTACATACTAATATAAGTATAAAGTAAAGTATAAATATAAAGTATAATATGAGTAAGTGAGGTTAGTTAAGCTTAAGGTTAGTAAGTTGTTAGTAAACTTATGGCTTACAATGTGAAAGTTGAAGGTAATAAATACATATATGTATACCATATAAATAGTTATTTAGCCTTAGTACAAAACAGTTGTTAGCTGCACTTCTCGACTGCATTCGTTTCACGGCTTACCTGTAACACTATTTTTTTGCGCACAAAGCAATGCGCATGCGTGCGTCGTGCGTCTTTCTCTACGCTTTATATTATGACTGTGAGTGTGTATGTGAACTTGTATGATGCACTTTATTTAATATCCATACGATTTGCAATGTTGATACTATTTATGGGATACGCGCATGCGCTCACTTGCTTAACAAATTTAGCTTCGATCTTTTTGTTTGATTGTTTGGTATTGTGGTTGTTTTTGCTTGTAGTGTGCTGTGTGTCCAATATGCGTATAATATATTCTTATATATGTAAGCACACGTATGATCTATCAAAAAACCATAGTACCATCTCGAGCACGAATTCTTTCATACATTCATATTAATCAATTAATATTTTAATTAATTTAATTGCAATTTAAGCGGCGCGACAAAAACAAAATCCATGTACAAAAAAACACAAAAAATTTTGTTGTACAAAAAAATTATTCAATTAATATTAATGCTTAAAAGCTACTTAATTATTGCTTTACATACATACAAACATATAATATTAATATTTGTAGCTTTAAATTGCTTTGTTCTTTATATGCTTAAAATCTGATTTGTTCATTTGCGTGATGTAGGTATGTACATACAAACAATTTATTCATTCATTAATCTAGGCTAATGCGTGCCTGTATGCGCGTGTATGCGTGTGTGTGTGTGTATGTATGTGAGATACTTTTTTGTTAGCGTGCAAATAATTTCGCCGCTTAATTACTGGCTTTTCTAATGCAAAGATTAGCAGTTTGAGCTTCTTTTTTGCTGCAGCTTCTCTTAGATAATTATTTTTGTGTTTTATTTTTTATTTCTTCACTTAACGGTTGTTGTAATTCTCAATTGTTCGTGCTGCAACAAGTTTGGAGTTATTGTTTTTTGTTTTTTGTTGTTTTTTTCTTGTCAATTAGTGCTTTCTTGCATAGCTTTTTTACTTCTTGTGTTAACTGTTTTATTTGTTTGTTATTAAAAAATGTTTGTGTGTTTGTTGAAACTCAAAATAAACAACTGAGCGCTTTTTTTTTTGGTCCTATTTATTGATATTTAGCAGAATATCTCAGGTTTATATTGTCCAATAATGTCCAGAGTTTTCTCGTCCTGTTTAGAAAGAATAAAGTAAAAAAAGAAAAAAGTCGAATATACATACATACATATAGAGATAATGTTTTTTTTTTCTTTTTTATATGATTAATGAAAAAAGGTAGATAGCAAAAATTTTGAAAATAAAGTGACCAATAAACCATGCATAGAGGTTAGAGTGGTTGGGGGCGGGAAAAGATGAGAGAGGAAAAATTATAGAAAGTATTGCATTATAATAACATTTTACAAAAAAGTAAAATAAGTGAAAAAAACTACTAGTGAGCTAGTCTACAACACGTTTGCGACAAGAGAAGGTGTGAGAAACTGAGCCTACAAATTTAAGAAAAAAGGTCTCCAGTTGAAAAAAGGATATACAGATCCATTACTGTTACTTTCGAAGTCCCTTCTTTTGATACTGACCTAAATATCTGTCAAAAGTTCTTGCAAAAATGTAGACAGCTCGTTGAAACATATACAAAATTCGGCCTAAAGCTGGGGGTTCAATGAAAGTCAGAAAATTTAAATTTAATGAAGAATGTTTGTTATCATTCGAAAGAACATTCTTTGGAATTTATTTTTTGAAGATTATCTCTTTCAAATATTGGCCGCGGCTACGCCTCAGATGGTCCCTCCGTTGAGCCCAATTTTTGATTGATGTTTTGCTCCGAGGCCTGAATCGAGGCAGGATGGTCCACATAGTCCTTAGACTTTACGTATCCTCACAGTAAAAAGCCTAACGGTGTGATATCACACGATCTTGGTGGCCAATCGACCGACCCAAAATGTGAAATTATCTGCTCAACGAAGTCTTCTCTCAATAAATCTATTGATTGATGCGATGTGTGGGAAGTGGCGCCGTCTTGTTGAAACCAAATGTCGCCGAGATCACGAGCTTCTATTTCAGCCATCAAATAGTCGATTATCATGGCGCATAACGGTCGCCATTGACGATTACATTCTCACTGATATCATCTTTAAAGAAATATGGACCGATGATTCCACCGGCTCACGAACTACACCAAACCGTTTTTTTTTCTGGATGAAATGGCAGCTCTTGAATTTCTTTAGGTTGTTCCCCGTCCCAAATAAGGCAATTTTTCTTGTTTACATACATACCTATTGAGCCAGAATGGGCCTTTTCACTGAACAAAATTTGGCTCGAAAACGTAAGATCTTCTTGGAACTTTTCGAGAGCCCATAGAGCAAAGCGATGTCGCTTGGAAAAGTTGAGCGACTTCACCTCTTGCATAAGCATGTATTTTCTAAGCTTTCAATTTAAGATCTCAACGTAAAATACGCCAAGTCGTTCCATACGTTAGTCCGAGTTGCTGCGAACGACGCAGAATCGACTCTACACGGTCCTCGCGTACAGTCACAGCTATGTCCGGTATATTTTCTTCACTGTGTACTGGACTTGGTCTATTCGGTCGAATATTTTCCAATATTAAACGCTGGGTCTCAATATGGGTGATTATGTTGCGAATAGTATGCTCAGTAGGCCGATTATGTTGACCAAAAGTTGGGCGAGACGCGCGAAACACATTCTTTACAGAACGTGAAATTTCGAAATAAAATTAAACGATTTATAAACGTTGTTCAGGCGTAAGTCTTTCCATGAAGAAATGCCAAACAATACTGAATAAAAATAGCATGACAGCTTGACACGACTCACGCGTGATCTGTCAAAAAAAGGCTAATGAAAAAAGGACCTCAACTTGGATCACCATTTATAAAAACATTTTATGAAAATTTAGAACTTCTAACGCTTTCTTCACAATTTTAGCACGTAGTACAAACTGATTAAAACAAGACCTTGCACGGTACTTATGCTTTTAACAACATAACCTCAAAAAAAGCTTTATAATATTTAACTAAACTCTGCTTAAGCTTGTTAAATTTCTTGTTTGGTTGGTTGAAAGAGGGAGGTTGACAACCTGACCACTCCAGCCATTGTACAGGCTCTATGTGCTCCCTCGTGTATTCCAACTAAACGTTAGCTTCAGTATTTGTTCTTCCTTTAAAACGATCGATTTTCCTACATAGAATTTAACTAGCTACCTATAGTCCCATAAAGTCAATCCTCCTAAGTTCCGAAAAGTACATCGGACGATCTCGAAGTTTACGCCTTCTTTCTGTCAATTCGAAACTTAAAACAGAAAGTTCAAATGAGCCGTTTTCTCATCACGACAATATGCCTACATCTTCAAGGAAGAACTTTGGAAAATATACATACGTGCATATTATTCTTTGAAAATAAAATACTAGTCCATTTTCCTGATGGAACAAATCATCAGTGTCTGTTCATTGCACAATAATATACACTCAGCTTTCATACTTTTATAGTTCAAAGAGTTCCCAAGGTCTTTTCTAAACAAATTCTCTTTAATTGTAAACCAACAAAAAATACCAACTGGTTAATGGCGAGTTTCAAATCCACTTTATTTTAAGCCGTAATATAAAAATATAAATCTAAAAAAAACTTTAATTTTATTTAGCAAAAAAGTATATTACATATGATGCAATCGGTATATATTTGTAGTTATTGGAAATTATAAAAATTTTCCACAGTAAAATTACATTTTCGTTTCAATACAATAGACTTAATTGACCTATTTAAGTTATCTACGGTTCGCTGGGCTAATATTAAAATAAAAAAATCATATTTTTTAAATTATAATAATTGTATGAACAAAAGAAAAGAAGCGATTTGAAAACAGAAAATAAAATACATATACCTTCTGCTCAAATATAAACGAGACTGACTAAATAAAACAAAAACGGTTAATTATTCTTCAATATTTATTTTATCCCCTTCAAAATAGTCACCATTGGAGGCGATACACATATGCCACCTTTTTTCCAATCTTCATAACACTTCTGGTAGGCCGCTTTAGGTATGGCTTTCAGTTCCTTCTTCGAATTCTCTTTTATGACTTCAATCGACTGAAAATGCTTTCCACGAAGCGGCAATTTGAGTTTAGGGAAAAGAAAAAAGTCACAAGGTGCCATGTCGGGTGAATACGGTGCTTGCGGAACAATATCTACGTTGTTTTTGGTCAAATAATCGCGTACAAGACGAGACGTATGAGCAACAATTTTGGAACAAGTGGAGCAGACACACGTCTCATGCCCAAAACATCGTGAATAATGCTATGAGCGGATCCATTTGATATGTTGAGCTCACTAGCTATCTCTCTTTCAGTCACACGACGATTTTCCAACACAATTTTCTTTACTTTTTACGACGATCATGGGACAAGTTCTCCAACGATGTACGGCCGTCCTTGAACGACTTATACCAATCAAAAATACGTGCACGTGATAGGCAAGACTCCCCATATGCCTTCTGCAACATTTTCATTGCGTCCGTCGCACTTATTCCATTGGAATAACAAAATTTCAAACAAACTCTTTTGCTCAACGTTAATTTCCATAGTAAAATTCGAAAAACACACTCGAGGTTAACTTGTTTATAGTGCCGTAAAAAAAAAAAACTATGTGACAGATCGCGCTCAAATTTGACATGTAAACATATAACAGTCCTGCCAATCTAAGCAAAAAAAAAAGTGTGGCCATATGTCGTGTCCTTGTCGAGTTATGGATAAAGTCTCGTTTATATTTGAGCAGAAGATATAATCACGAATTTTATACTTTTCGACACATTTTTTGACGGGGTTTTGACCAAGGCTTCATTTTTGAAAAACTTAGTTGATGGGAGCTATATGTTATGAGATGTGAGAATAACATCCCTAGTAACGAGAATGGCAACAATTTCCACCAAAACTGGAATGTTGTGTCAATTTTAAGCACATCACAGGTGAATATAATTTTCAAATTTCGCTGTGTATTTCTGCGAAATATAAACCCAACATAAATAAAGCAACTAGTATTAAACTAGTATGAAGCTGATGTATAATTGGACAATTGATAGTTTGAGGACATCACATGGACAAATGATGGAGCAAGAACTAGTCAGTGTAGAATTGCAAACCAATAGCATTTGAGTTAAAAACTAGTATTTTTCTACGCAGAGATATGTTTGTAAGATTACGCCACAATAACTATCAACATATAAAAAAAATAAGTAATAATAAATAATAAACTCGTCACTACAAACAACTGTATACATTTCAATAAAAAATCAAGCGCTTGGCAGGCAATAACGTTATCTCAATAAATGTGCATACATCATAATATGTAAATAAATTCAATAAAAATAAATACATAAATAAAGAAACCACTGAGTCAGCGTTAATTTTGCAAAGCGCTTATCTCGTTGCGCTGATTTTCTGTGATGAAATGTGAATTGTTAAGAAAAATAAAAAAATAATTGGAAATAACAAAATAAAATCAATGTTTTGGAATAAAAAAAACATTTATAGATTTATAGGAGTGGGTGAAATAATAGCAATTGTTCTACTTTTTTTGCTCAATAGAAGAAGAAGACAACAATCAAGCTGTAATTAAATATTCACTACAATAATATTATACGGTGTTAATTATTGAGTTGAATCGTGGTGTGAAGCTGCAATGCATGAAAGGTCACAGATTGGAAACGTGTTTGTATATGTATTTTAATGACATCTTTCTAGGTTATGCAAATAGATACTGCAAAAACTTTGAAAATTTAAATTTATTTGTAAAATTGTAATATTACAAATCCAGGACTTTAATATTTTTTTTTTAATTTAAAAAATATCGCGTAAACGGTCTCTACGGCAGCGAATATATGAAACCCAAATTATCAAGTTCAACAAACAGTCGTCCCATTCGCGACTCGGCTGCCACGTCACTGTTGACAGTCATAACTTTGAAGTCGTAGATAATCTCGTCTTGGATCTTGGATCCTGTTTTAACGCCAACAACAATGCCAGAAATGGAAATCTAGCGCCGAATAACTCTTCCCAACAGGTGCTACTTTGGACAACTGATGAGTCGGTGTTAGTTTCGAGTTTTTAAAATAAAGATTTTGCATAAGAATTATGGTCCTCCATGAGTTGGGAGTGGCGAATACCGCAGCCGATGGAACGGTTCATCATTCGCGGTGACATTGACATAGTTCAGGGAATCAAGAAATAGCGACTGCGCTGGCTAGGTCATGTGGTTTAAAAGGATTGAGAATACTCCAGCTTTGAAAGTTTTCGATGCAGCAGTTCGTGTATCTAGACAGTTTAAGCCTCTATTATTAAAGCCCCTTGATTTCTCGGACAAACTTTTTATTTTAACCTTGAAAAAATATACTCGTTTCCCATAACAATAAACTTCTAAAAGTTGTGAACTACTATATTTCAGATATTAAATATTTCTGCCCCAACAAATATTCAGTTTTAAGCCTCGGTACTTTACAAATTCTTGGTTAAAGTGATACCCTACGTTATGCGGATGACGCATCTCGTGTTAGTCGTTCGGGAGAAGGTTAATCATTGGGTTTATTTATTAAAGATCACAATGTTCTTTTGTATTATATTGATTTCTTGTTACAGTTACGCAAGCTAGTGTGGAAATTAATGATCCAATCGAGCTAAATAAAGATGATTTGATGATTGATGATGAAGAAATTTATTATGAAATTTATATGGTGATTTGAAGAAAGACGTTAAGAAAAATCTATAACCATTGCATTTCCTTACAATGACTCTAAGAAATACAAAAGTGGACAAAATAAAAGGCGTAACGCTCTCTGGTGGTGTTTGGTAACGATGCGGAAAGAAAGGTTCTTCACCCGAAGCCCAAGGGAACGAAGTTTCATGATAGTTTCATGGTGTGTGACTGTTTTTCTTGGGAAGGTGTAACCCCAATGCATTAGATGGATGAGATCATGGGTACATTCGTCTACAAGTTTCTGTTGGAAACTGTACTGCTACCATATGCTGAGGATAAAATGACGCTAATATAGAAATTTCAGCAGGATAACGATCCAAAGCAACGTCACAATATGTGGCGTTATGGTCCCAAGAACGTAATGCGGACGTCCATGAACAGGTAAGTCAATCCCCAATACCATCGACAACCTCTGTGCAGAAATTATAAGGGAAATTTCGAAAAACATTTGCCAATATTAAATAAGCTACCGGAAAATATTCAGAATGTTTGATGTGACATTCCTGTTGAAACTTGTCGGAAATCGATATCATCTATGTTCGAAAAAAACGAAAGTTATCAAGAAAAATTACGAATATTCAAGTATTAAGGTATTAAAGAGTTTCTGATTAATTTAGTAAAATGAGGGCTGAAAACTACAGGATTTTAATATTAAATATTTAATAACTATAACTGACCAACTGAGATATGTGAATTTTACGAATTAATCAAATATAAAATAAATATAATAATGCATATTTCTTTCGGATATATTTTTATATTTTTAAATATTAAAATACAATTGCAAAATAATAAAAAAAAGTTTATATTTGTTTACAAACAAGTAAACAGCACTATGTGTGAAATGATGAAATTTATTTATTTATTCAACTTATGCAAGTTTAAACATTTTGAATGTTTTTGAAATTTTGTTTGTTGTGAAATTTTTTTTATTTATTTTTATTGATAAATATTTATAATTTAAATTAAAACAAACTATTTAATTTAATTTTAATGCATATTTATTTATTTTTATTTATTTATTATGGAAAAAATACATTTTATAAAAAAAAAATCTTTTATTTTAAAATACTTTAATTCAATTCCACTGCCCAGCAGTGCAATCATATTTTACCTAAAATAAAACACAGCTGTTTTGTTTTTTATACACCAGCTCAGCCCATTCTGTAGTTTAAAATAACACTTTCGATTCCCAGCACTTGCATATTTACATATTTACGCAATTTGACCACTGGCTGGTGTGTATAGGCTTGCAAAAAATACTATATTTAGCCTCGACAATGCACCTGTGTTGAATTTAATTAATGGAGCAGAAAAAAACTTAAAAAAATTATAATTTATTTATTGAATTTGTAAAAAAAGTTGGTTTAAAAAATGAGTGATTTCAAGCTATTTTGTTTCATTTTTATGGCGGCATGTTTAAACAGTTGAACTACGCTGACCGCAACAATGAGTTTGAGAAAAATACAATAGTATTGAAATTAAAACCAAAAAAAGCAATAAAAAATGCAATGACCAGCGTAAATATTTGCAAAAATGAAATATATTGGAATTTGTATATACATGTTCAGTCATATATACACGTATGTACATTTATTATAAAGGGTTTTCCAATAAGAGGTGTCATTTTGAACAGTCTGCTATTCCGCTAGATGTCACCTCTGAAGCTGTAATTTTCTGACATTTGACAAGGGAAAAATGGAACGATACACGCATCAACAACGCATTGAAATTAATAAAATTAAAAAAAAAATGGTGAAAATCTGGCAGAGACGGTTCGTAAAACTAAAACATTTTTTGGTCGTCGTGAAGCACCTTGTCGGACCGCAATACAGAAATTGGTGGAAAAACTGGAGCTGTTGGGACAAGTTAGTGATGTGAAGAATAAAGCACGAGCACTGAGAATATTACTACTGTAGCCCAAAGTGTTGAAGAAAACCGAGGCCTGTACATTTCTCGTCGTTGTTTGACTTTGGACATTCCACAAATATCATTAAACCGCATTTTACATAAAGACTTGGGTCTTCAGGCTTCTAAAGTTCAGTTAACACAAGAACTCAAGCTGGCCTATCAACAACAACGTCGTGTCTTTGTTGATTGGGTCCTGGAAATGCATGAAAATGATCCGCAATGTCATCGAAAAATCATCTTGACTCTTGAGGCCCATTTCCATCTCGACGGATGACTACATCAATAAGCAAAACTGTCACATCTGGGGCTCAGAAAACCCAAGATTTATTGTTGAAAAGCCTATATATCCTCAATGTGTAACCTTTTGGTGTAGTTTATGGTTCGGTGGAGCCATTGGACGTTACTTTTTTGATAATGAGGATGGGTTACCGTGAATGGATTGCGCTATAAACAGATGATTAATGCCGGTATTGGATGGGATGATCTGATATACTTTCAACAAGACGGCGCTACACATACAACGAAACAATGGATCTTTTAAGGGGAAAATTTTTCGGACCTTGTTATCTCTCGAAGAGGTGATCGCCATGGGCCAATGAGATCTTATGATTTAACACCTTACGACTTCTTTCTTTGGAGCCACGTGAAAGATAAGGCCTACGCCAACAGGTCAACGTCGATTCAAAACCTCAAAGATCGAATTCGTGAAGCTGTTGAGGGCATACAGCAGCCACTTTTTGCGATTTGGTGATGGAAAATTTCATAAAAAGGATATGGTCCTGTAAGCGTAGGCGTGGCGGCTCTGTGGCTGGTATTGTTTTATTATTTTTTATATTATTAACAGTCAAGGTATTATTAATGGCATATATATATATATATATATATCTATAAAAAAAAATGCCATTTTTCTTTGAATATCAAAGTAACAGCTCTTTTTTGAAAGTCCTGTACATGTGCCAGGTAAGTCCAAGGAACGCCTGTCTTCCTTGCTCCACATTTACTTTCTTCTACCTTTTTTATATGATATTGCTTCTATTTATATATGTATGTACATATGTATATTGTACTTTATATTGCAATTATAATTTTTCAAGCACTTTGATACTTGTACATATTGACTCATATTGTGGCGGCCTATCACTTCTGTATAATTTCAATAATTGTTTTTGCAATACATTTTATTTGCTCAGACGTCAGCGGCGTATGGGACACTTTTGACGAAGGGCAAGCCGAGATGTTGCAGCTACCACGCAAAGTAATTTTTATACATACATACCTATATATACATACATGCGGCTACAAATATTATATATAAAGGTACTTATAAAAATTTGCATATAAATATATATGTACGTAAATATGAACATTTTTATGGCGATTTTTTCTTGTCATTTTGTTAAGTCAATTCGATTTACAATCGATGCATATGCCGTTGCATACATATATGTACACGTATGTTTGTATATACTTGTAAGTATGATACTTGACTTGCGTCATTTCAGTTCGTCTGCCATTTCAAAGCTGCTGCGCTTTTCAAGTATTTCTGTGCCAACACTGCATGGATGTAAAATATTGTTGACAACAAAGTAATAAATTGAATTTCGCAAAAATATATGTACATACCTATATATGCATGTGTACATATAAGTTGCAAAGTGAATTGCTGTTTGTAGTAAAGGCTGAAGCACTGAGAAATTGCATTAGCTCAAGTGGAAGCCTTTTAACGGTGCATGCAAAATGATATAGTAATTTTGTTGCAGAAATATGCATACATACTTTCATATATATAAGTCATATTGCTGTCAGAATGTAACGGTGGAGTACCGAAATCACTTATATATTATATACAGCCTTGGCGAAAAGTATTAGGCATCCCACTAAAATACAAGTATTCTCAAATGTGGCTATCAAAGTTCTGCACTTCTTCTTTTTCTAAATGTGTTTAACTGTTGACTAAACG
This sequence comes from Ceratitis rosa, assembly GCA_037013455.1. Taxonomy (NCBI): domain Eukaryota; kingdom Metazoa; phylum Arthropoda; class Insecta; order Diptera; family Tephritidae; genus Ceratitis; species Ceratitis rosa. Next base: position 18,071,275 of record JAWMAG010000003.1, on the reverse strand, counting down.
AATAAATTGTGTAATATTAAAAGTCATAGCACTCTGGGTAAGCTAAACCAAAAAATTGTAATTTTTAAAAAATTCATAAAATATTTTCGCATTTAAAATTTGAAAGTAAAGTGTTAATTACATTTAGTGGAAAGTTACCATTCTTATAAAAACAGTTCATATTTACCGAAATGCCTACAAAAAGTGCAATTACAATAGTTACGATGATAGAGTTACAATTCAAGTTCTAAGTGAAGAAAGTAAGTCTCAGGTTGAGATTGCCATTTGGTGGAATGTTCGCGGTGCACGGTCCAATGTGCTATCAGGCGATTTGTGGAGACGAAATGCCACAATAATAAATCAAAAAGTAGAAGAAAGCGTCTAACCAGTAAACGAGAAGACCAAATACTCTCTCAAAGATCGCAGAAAAATCTTCTTCTGCCCTTGCAGCTGCCCTTTCGGATGAATTTAGTAAACCAGTTAGTGCTCGAACAGCTAGAAGAAGACTTCTGGAAGCAGGTTTAAAAGGATGTAAAGCCCGAAAGAAGCCGTGGCTCTCAGAAAAGAATAGGAAAAATCGTTTGGAATGCGCTCGCCGATACCAACATTTCACGGAAGAAGATTAGTCGAATGTTCTGTGGTCTGATGAATCAAACTTCGAGGTAAGCTTAGTTAAGATCGTCTTAAAATATTAACAGCTATAGCTTCTTACCTTAGAGCAATTCGTTGTATTTTCACTGTTTTACTAATAAAACTTCATTACTTTACTTGTTAATACAAAAAATTCAGTAATTAGTGGGGTGCCTAATACTTTTGGCCAAGGCTGTAGGTATGTAGACTATATTAGCCCACTGTATGTTTCATGTTTCAGAGTAGGCTTAAAAAGTAGACTGGTGATTCTAGCCTCCCACGAAAAAAACAGATAAAATTGTATACAAGGAAATATTGCGATAGATAGAGAACTTCGTTTTCATAAAAAAGATATTCGAATTTTATTTTATTGTTATGTTTACTTAAGTGCTTAAATCGTTACATAATAGTCAAAATTTTTATATTTTTATTCAAGTATTAAAAAAATGTCATAAAATATTTTATTTATTTTTAACTAATTTATAACTTTTTTAAAGGCTTTCTCAAATTCCATGCGAACCAAGCCGCGGGTAAACTCTAGTTAACAATATTTAGGGTCGCAGAAATTTGTTTGAGCAATTTTGCCTCAGAATTATGAGAAGTTTTTCTTGAGATTACAAGATTTTATATGACATTTTATTAAAGAAACCATCAGTTAGGAAAAAAAATACACAAATTCGGTCAACAGATAGATTAAGTGAACTAGATATAAGGGTAGGTAAGGTTAGGTAGAATAATATGTCCGTCTTTACGTCCATTAAACTAGTTTTGGTTAACTTTTGATTGAATGCACAAGTATTATAGAAAATGAATTAAGAGAATGACATTTTTTTGTAATCTATAAAAACAAAATTTGTATACCATTTAAAAGAATTTTTGGTATCTAGTAAAAAGATAATCATCCATCGCTTGAAAAGATGAAAAAATGCGTAACTTTTTACCAAACACACTTAATATCAAATTCACTAAACAAACGTAGAGTAAAGAAGCATGCATTACAATATTTTTCAAAAATTTTTGCCATCAATTTCATGTCTTGTTAGAGTGGAGAAGATGAACACAATTGATTTGCAAGTGAAAAAAAAAAATAATAACTAAATTCTCAGTACATCAAAAGCATGAAATCAAAGCACCAAATCACCAATTGTCAGTTACTAACACGGCACAAAAATCGAATAACACACTAATCACAGTGGAAAACAACAACTAACTGAAAGCTACAAGCATAAACAATCTTCAATGCCATCGAAGTTGGTGGATTGTTGGTAGTTTGTATGGGAAAAAAATTCAATCAAAAATTCTTTAATAAAACACTACACACGTTCAGCGATGCAAAACAGCTTTTTGTTCTCTTAATAATAATAAAAATGTGCTAAATACTTATACAATATATGCAAATTTGATGAAAATATCAGAAGAGAAGCAAACAACTTTCTCAACACGCAGTAAGCAGGAACAAAAATGTTAAAAGCAGTTAAGCAGTTATTAAATTTAAGATTATTGGCAAGAAAATAAACATTTGAAACTGGTTTCAGATGTTGAAGCGAGCGAGTCACAGGAAATAATAAATTTACTAAAAATTGTTTATCACAAAATTTTAACTGCGTGAAAGAAGAGAAGTTGAGAAGAAAGCATACATACATATTTATAAAAAAATATGTATGTTAATAGTATATATGTGTTTTTTACTCAGCTATAACAGCATAAGCGGTGTCTACGCCAGTAAAGAAGAAGAAGAATACTATATGTATGTGGCACATTTAACCTTTGGCCCAAAAGCTATACATTTTCAAATATGTGGGAAAGTCTGACTAAGCGAGACACACGAAAACACACACTAACCGAGTGATACAAACGAAAGAGTTCTTCCCAACTAGCTGGTTTTGCAGCCAGCAAAGTTGTTAACCTAAAAAAAAAATAAGTATTTCAATTGAATGAAAGAAAAAAAGTATTTGTTTACTTTGTTAAGTTCAAAACTCCACGATTTCCACGCGACTCCATATCCCAATTAAATGCCAACCCACGACTATGTGAAAATGATGCGTTCATGGAATGATGTGCTTGATATACATACATACATACATACATGGCCACACCGGCTAATGCTTCAACTGACCTACCTGTTTGTATAAACAAACTAAACAAAACAAACAACACATACCCCCACACTGACCATGTGTCTAGCTCAGTCGAGTGACCGGACGTTGAACTTACATACATATATTTTTTATTTTTTTTTTGTTTTTGTTTTTAATAAATAGTGTAAGTAACGATGCTGTGGTATCGTATTCCCCATTTCGACTTCACTTTGTTTACTTGCTTTGAGTTAGCTGACTTTTGAGAGAGACTCAAATTTGAAAACTTGCTTCTTGAGCAAGTTTCGTCCACATTTGTATTTTTATATATTTTTAAAAATTGTTGTGGCATTTTCAAATTTGTTTTGATACATAATTTCTTCTCTAATGCAAAAGAAATTTTAATTTTATCTACTATGCACCATTTCGTTGTGCGTAAATCAAATGTTAATTACAGACACTCTCTTATATGTATATATATATATATATCATTTAAATGTACATATATGTTTTAAGTGTTTATTTGTGTTAAGAAAATTATTTTATGACTTTCTTGAAGCTAATAAAATGTTTAAAAACATATTAAATTCAAATTTGCCAACAACAGCATGCATATAATTAGACATTTTCACCGCTGCAAAAAACAAAAAAAAAAAAAAAAAAAATGTGTCGAAATCAGTGGCATTCCGTGGCAGTCAAAAAGTAAAAGCTATTGCCATTTGTTTGCTTCTCTTACCCCTTTTTTGATTTTTTTTTAACATTTTTTTTTTTTTTTACATTTGCAAAAAGTAAAAGTCTACAAGTTATATTGTTGTTGATGGTAAAAGTTGTCATTTATCACAATGTGCCACAAAAACGCTTTGCATTCTCTGCTTTCATATGTACAAATGTATGTATGTATGCATGAAGTATATAAGTTTGCTTTTGAGAAATATATTTTTATATGAATGAAGTTTTTAATATCACACTAGCAGCCCCCAAATACATATTATATTAGAGCTCTAGATACCCGGGTATCGCACAAAACAAGCAGCTCGACACTGCTCAAATGTTTATTTGAAATTTTTCACTTTACTAATTTTGTTTGTCAAAATTTCTTTAGCATTTCAATGAGTTTTTGACTTTGCATAAATTAATTTAAAATTATAGTAAGAAGTTCTGAGGAAAAAGCTTAAATTTTTGCTCATATTGCCCAAAAAAGAGAAATCGAATTGCTTGCGCTAGAAATTTTTCGAACAGTCTTAAGTTCTAATCATACATATATATATACATACATACATACCTTCAATTTATGTGAAATAATATTTTTATTTTATATATCTTAAATTTATTTCTTAAATTTTTGTAAAATAATATTTTTGTATATTTTTCTTAAATTTATTTCTTGAGTAGTAATGTTCAAAAATATAATTATGCACATTTTTCATGAATTTCATAAACTAAATTTTTCCGAGCTGACTTTAAATGATTACTCATAGTCGTGTGGCAATTGTTTACAATTAATATTTAATCATTTTTTTAACATTATTACTCAAGAAATAATTTTAAGAAAAATATATAAAAATTTTTTTTTATAAAAAATGAAGAAATAAATTTAAGAAAAATATACAAAAATATTATTCAACAAAAATTGAAGAAATAAATTTAAGCAAAATATAAAAAATATTATTTCACAAAAATTGAAATTAAATAAAGAATATAAAAAAAATATTATTTCACAAAAATTTAAGAATAAATTTTAAGAAAAATATACAAAAATATTATTTCAGAAAAAATTGAAGAAATAAATTTAAGACAAATATACAAAAATATTATTTCACAAAAAAGTTAAATAAATAAATTCAAAACAAATAAAAAGAATATTTTTTCACAAAAATTTAAAAAATTAATTTAAGATATACGTATATATAAAAAAAAATATTACTTCACAAAAATTGAAGAAATAAATTTAAGAAAAATATTATTTCACAGAAATTGAAGAAATAAATTTAAGAAAAATATACAAAAATATTATTTCACAAAAAATTGAAGAAATAAATTTAAGAAAAATATAAAAAATATTATTCAACAAAAATTGAAGAATTAAATTTAAGACATATATAAAAAAATATTATTTCCCAAAAATTGAAGAAATAAATTTAAGAAAAATAAACAAAAATATTATTTCACAAAAAATTGAATAAATGAATTTAAGAAAAATATACAAAAATATTATTTCACAAAAAATTGAAAAAACAAATTTAAAAAAATACAAAAAATGTTATTCAACAAAAATTGAAGAATTAAATTTAAGACAAATATAAAAAAATATTATTTCACAAAAATTGAAGTAATAAATTTAAGAAAAATACAAAAAATATTATTCAACAAAAATTGAAGAAATAAATTTAAGAAAACTTTATAAAAGTTTTATTTCACAAAAATTGTAGACATTTTGTTGGTTAAAATATATTTAATCCAATTATTCGCACTGTAATTTTATACAAATTCTTAATTTAGTATTATTTACCAAGAAATGATTAAAGTCCCCTTTCCAAAATGACTCAATACTTTTTATACACCCAGCATAAAAAAATGTTAATTTAACTTTCTCACGCTAACCTCAAACTGACAAATGATAAGTCTTGAGCTACAATAAACTCGAGTAACAAAGATTTATTTCTTTCTTTATTTTTTGTTAGCCTTGAAACGTGCAAAACAAAAAAGTTTTATTCAAATTTACCACTTCACATTGACAAAGTGTTTGTGTATAGGTATGTAACTATTTGCATAACAATGTGATGTACAATTTTTCGTAATTGTAGTACCGAAATTGCGTGCATAAAAAAGGAAACGTCTTACTTGGTGACCTAGTGACTTGATTTCATGTAAGGAAAAATGAAAGCATAAAATATTTAATAAAATAAAAAATATTTGAAACAAAAAATCGATAAATGTCATAGCAAAACGATTAAAATTTTATACAATAAAAAATTAAACAAAAATTTAAATAATAAGAATAAATGAAAAAATATATAAAAAATTAAAATTTAAATTATAAATATGTATTTACATATGTATATAAAATTTTAAAATGTTTACAAGCACTTACTATTATTACTTTATTTTCTACATACATAATTTGCAGATGTACAAGTAATTATGTATGCATGTACATATGTACTTACATTAAACAAGACCATCATGCATACAAAAGCTATTGATTTTCAGCAAAAAATAATAAAAATAAATAAATATGTACACGAAATTCCTTTAAATCACACATTATGACGAAATATAATACAATATAGTACCACCTTTTAGTGAGTCACGCCACAATTGTGTCCCCAAGTGAGGATAAAAATCGTTTATACCGACTTTGGCGCCATGAGCTACTGCACCACTGTGAGCTCATTGATCGCTAGCTAGCTAACTGACAGTAAGCTCACACAGCTGAGTATTGCATCGATTGGCATAAAAGCAGGCCAACAGGGCAATAAACCGAAAAACGTATCCAAAGAATAAAAGCTAACGAACAAGGTAGATTGCTTGGCATGCTTGAGATACATTAAGAAAAAATATACATACCTATGTATATAAATAAAAGTAAAAGAATTTGCCAGCCACATGCAATAGCACACCCCCTTTGGAGAATTTCTTAATGTGAACTTGTGTGTACTTCAATTACAGTGAAGGAGTTGCTCACTCACACCACCCCCAACACACATACTGTGGACATTTCATTCCGTAAAATATTTATATAGTAAAACATGCATAACATTTAACACAATAAAAAATATACATTTGTTTAATTACATATAAACAGATTAATTCATTTATAATTTAGCACTGAAAAGCCAAAACTAGCGCTATAAGCCACTCCCAAATTACGGCCTAGACATGAAATCCGCGGCGTCCATGCATGTCAATGTGGTCAACATATAAATGTATACATACAGAGAGCTAACTAATGAACAAGCCAATGAATCCATATAAGTAATGGATGTATTATAAATAGTTTTGTTATTTTTTTTTTTAATTTAATTCGCATTTAATTTATGCTATTAATTTTATTTTCGCAAAAAAAGGTAAAAAAATTTAAAAAATACATGAATTTATCGTTAAACTTCAGTGAACAGCAAGTTTGCGGAAATATTTAGAGCGTTGAAATGTGAAAAGTCTATCTAAGTAGGTAGATATATATGTATGTAGAGACTGATTGTTAGTTGAAAAATGACAAAGACATTTATTTGCTTTCCAATGATTTCAGCTATTTATAGAAAAATTTGTAAATTTTGCACAACTCCATAACAGTTTTAAAATTCTTTAAATTTTTTTTACAAATCAAACAATATACATATGTTAATTTTTACGCTTTGATTTTAAGTCAAGCAAAAATCTTTTATATTTTTCAACAAAAAATTAAAATAAAAATACAAAACAAAAGAAATATTTAAAGCTATTAAGGTTAGAAACTGCTACTACTTAGTATTTCCATAATAACAATAAAAGTTTATGGTTTTCGCAACATGTTAACGGTAAATAAATAATTATTGTATACAAAATTTCAATATCGCACAGGCATTTTTATATATGGTATAAATAAACACACTGTTAGAAAAACTTATTGCCATTAGTCACCTCGAAATGCTTATAATAGTCAGAGAAATCAAATTTTAATGTCACAACTTTTTTTTTTTACTGATAGAAGGGAACAACCTTGTCATTGTTGTTTTATGATAAAAACTTCAGCGCAGAGCACATTGCTGTTAATGGCTAGGCATAGCGACGTCATTTCTTATCAGCAGCAAATATACATACATATATAAATTACTGGATGTTGGTATGCGGTTAATGTTATGGCATATACAAACATATACGTATGTACATACAAGCTCTTCATATTCAGTAATTTATAACCAATATGCGGTTGAGCACGATATTTTTTACAAAAAGAAAAACGCACACTGGCACTTTTTGGAAACTGACTTTTGTAGAAATCAACTTGAATTGGAATGTCAATGAGTCACAACCTTCCACTGCAAGCAAATTAGCAGCTAACCTCAGCGTTGCAAAAAATGAAAAATAAAAAAATAAAACAAACAGACGAAAACTAAAATCGTTCAACAGAGTATATCAAGTATAGTTTACCTTCTTAAAGTGTCGTTGCCATGCAAAGCCGGCTTATCCAATCAACCAACACACCACAGCTCCGCCTCAGCTATCGCCACGTAATAAGTAGTAAATACAAATTTGATTCAAAATTTAGTTTGCAGCTATAATTTTACAGAATTTGCTGATTTTCTTCACTTAAAATGTATTAATGATTTATTTACTTATACTTTTGCCAATTTTTTTTTGCAATTTCTCAAGCAGTAGGAATTTGATTTTCCCGTTTTGGCTTGATTGCGGAAATTCAATAATACAGGTTTTAAGCTCTTTTTATGTGAATTTTGCGTATTTTTTTTTTTTTTAAATTGTATGCACTGAAATTTGGTTGTTTTATTATCGATTGTTTTTTTTATCACATATTTTTTTATACCAAAAGAATTTTTGTTTTGTATAAAATCAAAATAATGACAGCGCGTATAAAGTGGGCGACAATGCACCCACCCAGCAAATCAGTTTCAGTTGGACTGATTGGAAATGAGACTGGTTGTGCCAAATTGAGAGCGCACGACAACCGGATTTGACAGTTTGTGTTTAGCATTGATCAACATTAGATGGCACCACACTCAACTGACTGTCAATTTGTTTACAGCGCAGTGGCGACGTCTAGCCACACTTCACGGAAGCTTACAACATATTTTTTCTGGTTTGAAACTTGACTATATAATGTTGCTAAGGCACGCTAGGTTGTGGTAATGAATTTATGAAAACACTACCTGAGAGCGAGAGGTGGCGCTGTAACTTCAATGTAAATCATCTTACAGCGCTTTGATAGATTGACGTCATAAAAATATAAAAGTGGTTTAAAATTGCGGTTTGGATGGTTTGGTTTGGTAGCTGGATTTTGGAAATCTCAAAATGTTAAATTGTACTTCAGAAAACATAAAGTGAAATTTATAAATGGAAATTGAAAAAGGAGAAATTAAATGGTTGCATGAAGAAAGCCTTAATTACTTAAAAATATAATATATTAACAAAATAAAATTAATTGTTAAAATATGAAAATAATTTTTCTAAATGCTAATGCTTTTTAAAGTTCAGAAAATGCTATACACGTTTTTTAAAATATAATTTACAATTTTAAAGCCATGAAATTGACTCGGATCTAAACTTTTAGGTTTTAAATATTTAACAACTAATATAATATTTAAATAATTAGTTAATCCAGAAACGATTAATAGCGGAGGGAATAATTTTAAGCCACAATAAAATCCAATTACAACGGACTCTTATACTGAAAAGGGATCAAAATTATTCTCAATTCTTCATAAATTTAAAAATTTTTCTTCAAAAATCTCATTTTTGCTTATTTAAATAGAGTATGCCATTGTTGGTCTTAATCGGTAACACTTGGGCGTGATTTAGTCACAAGTCATTTCAAACTGGTTTTATTGGAGATCAATTATTTTTGACTCACATCTTTCGAGTTCAAATGGAGACTAAAAAATTTCGTTTAGAATAGTTAAACTATTTTTGAAAATTTTTTAAACCAAATGAAAACATTCGTCCCATTTTTGAATAGTGGAAAAACTCAAAAATTCTTGCAAAGTTTCTTAAAAAAAAATTATAATTCGTACATATAGTTTCTACAGCTGTGTTATATGTTCCCTAAGGCAGAAAGAAGAAATTAGAAAATTCTAGAAATAAATTTGATTTTTTCCCGATTTCACTAATTTTGGGTAATTTAATGTACCAGAGCTCACTCTATATTCAGTTAGGCACTAAATGATACAATTACTTCTCTCCCAAGACATGCTGAAACACAAGGCAACAATTCAGCTCAATCTGAATGCGAAGTGACCCTAGTTGTATACTCCTTGTAACTAATAGCTGACAAAACCTGAACTTGTCGCATTTCCTGCTGGGTTACTACTATCAGAGTATGCACATTTTACATTGCATAGTAAAGTTGAAATGAAATGCAACAACAAAACAAAAAGTACAAAATCAGCTTTTCATGTATATATGTATACATAACTTAAATACTCGTATGTACATATGTATATACATATATCCACTGTATGTATGACAGTCCCAACCAACTATTGGCCTTGTTTGAATGCCTTAAAAGGTCTTGCGACGCCGCAAAAGCAAAACGCTAAATAACTAACGCTTCAAGTATTCAGGAAAAACAATGTGACGACCATATGCAGCAACAATAACCAGTACAACAACAACAACAAGAACAACAGTAAAATGGCTAAAAGAAAAATGCGTGCGCAAGCGCAATAGAGATGCACGAGCCGGGCTGCCAACAAAAATACTTACTCACATACATACATACATATATACATATGTATATAAGATTCTATGTGTGAAGAGACTTTTGCACGATCAGTAAAACAACAAACAACCAATCCATTGCTGGCGGCCAATATGCACATGTTCTAGCCGTTTGTTGTCGCAGCAGCAGCAGCAGTAGCAACAATTGCCAGGCACTATAGTTACATACATATGTGTGTGTACATACAAAGATTGCAATTTTGCGCATTTTATGGTTTTTATTTGGCAAATATGTATGTACATACATATATAATTTGTGGTACGTACTATGTACGTGTGTATGTATGTATGTATGTATTTATGTATTTTGTATCAACTTGCAACTAAACAGCTGTGGGGCTTATTGTTGCTGCTGTGATTGTTTAAGCTTTCGTAATTGCTTAGAAGTGTAGGTATTTATGTATGTATGTATGTATGTATGTATGTATGTATAAACAGACTTATATATGTACGTTATGTTGGCTTCCTTTCGCTATACAGCCAAACGTTGCAACTTTGGAGCGTTGTTCTGCCTATACATACAGACATGCATACATACATACATACATACATACATATTTTAGCAATAGCCTGCCTTCGTCGTGCAATTCTTATTGCCTCTTTAGGTTGCTTTCTCATAGAACCTCTTTCGATATTTTTCTTTTTGTTTTTGTTTTTGTTTTTGCTTTTTTCATCGATCGCAAAGTGGGGAATTGTGCCAATGTGTTAGCAGGAATTGACTGCGGAACGCACAAGTCAAGGTAAGTCTAGATAAGGTTTGGTTGCCAGTAGATCGAATATTGTATGTATATATGTATTTAAATGGGCAGGTATGTATGTATGTACTACGTGGAGTCTAATACTCCACATTTGACATATCGACGCACATATGTATGTATTGTATGTACATACATACATACATACATACATATATTATCTTCCATGTAAGCAACAGCTGAATTGGAATTAGGTTTAGTGTTCTCTGTGTAAATATGTGAATACGTTAGTTAACGGTAGTTGAATGTTTTGCATGCGTATTTTAAAACCGTTTAAGCAACTTTTAGCCCAGTTTCTAGCTGATTTGTTAGGCATGACTTGATGTATTTCTACAAATGCCAGGATCTTTAGTTCTAAATAGTCTCTGAGAAGCTTATGGAACGTTATTAAAAGCTTTGATTTTATTCTGACAAATATTTTCAAAAATCTTGTTAAAATTAGAGGTTATCTATTGGTAAATTTTGTAACTCATCCAATTTGTGCTCAGCATTTGAGAGATTATTTTAATAAAAATTACTTTAGAGAGTCTTCTTTGATCACTTTTGACTACTGAAAGCTTTTAAATCGGTTTGCTTTTCATTTTAGACTTGAAATCTCGACGTATGGATGGATGCCACATGAGTTGACGAGAAAAAAACCTCGTGAACCGAATTTCCATTTGAGAATCGTAACAAGATCGACCCATTTCTGAAGCGGATGAAGACTGATGATGAAAAGTGGTTCACTTACAGCAATGTAAAATGAAATTCAGGATTGACTGCCGCAAAGGTTTTATTGTGTGTTTTACTATTTACTATGATCAAATTTTTAATTCGGACCTGTACTGCCTGCAATTGCACTGTCTGAAGGAAGCAATCGCCCAGAATCGCCGAGTATCGCCCAGCTTTGACCATAAGGTGAGGAATTGTGTTTCATAAGGACAACTTTAGAACACATACACCGATAGTGACTCGTCAGAGGTTCAGAGAGCTCGGTCCGAAGGTTCTTATGCAACCACCTCATAGTCCAGACTTCGCACCAAGTGATTACCATCTGTTTCTGTCTATGGTGAATGATTTGATTAGTGCAGAATTGGCCTCAAGAGAAGCCTATGAAAATCGTTTGTACCAACTTTTGGCAATAGCGACAGGGGTTCTTATGAGAGAGGCATAATGACATTACCTTCAATATGGCAAAAAGGTTTCTAGCAAAACGGTTAATATTTGTCACAAATCTAACATTCTAACTATGGTAAATAAAGCCTTCAATTTAATCTAAAAGTAAATTTTAATTTCTGGATGTCCGTTTGAGCCAATACTATGTAACGTCTGGCTGCTCGTACTGCCTAATTTACTTTTCCATTTTTTATTTCTGATTTCTCATGTGCGCTAACCATAAAAGATGGGGTCATGTGTGGAAGTTGACGCAAGTGAGGGAAGTTTTTTACTACCATTCACCTGGGAAAGGTAAGAAATGAATCTTCAAGCAACTCACGACTTCCGGTCTTAGACTAAATATCCTCCAGGTCGCCAACCAACATCTGTTTGGAGGCGAGCTAAGTGAGAAGGCGTGCGTAGGATTTGGGATCCAACACATAAAAAATTAATTCCAATAAAATATCAAACAAAGCCACAGATGAGAGACCTTCTCCACCCTTTGGGTGATCCCGCTGTTGGAATCAGAGGAAGAGGAAGACCTCCACTTCGTTGGATCAGGTGGAGAGTGGCCTGGTTTCATTTGGTATTTTCAACTGGCGCCAAACAGTAAAGAGGAGGAAGGAATGGCACGCTATTGTTAATTCGGTTGTAATCTCGTAAGCGGTGCGGTGAATGGCGCATTATTATTAACTCGTTTATAACCGCGTAAGCTGGTGTCTACGCCAGTAAAGTAAGTAATTAATTCAGGTGCTCTCGCTAATGAAGAAGAGAAGAAAGAGCTGGTGATAAAAACAAGGATTTTTGTTGAAAAGTTCAGCAAAAGGTTTTACTCATATACCTACACTGCAGATCGGTTATAAAAGATTTGTGAGAAGAAAACCACAAATTTTTGTCTCGCAATTTTCTATGCGAGAAGTCACAACCGATAATCCAAGGGAAAGAAACAATAACCCATGCCCTTATAAGGTAATTTACGAGTAAAGTGCGTCTACTGAGGCGGAGTAGATAGCAGTGAGTGCTACAACATAAGGGTCATTGGATCAAGTACAGATTATAGTATAGAAAATACAGAAAATTTCGTCTCTCTTTTCGCCCAAATATCCACCAGTCGTTGTGTGGCAAGAAGACGGTTACCACAAATTAAACAATATATAAAGTGTGATCACTTCTTGAATTTTTTCCATTTTTGACAACAGTGTATCACAAACTAGTAAGGCATATTAGCTTATTAAAAATTTAATTTCGAACGAATAAAATATTTTTAATTTTTTTAAAACTCAAAGAAGCAAATAATTCTTTTTATAACTTAATGAGTTTCGATCCCTGTCACAAAAAGTCTGATGAGGTTAGGTGGCGTACGCGGAAACAGCTATCACTTTTATCATTTCCCTTTTATTGTATAACAAATATTCAAACCAATATCAATAAATTAATAGTACAGGCCCCAAACACAAAGAAAAAAATAATCCTTAAATACATAGTCAGGCATTAGGAAGTATCCACACATACATAAATACTACTGAGAAGAGTGGAGGAGTTAAAGGACACAGAAAAAAAATTATAAACAGAAAATTTTGAAATTTTTTTTTTTTGAAAGTAATGTTTTTATGAAATATTTACAATGAATAATGAATGATAGCAGAATCTAAACACTCTACAGGCACATACATATGTACATATATACTAATTATATACTCAAATTAGTATGGAAAGTTCAATTCATTGTTAGATTTAACAAAAAAATTTAACTTTAACAAATTTAATAGTTATCAGTTTGTATGACATGAGAATAGCAGACAGATAGAGAGATAGAGAAAGTGACTGAGAAATGAAAATGGTGGAGTAAAATAAAATTTGGCGCTTACCTTCGGCGGTGGTCCGGCTGCCTTGGTGATTTGTGTCTTATCCGCAGATGCAGTTGGCGATGGACGTTTCAGTCTGTTGGGTGAATCTGTAAGGAAATGAAGAATTAAGTATATTTAGCTAAAATACATATAATGAATTAAATTATATATATTTTTATATATATAAAAAAATATATTATATTATTTTTTTACATAAATTAACAAAAGCTATACAGATCACGGGTTCAGTACGTTGCTTTTGGCTAATCATTTAATTCATCAAACTTCTACAACAAGTAAGTGAAAACACGCAGATATATGTACGAGTATATGTATATGTATGAACGCGTGTCCATACGATTTTATAGATTTAATCATACTTTCGTTGATGATTTAATGAAATGTAATTTATTTACTTTCAAATGAACCAAAAAAAAAAAAAAAAAAACACATTTACAGATGTTCAAATTGATTAGACAGTGACGGCTTAGCTTCTTATATATATACATACATACATACATACATATGCATACACACATGCGCTATCATATAAATTGATTTCAATAAAATTGCATTTTATTTATTTTCACCTCATGCAGTTGCCACTTTGACTCAAAAAGCGTGCGTGCAATCGTACGGTCAGCCAATTTATTTTACCATAAAAAAAGGAAAAAAAAATAAATAAAAAATAAAAATAAAACAGAAACACAAAAAGAAAGAAATGAAAATTTGAATGGCAAGTGTCAATTGGATTTTCTCTTCACCTGCAGCAACACCGTGGCACACATACATATGTACATGCAATACATAGAGACCTACATATACATACTCGTATGTTATTAAAAACAAATTAATAACAAAATTACATCCGCTGATGTCGGCTTGACGTGTATTCAAGCTGTAGACATACATACATACATACTTGCATATATCTGCGTTTTTTGTATGCCGTTAAAGATTTAAAATATTTTCATCTATGTGTATATAATACTCTTGGACCGGAAACTAGTTGTTTAGCTTTGGCTATTGGTTGTTGGATACGTGTATATGTATGTATACATATATTATATTACATTATATTTAAGACATTTTATAAATATTAAGTCGCTTATAATGCACTCATACCACGCTACTATTATAAATAATATATATATACCATACATACACACCTTCTAGCTTTCATAAAACTACTGAAGTGATTATTGATTTTGGAAAATTAAATTTGCTTTTCACATTTACTTCGAAAATCGAAAAAATTACTTTTCTTTTTACTTTTTACTTTTGAGAAATCTTTAAATGATTTTCAGATATTATTCAGACCCTCCAGGATAACATAAAATAATATTAAAATTTTATAAATGTATTTCAGAAAAGCAAATTTATATTTCAGTAACACTCAAGAGTTTCCACTTGGAAATATTTCAGAACATAAAATAAAAAGTTTAACCCTTTCGATTCTGTAAGTCGCTAAAGTAAAGTGAAATTACTTTCTTATTGAATCATTGAAGTGGATGAAATAAAAACCATTGATATATCCCTTCAATGTTCAATTGAGTTAAGAAGTGGCGAAGGAATGATGGATAAAAGATTGCGCCATTCTTAAAATCAATGTCACAGTTTCAAAATCCATATACAAAACATCAAGAACAATACCTCTTATTGGTCATTCTTTCGTCCCGTCAATACTTTTGGATATACCGAGACACTTATGCAGGTCTCCTTCAAATCTAAAAGGTTTAATATGTGTTTTTTCAAAAAACCTTGATAGTATTAAGAAAAAATGTGCCTTTAACAGGAAAAACTGCTTTTAAGAAATCTTAAATGTTTTTCGAAAATATAAATAATAACCGTTTGATTTTTCTGTATTCGTTAAGGAACTGACAGGAAATAGCAGCCCTTAAGCAATTGGCTCTTTGTAACCGCTGAAGCGATTTTCGGACGAGCTCCCCCTCCAATTTGTGGTTTTGCGTATTGATTTATACTAAGAGGCCTCCAAACGGCTCATGGTTTTTTATGAGGAGCCTTTATTTCATGTCAGAAACTCATTCAAAGGGGATGACATTCCTTGCTGAGGGGTGACCGCAATGAATAAACTCATTAAATAACAAACTTTGCGTAAGCGAACACTTTGCCTAATTCTTAAACTGTCCGATTTTCTTCCATCCATGATAGACATATTTATAAGGTTAGAGCCTGCAGTATCGTGAGAGATTTGACGTCTCAATCGGCTGAAATCCTAGAACTTGCAAAGGTAGTGATCTAGCATTCCGCCTCAGCCATCTCAGCATTGCCAACAAAAGTACTAAGTTCCCTTATTCCTAGTGCAAGTAAAAGTTGAGTATGTCTGCAATCTATGCTATCTCATAGAAAATTGAAAATGCTTGAGGAATTGAAGTGCTTCTAAGAGGCCACTACTTTAAAAAGTACTTAAAACACCCAAAAAGGTCTGTAGCAGTCGGTGGTGGACGCCTCGCGTTACTTCACATGTCACATTTATGATAATTACCATTATGACGGATTAAATTTCAAGTCTCTTCTCTATTATTCATGTTAGTCGGTTGGGATTTTTATCAGAAGATAACATTACAAGATCACCCACAAACTATCTTTAAGTTCTTCACTGCAAGCAGTTGGCTTATCGAATTAACGCACATTAGCGGAGACAAGATGCTCCTTGTGGAGCGCCTTAACCAGGCAAGATGTCATTAAAATCACTCTCTACCTAAATGAGCGCAACGGGGGAGAACTATCGTTAATATATACATAGATTTTTCAATTGTCCCGACTACTTTTGTTTCTTCGAATAAATCTCATATATAAGGATATCTATTTCGTGGTTTCAAAAATATAGGAGTGTATTTTGACATCTCTCAAACTCAAATGTCAGACTAAACATGTTTTATTGTAGTAAAATTCAGGTATTTTTTGTTAAAAGCTACTACAAAAATGAAGATTCAAACGTGGTCATATTTCATTCTTTCAGAGGTGATTATGGTGCAAAAAATCGTCCAACTACTCTAGCAATTTGTAAAATTTTAAACAAATTTGAATAGACTGGATCGGTTACAAATATTGTAAGGCCTGTGCTTCACCGTTTTGCTCATTAGCTACTGTAAGTGAAAGTGTAGCCGAAACCCCGAATGTGTCTATTTCTCGACGTTCTCAAGAGCTGCGATTTTATTACACCATATTACACCTAAAACCATATAAAGTTCAGCCCACAAAAAACTAAATCAAGCTGACCATTCACAACGCCGAACATATGGTATGTCTATTGGACGCTTGAGCAACAAGAAGTGGACGGCGATTTTTCGAACAAAATTTTCGGAGGATACGATATAGGCAAAAAAGTCGCAATTGCGGCTCCAAGAATCCTCAAATAGTTTTTGTGGAGCTACGCGAAAGACCGTGTTTATGCAGATAAACCTTTGACACTTGAGCACACAAGCTCTTTAATAGAGCTTAACTCTATGCCAATATCAATATAATATTATGAGCACCACATTCCTTTTTAGTGTAACCTTCCAAATTGCATTATCGTTAACTATTATTCATAAAAAAATATATGCACATATACACTCAGCTAGCATATCTTATTTTGCGTTTTATTTTTAAGTTTTTTTTTATTTATTTTTTTTTAAATTTTTTTTTTTTATTTTTTTTTTTGTCGATCGATCTTACTTTTCGACTCAAGTTTATTTTTCATATTTAATTCT
Source organism: Ceratitis rosa (assembly GCA_037013455.1). Lineage (NCBI taxonomy): Eukaryota > Metazoa > Arthropoda > Insecta > Diptera > Tephritidae > Ceratitis > Ceratitis rosa. The sequence continues at coordinate 18,053,708 of JAWMAG010000003.1, read as the reverse complement.
ATTGTGTGTACTTTTAAGTTTGTTCATTATTTCCGTTGACCTGTCTGGCTTTTGTATATAAATATCTGAAATCTTATTTTTTTTTGTTGTACACATTGTTTTTGTTTTATTTTTATTTTAATTTTTTATTTATTGTTTTGCTTTACGATTTATAGGCGTTTATTAGCGATTTGATTATAGTCCATTCATTATTTGCTGCCCCATTGGGCTTCATTAAGTGTATTTTTTTTTTGTTGTGTTTATTGTTGTTGTCTTTTATGTATATTGTATATTTTTTTACGTAATTTTTATTATTTGAAATTAAATTGCATTCGTTATATCAATCAGTAAATTAATCAAAATTACAATCTACATAAGCATTGATGTTGGTTTGTTTGTTTGTTCGTGTGCATGTTTGTGTGTGTATTTGTAGAAAAGTAGGTATGAAACATTAACAAATATTAACCAAAAATCGATTTCTTTGACTTTATATGGTAGTTGTTTTTGCGACCGCGATTTGTTATTGAAGAAAACGAAAGTATAATTTTGTTGTTAACTCATAGTTGTTGCTTATTCACGGTTTCTAAAGTTGCAATAAATTTCACTTTTTGTTTTTTCCTTTTTTATAATTTCTATGAACTTATAATTATTATTTAGCAAGTGGTTTTTCATCATTTTCTATGTAACATTTTTTTTTGCATTTCCGGCGTTAATTAACTACATTATGAATGCTCATCAGAGGCAATTAATCAAATAATATTGTATTTTAAGTGCCTTACATGCCTTGCTTTTATGGGATCTGTTGAAAGTCACAGAATACCTGGTATGGAAAAATGTCGATTTTTGCTTTTGTTGTTTCAGACATTTTCTAAGAGTCATCCCGGATTCCTTGTCATTACGATTTTTTTACCACGGGAACACGCCTACCTCAAATGGTCAGCATTGTAATTAAAAATGCAATATATTATTCTGGATCCTGCCACCCCAAATGATGAAGTAGCTTTACATGAGTGTCGTAGAAGCCATACTAACATATGTGGAACTAGTATGGGGGACGACACTAAAGAAAAAGTGACGCATTTTCTAGGTATAGCAGACGCGATGTCAACTACCTCAAAAAAGGTCCTGGAAATCAACCTTAATATCAGACCAATTAACCTAGAAGTGAGGCAGGAAGTAGCACTAAAAGTTGCTAACAAAATCCGGACTAAACAAACGGTGCGATTGAGATAGGAAAACCTTCTGCAAAGAGCAAACCACGTACTGCTTCGTTCCATGTAGGGAAGATTATGCTGAAGATAAGGTTAACCGTAAATGTGAAGACATTTTTGTCAATACTGAAAGGTCTAACTGTGAAGCAGTCTACCTATGACTGTTCAAATAAAGAATATAGCTCAATGACTAAAACTCCGTCTATCAGACGAAATAAAAGCTCCTCATAAACAAAATTACCCGTTCAGAGGGGACTTAGAATGAACCGTAGATCCCTCTATTTTTTGGAAAAACATTAAGACGTATATCGAAAATTGTAGGAAGAACTCGACCGGAAATAGTTTCAGCGGTTATAAAGCGCCAATTATATATGGACGAATTCCCAGTAGGGAAGAATGGGTAGATAATTACCATACTCCAAGAAGCAACCTGAAAACATCCACGGACGGAAGAAAGCTTAATGGAAGAGTTGGCAGAGAGGTCTTCTCAGAGAACCATCCGCAGATTCTTGTCGATAAAGAACGCATTGGTATGCCTTTTGCCACTTAAAAGTTGCCGGAAATTTCAACTGCGCGCGCTGAAAATTAAGTTGGTAGCACTGTCTTACTATGCCAAAAATGAACGCGATCTGTCTACTAGTTTTTTTGCAGCAGCCGACCTCAGATCCCTCTGCAAATTTTCTTTTCAATAGAGTCGAAACAGATTCCATGGAGTGGTAACTTGAGTTTTGGAAACAAAAAAAAATCGCATGGGGCCAAATCCGTTGAATACGGTGCTTGATCGATGGTATTAAACGAGTTTTTGGTCGTAAAATCATTCACAACTACAGCTCGGTGCGATGGCGCATTATCGTCATGAAAGTTTCCGCCTCAAAATGCTCAAATAATACTCTTTATAGACCGTCTGTTCCGATGGAACGAATTCATGATGAACCAAACCTTGAATATCGAAAAAAAAACAATTTCCGGAAACCTTCTGGTCTTAATGTACATATGAACAAGCCGCATCAAGGTTTAATGATACTACAAACTGCTGCAAAACCAGGCACGGCCGGCCGAAATGGGATAAGAAGAGATCACGAGATCTCGAAAGACGGTACATATCCAAAGTAATAGGAGTTCTGACAGGCCACTGTTTGATAGGATGACACGCAGAGATACTGGGAGCCCCCTATAGAATACGTGTATGCTGCGGAAGCTGCACGGAGGCTGAGGAGGAGGAAACGATCACCCAACTCTTATGTGACTGTTCTGCTTTAAGCAGGGAAAGATTTCGAAATTTTTGGACTCTATTGCTGGATGATCTTTCGAAGATTGCCGACATCACAGTCATGGATCTAATGAGGTTTATTGGAGAATGAAAATGGCTTAATAATGAAAGCTAATGGTCATGTTTTTGTGGCATCACAATGGGTCTTAGTCAGGCCTAAGTGAATCCGACACGATAGATGGATAGCCACCACAACCTAACCTAATCTAATGAAATTTTTTAGGCTTAATACATAAATAATTTTATTATAACTTATAATTAATAATTAAAAACAATTTGGATTTTTTCGAAAAACCCGGAGAACCCTTTCTTATCGGGTGCCTACTACGTCATATACACAGAAAACACCCTCCAAGTTTCAATTCTCTACGATCGATGGTTTAGGCTGTGGGTTGAGACACAGTAACCTATCATTAACACACATATGTATATGAGTAACCGAGATGTCTGGGAAAAATAAAAATGAAAAAAAATATGAAATGATATTAATAGAAGAAAGCCCTATAAATACTCTACTTTTGTATGTAAATATATTATATATAAATACAGTTGAGGTTTATGATTTTAAAGCTACTATGCTAGCGCAGCGGCTGGCAGTAAATGCATCTGAAATAACTACAAGCTCGCTTGATGTATGTATTGCACGTACGACAATACATATATCGAGGTATGAATTTCGTATATGTACATATAAACAATATATATATGTGTATAAGCACGTCTCATTGATCATACTGAAAATCGGTCACTTTATCAATCCAACCGATTGCTGATGAAAGCTAAGTGAAATGAACTGCAACAACAGCTTAACAGAGTAGCCATCGTTCAGTTATGGGTAAAGCTAAATATGGGTGTTGAGTAGAAATCGAAATGTATTGAAATTGAAATTGTCCACCATGACAAATTCATTCAGAGTAAATAATAATTGAAAATGCAATTCACTATAAATCCATTAAAAGGCTTAAGTGGAAAGGCGGTGGCGGGCAAAGATGACAAATCAAAAGTGGCAGTGGAACAAGCAAATCTAACTTAAGAGAGTGATATTTAAGCGCAAGTGCGTACGTATATGAATGTGAGTAGAAATGTATTTTGCTCTTTCAAGACTTGCTGCATCATCACGAAGATCACTTGGAAAACTTTTTTATTTTTTTTTTTAAATTTTTTTAGATTTTTTTTTATCAGTTAGCAATAATCGGTGAGCAGCAGCAGCAATAATTATTAAAAATGCCACATACACATTTACTATATATGGGTATATACATACATATATACATATGTATGTGTTTTGTGACTTGTCTCACTACAGCATAGATACTATTTATTATCATTATAAAAATTACACATAAAAGATCACTTAAGTGGTTCGTCAACATATTGGTTTGTTGCATTTGGCTGCACTTACATACATATGTACATACAAATATATTCATACATATGTATAGATATATAATAGGTACATGTTAGCTGGTACATAAGTGTTGTCTTGGACTTTAAGTGAGTAGATCAATTTCACTTTTGAGTTTGTAATGATGCACACATATAAACATACAAACATATTGTACATACAAACATACACATGAACATAACCACACATAAAAAGGCAATTGAATTTGAAAATTTCATTCACAAACCATTGATTTACTATGAATATATGGGAATTGTGTTGATTGAATTGTGTGGTACTTATAAAACGACAACAGCAACAACAACAACAACAAAGACTACACTAATGAAAGAAAGCCACAGCGTTTGAACGATCGCGTCATTGATGCCACTATTGATAGGCCATATCAAGTGTGCCGTCGCCGCGGCTGCGTACGCCCATTAAGGCGCAGACGCACGAATATTTTTGTTTTTGTTTTTTATTATTATTTTTGTAATTTTTTATTATTTATTATTATTTTTTTTTTGTTTTTCCTTTCTTTTATTTTGCTAAACATTTGAGTTTTTATTGCTTGTTGTAATCCATTAAGTTACAAGTGGTTTATTGAGCGGGTGACAGTGGCGGGGGAGAAACAATTTGACGTGTGTGCAATTCCACTGACATTTTCTCAATGTATGTATGTAGGTATGTGTGTTTACAGATTATAATTCTTTTTTTTTGTGTTTGTTTTAGCTTTTTTTCTACATTTCTTTTTCGAACTCTACTGACCGAGTTTCAGTGAAATTAAAAAAAAAACAACAAAAATAACAAAGTGTAGCTATTGTATGGCAAATGCGATCAAGGTGTTCAATGCGATCAATTTTCAATACTTCAAAGCCATGAAGCAGCAAAAGTGGAAACAGAAAGTTTGGAGAAAGTAAAACGCTAAATATACACATTTTTAGAAAATGTTGTGGAAAAGCTAAATTAAATTTAGAAGGTGAGTTTGCTAAATGAAAATTAGTTAAGTGCAAATATTTAATTAATTATTTCAAATTAGTTTTCTGTTGGTGGTGAAACTTTTTTCGACTTTTTAGATTACAACCATTTTGGGTAAGTACATAATAATGAGGCTGACGACCGCAGTAACCGAGTGGTTAGCGATGTGTGTTACCATGTGAAGGGTCATTTGTTGGAACCCTGACATCCAAAATTAATAAAAAAAAAATATTTTTCTAATTGAGAGCTCCTCATACAGATACATCAGCCGTTCAGAGATGGCCAAGCACAGGTTTCTTCATAAGAAATTTGCGTATCTGTGGTTACAAAGTGCTTCGAAATCGGAGTGTCATGGTAGCAGACATTGCTAACTACTGGACTAAGATGGCATTCATTGCTTGTTTAAAAAAAATTATAATAAATAATTATGATTATTGTAATATAAAAAAGTCCACTCAAATGGTTGGTTGATTGGTTTAAAGACGAGGTTGAAGATATATTAAGGCATGCAGATGCACCATCTAAGGTATGTAGTAATCTGGTAACTTGCTTTTGAAAAATCGAGAGTACCTCGTAGTTCTACATCCTTGCTTAGCGATCTTCAGACTCTACTGAGCAATATATATATTTTTCCTAAGGTTTTCGTTACATATGGAATATACATTGTATAATAATAAGTGGCTAGTATATTTTCGGCAACCGTACGGATTTACTTCAGTGCTCGCTTTAAAGTTCAAAAATCTGCTTTAGTCAAATTCGGCCGAATTTAGTTTAACAAGTTCTGGTGATGAGCTATCTACGTAGGAGCAAGCCCTCTTCCACAGTCTTATATCTCAAATACGTTAAATAATCATAATTGTTGAAAAACATCACACATTGTCAGCAGTAAACGATATCGTAGCATAGCGAGATAGCGAGGAGGTATAACTTCCTTCATGAAAACCAAAATGAGTGTTAATTTACAACAATAAATTATTTTATAAACTCCTTAAGTAGTCGTTTATATTCAAACATATTTACACACAGCCAAGTTGGGCAGGGTAAGTAGATGTGCAACTTGCAACTAGAAAACTCGCAGTCAACCGTTAAATATACAAAAGCTGCAGCACACTCTTGCGACAACAACAAAACGATGACAAAAATAAAAATGGATGAAAAATGATGCTGTAATTACATTAGTGGACAACAAAACTTCCAACTATTACTTGGAAATGTATTTGAGTGAATATCTTCTAAACACATACATATATACATATATGAGTGTATGCAAGTAAAGGGTTTTCCAATAAGAGGTGTTATCTTGAATAGCCAGCTATGCCGGTAGATGTCACCTCTGAAGCTGTAATTTTCTGACATTTGACAAGGGAAAATGGAACGACACACGCTTCAACAACGCATTGAAATTATTAAAATTCACTATAAAAATGGTGAAAACCCGGCAGAGACGGTTCGTAAAACTAAAACATTTTCCGGTCGTCGTGAAGCACCTTGTCTCACCCGCAATACAGAAATTGGTGGAAAAAATTGGTCTGTTGGGTCAAGTTAGTGATGAACTGAAGAATAAAATACGTGAACGGCGCTCAAGAACAACTCAGAATATTGCAGCTGTAGCCTAAAATGTTAAAGAAAACTCAGGTTTGTTCATTCCTCGTCGTTCATTACACCGTATTTTTCATAAAGACTTGGGTCTTAAGGCTTATAAAGTTCAGTTAACACAAAAACTTAAGCCGGTCAATCATCAACAACATCGTGTCTATGCTGATTGGGTCCTTGAAATGCATGAAAATGATCCGGAATTTCATGGAAAAATCATCTCGACTGATGAGACCCAATTCCATCTCCATGAATCTCGTATCTGGGCCTCGAAAAGCCCAAGATTTATTGTTGAAAAGCCTCTCAAACCTCAACGTGTAACTGTTTGATGCGGCTTGTGGTCCGGCGGAGTTATTTTTCGAAAATGAGGTTGAAGCAGCAGGGAATGGATTACGCTATCGAGAGCTTATTAATGATTTTTTAGGGCCAGAATTGAATGGTATTGGTCTGGACAACGTTAACTTTCAACAAGACGGCGCTACGTGTCACACAAGCAACGAAACCATCGATCTTTAAAGGGAAAAGTTTCCGGAACGTGTGATCTCTCGAAGAGGTGATCGCAATTGGCCACCGTGATCTTGTGATTTAACACCTTGAGACTTCTTTCTTTGAGTCCACGTGAAAATATACGTTGAAGACTTCAAAAACGGAATTCGTGAAGCTGTTGAGGGCATACAGCAGCCACTTTCGGGGTGGTCGTCGAAAATTTCAAACGGTCCTGTAAGCGTACCCGTGAGGCCCATTTGGCTGATATGATTTTCTTCCTATTTACATTGAAAGAAACATTTATCTCATTCTTCTTTGAATATCAATATAACACTTCTTATTGGAAAACCCTGTTTTAAGTTGTGCTATATGCATGCAAGCAGTCGCTAGTACTCTTATACATACATACCTATATGTATATATCTATGAGAGAGTAAGCATATTTGTTATTGTCCAATAATGGTAAAAGCCACGCGACTTTATTTGCCATAAAAGTCTCATAACAGCAACAACACAAGCGACAGCAACAGTCGCAGCAATGACCTACAATTTATGAAATGAACATTTAAGTAATTGCTGAAGTTTTGCTTTAATTAGGCACGAGTAACTACGTCCATGCCAGCATGCATACATACATTTGAATGCATATATGTATGCATGTTTGTTGTTTGAAGAAGTACACGTCCATATGAGTACGTATGTGTATGTATATGGTATGTACATACATATATGAAACGAGTATTAGCAATCAGAAGAACGAGTTGACTTTCAGTTGCCTAATAAAAATCAAAATGTGTCATATGAAAATTGCCAGACCGAGAAAGAGATTGTAAAGTTGTATTTGAACCGGCTTTGTTTTTATTTTTATATTTTCTCAAGTCGAGTTTCAATACATACATGCATATTCATATATGCATAATCAGCGTTTCTTCTGTAACTTTGAACTAGCAAATATATAATTGACCCTTTGTAACCGCTGAAGCGATTTTTCGGCCGAGCTCCTCCTCCAATTTGTTGTTTTGCGTCTTGATGTTTTTCCAAAAAATGGAGGGACCTACAGTTTATACCAAGCCGCCTCTAAACGGCTGATGAATTTTTATGTGGAACTTTTCTTTCAAGTCAGAAATACAGTCTGAGAGCTTGATATTCCTTATCGAGGGGCGACCGCATTTAGGAAAATCAATTTTCTGTAATTTTGGATGTCGGTCGAACCAGGACCGGATTTCTTGTCAGCACTCGGCTATTGCTACCGCTACGAGAGAGAGGGAGCACGAAACAGCTTATATCGATTATAATATAATGTGACCGATAAACGAGTAGGATATACGTGCACGTATTGGACTCATCGGAGCTTAGAAGGTCAAAAAGGAAAAAAATGCCTTTCTGAAAAAGGGGTAAAGTCTGACACAAAAAAATGATAGTAGTATTTGCATTTCGGGTCTTCAGTGTAACCTGTAGAACTCTCGGAAGTGGGAGCAGAGTTCTCCTACGAATAGCACATATCGAAACTAAAAAGATTTATCATATCAACTGTGGGATTTCAGGGTACAACAAAGCGATCAGGGTTTACAGGTGAATTATTTTATCGTCCCATTTGTATAGCTACTCAAAAATGTCTTAGAAAATTCCGACTATATGTACATTTTGAGCAGCTGAACGAAGAATTATTTATTATTTCTCGGAATTACTCAGATTTTACTGTTTTACATCATTTATAAATAAATTAAAAAACTTACAAAAGCTCTAGAGAAATCACTTCAAAGAGTCTAAATATTCAATTGCTCAGACTAATCGAAGAAAGTGCGAAGAACGGGACCAGGACGGAGGAAAGTGGAGCCTTGTGACATTTACTACAGCGGGCATACGAAGGAGCGCAAATTGGCGTCGGATCCGCGAAGGGAGAGAGACTCTGTCGCTGATTACTGACATAGACCGCGGTAGAGGAACGTCTAGCCACAAAGCGAACTTTTTTAATGTATCCCTGATTTGCGGCCGCGGTAGCCGAGTGGTTAGCATTGCGTCCTGCCATTCGGAAGACTCGGGTTCATATCCCGGTGCCACCAACATCCAAAAGTTAGGGAAAATTAATTTAAAATAAAAAATTAAATTAAATTTTCAAATTGCGGTCGCCCCTCGGCAGGGAATGTCCATCCCTCCGAGTGTATTTCGGACATGAAATAAAGCTCCTCGTAAAAAAACCGTCAACCGTTCGGAGGCGGCTTAGTATAAACTGTAGGTCCCTCCATTTTGTTGGAAAAACATCAAGACGCAAAACCACAAATTGGAGGAGGATCTCGGCCGAAAATCGCTTCAGCGGTTACAAAGCGCCAATTATATTATATATTATCCCTGATTTGCGAAACCCCATCGCCTCTCCCCCTCCAGGGTAGAAGAGAAAGATGAAGTGACCAAAGATGCTTTTTATAAACGTCTGGAGCGCACTTCCGAGCCCTGCCCCGCCACGAATGCAAAAATTGTGCTTGACGACTTCAACGCCAGGAAAGGAAAAGTAGGTATCTTCGGTACAACTGGAGGAAAATTCAGCCTCCACGACGAAACATTCCTATATAGGTTGAGGCAAAGTCCTGGGTCCGAAATATGGTTGACTGTAGTATTAGATTCTAGCACCAAAAAATATCATCAAGCTACTTGGCTGTCACCTGATCGAAAAACACAAAACCAGATCGATCATTTTATGATAGACGAACGACATGTCTTTAGTATTCTTGACATGCGTATGCTCCGAGTAACCAATATGGACTCGGCTTGTAACAAGAAAGAAATGCACCCGCCGCTGTAGACCAAAGAAAGTTCATCAACAAAGACAAGGAAGGTTCGATGTCGAAAAGCTGTAATTACAACAGACAGCCGAACGGGTTTCTACTTAACTTGCACTCTTGCTTGCCGAGAGCGTTTGGCAGCAACGTGGTATATGACAACTATTAGATGGCGTTTCAAGTTCACTACGCCCTGCTGCAAACTAAAGCATAGGTTTACGAAAGTCATGTAATCCGAATTGAAGTTTTTAAAACATTTCCCGCCGCTGGAAGCAGAGAAAGAGGTAGACCACCACTCCATTTGAGAGGCTTTTCATAAAAAACTTTGAGTAGCTCGGGGGTAGCTTAGAAAAGATTGTAGGTTACTCAATTTTTTGGAAAATTATCAAGACGCCCAACATAAATTGGAATAGGAGCGCGGCCGAAAGTCACCTCAGTGGCTACAAAGCGCCAATTATATAAAATAAAGATTTAACAAATGAAATTGGGCGACTTTGGCTACAAAATGTCGTAAGAAGAAGTCATAAAAAATAGTAGATTTCGGCAAGAATTGCCAAGGCGTGACATTGAGATGATTAGGCGTGTCGCTAAGGCTGATGTGTGATTATGTCATGTGGTAGATCTAAAATTGTATATACTGTAAATACATTTGTATAATAATTGTGAGCCGTCTTCTTACGCATTTTCTACATTTTTTTTTCTCTACTCTTTTTTAATAGCTCTCATGCGTGAATTAATGCGAAAAAATGGATGAAGAAAATTCGATAAAATATTACGTGAAGTCAGTTGGTTAAAAAAAAAAAAGCTCCAGCTGCGCACAGCGAGTTTTAGTCGCAAGAAATTTATTTACATACCTAAATACATATTACAAACATACAGGTAAGTGAACACACAGCTTTAATGCCGAGTCACATACGAATATTTTAAGCAGATAAAATGTTCTGATCTGGGAGCAGCAACCACGGCGGCAGCAGCAACATAAATACGATGAAATATTACTCACCAAATGGGCGGCCAAAAAGCAGAAAAAACAATAACACAAAAAACAAACAAAACACAAAAAAAAAAAAAACAAATCAAATTAAAGATATAAAAAGGGTGTGTGCGGGTAAAAGAAAAAATCAAAAATCATAACAAAATAAGCAATGAAAAAAAAAATAAATAAACTTAAAGTTTCCAAAAAAAAAAAAAACAATTTAATGGAATACAAAATTTGAAAGCGTAAAAAAATCACAAATTTTCGAAACAACTTACGCACACCTACTTTTTTCATGATTGCCCTTAGGAAGCTTGCAGCAGGCAGGCAGGCAGTCTCAATTTGACGACGCAAAAGGTCAATCACATTGGTGGTGGCCAGACGACGACAAACCACCAGACAAGATTGAATCTTCGTTATGGTGAGCGCAAAAGATCAAAAACCCTTAATTTATGCGCAAACCGAAAATCGAAATTGAGAAAAAAAATCCAACAAAAATCACAGAAAAACTTCAAAAAAAATAAAAAAAATAAACAAAAAAAAAATGAGACAGGAAACATGTGAGCAGTCATTCAAGTTGAAATTGGGAGGTGAAGAGCCGCAAGTCCGCCGACGAAGACCACAACGACGTTTTGGTGCACAAAGTGAAGGCAATGAGATATTATGCGAGACAACATCATGCTGCATCGATGATTGCATCAATTTTATGCTCAAATTACGCAATAAATACAATGAAAATGCAAGCAAAAAGAAGCATGAAACAAAGTGCGCAAAGGAAACACCGTCGTTTTGGCCATAAAACAATCGATACATTTTAGAGTAGGGTCCTTAACTGATTTAAAATTTTTTCCAATTATTTTTTTTTTATACATTTTCAACACAAAAACAAGTTTAAATCTGCTGCAGAGGAGAGCGAAGAAAAAAACATGCAAAACGCAGACAAATTTTGCGAGAAATGAAAGGCAGGCAGTAAGAAGGTCCCGAGTGAGTTCGCCAAAAAACAAAGAAAAAAAATTAAATAAAAAAAAATAAACACATATAATACATTGTTGTACATTGTTGTTTCTATCAAAAATCTTCCAACAAAATAAAATGAATGAAGAAAAACGAAAATAAAAACAAATTATAAAACGCGCCGCGCAGTTCGTGGAAGTTTGCCTACCGGGAGGCAGTGATTTTTAATTTGGCCAAAAATCAAAGGCCAAAAGACTTATCAATTTCTTTTTGGTTGCAATAATTGCCTTGCAATTTCCTTTCAAACACGTTTTATTAAGAGCACTTCAGCTTCAACTATGTGCTTATTCATACATACATGTGGTAAGTATATCTTTTAACATGGAGATGGAATTAATGCCAATTAGTGACGTTGAAATCAATAGAACTCCTTTGAAGACATTTTACAACACTTAGTCAAGTATTTATACTAAAATATATTTGGTGAGAGATTGAAAAATTGAATTTGTTCTATAAATGGCCACTCAGGTTGTAGTCTCTATATATTTTCAGATTACTTCTATAATTTACAACAAGTAGTTGGAGAGAATTTTCCGGCATTGGTCTAGCGGATAATGGTGGGTGGATTGAAGTACCGGGCTCAACCTCACTTTGGCCACCAAACGGGCCCATTGTAATACCACTGAAGATCACAGTGACCCCCCCCCCCCTTCATTAATTAAACCAATAAGTGGAGGTTGCACAACTGAACAAACCCCATACCTTAGCTCATTTCTACAAAGATTGCCGCACCTAGAGACTTAAACCTACTCCTCCAAAGTGCGGGGCAATTGTAATGAAAGTGCCTTAAAGTTTCAGGTTTCTCTTCTTGTCTGTAACTTCTGCCCAAATCGTTAGATGGTACGTCAAACCTCTCTGCGTGCCTGCCCAATAGTATATCTCCTGTAAGAAAACCTATAACTGTAGATATCTTTTTTCTTTGTAGCTCGATAAGGTCATGTGACCCTTTTCTGTTCCATTTTGGTCATTATACGCATTGAGACTACTCCAACTTGAGTTAGCATCTTTAATGAATAACTCTCCTATATTGAGCTTGCAAGTAGAAAACGATATGCCACACATACTAGGTTCAGAGAGAACTGCTTAGCCATCACGTTAAGTGATCTACGGCAGCTTTCTACGGTTTTCGATTTTACTGTTACAGATTCCATGGCTACTAATACAGCCTGGATATCCGAAAATATATGAATACGATTTTCTGAGAGCACCATTGAGCTGAGAGTATTAACAGCCTCATGTGTAGCCATAATTTCCACCTAAAACACACTACAGTGATGCGATAAACGAAAGGATTTTCAAATACCAAGATCCATTTAGAGACTCCGCCACCGACCCTGTTATCTAGTTTTCGATAATCGGTTTTTTTTTGGCTGGTGTGCACTTCTCACGGAATGAACACACTCGATTATTTATTATCTATACACTATTTAGTTCTATATGATTACACTGGAAGTAGATCCTGAAAGCCATCTTTGACATCAGCCCAAAAAATTCCTTGACAACTGTGTACAATCCCCTAGTTAGTTAGTTGATTAGGTTGCTCAATCACAGGGTCCCTTAATCGAGCGTACTTAGGTCTGTTCGCTTATTGTGCTTCCTACTGGAGGAAGGTCTATAGAAGAGAGACATCCCTATCGCCCTTCTAGATGCTGAAACACACAAGATTATTGACAATTTCTGTCGTTATATCTGCAATGCTGTCAAAGTAGACGTTACCTAGGAAGTGATGTCGGCTGTAGCCGCGACAGAAGTCATTAAAGAGTAGCCCATCTTTCTACCAAGAGTCATCCAAAAAACAGTGTTCGGTAATTACGTCGGATGTTATGCTCGTGAAGGTTCTGTTTAGAAGGAGTAGAGACTGAGTTCTCTATGTATAGATCAATGGCTAGATCTGCCTAATCACTTTGCATGCGGTGTTCATTCTGTGTACCCTGCCATCTGCTATTCGCCTTGCTGATGAAGGCAAATTTTACCAGGTATTTTTCAATAGAAAGAGGTATGTGCGCATCGGGTGCAGAGTTTACCGCGATTAGGATTGTATCCTTTCTTCCCAGCTCGTGGGACAAACGATTTCGCAAGCAGCCGAGGGTTTTATTTAAGATTTTCCTACATCTTATTGTCACCCTTGGGATGGTGTGATTACAATGAAGAAATTTAATGGGAGATACTGTGTTGAAGTTGAGTAACCATGTAGCGGCTACATTATTCAGTTTGAAATTCACCATAGTGGTTGGGAGGTCTCTGCCTCATTTCGAGTGCAAGTGTTTCGAAGTGACCCCCGCAGACTACCCTGCAATAGAGTTTTGAACCGTCAGTGGAGGTTGGTACTGATCCAAATTGATCCAAAACTGTCACGTTTTCCCACTCATTCCACTCTGGGATTTTTGTTAAGAAAGTATGGTCAAAATAGAAAACAGATGCTGTGTAGTCCACCTATTCAGAGAATGAAGTATTGTATTCAGTATTCCGTCATATCCTGTGTGGTTTCTCCAAGGCTGAATCGCATTTAGCTTTACAGCATTGCAGCTCGTCTGTAATTTCGATCCCCCCACTGCGGCAGACATGGCAGCACATAGATAGTCATCCTAGAACTCGGGCTAAACGAATAATACAACCGGGAAAACGAAATTTCCTCCGGCAGCGGGAAAGAATAGCAGGAAGGCAGGGTTATTGGTATCCTGCAAAGGGCGCTATTTCGAGTGAAAAATAACCATAATAAATAATGATAATTTTCTGAGCAATAATTTGCTTTCGGTCACAGATAATTATTATATAAAGACCCTGATTTTAAAATCGAATGAGCCTGGAATCAATATTACGAGCCTTTTTTCTAACCATATCAAATTTTGATATATATTACTTTATTCATCCAATAAAATCACAAAACTGTCAGAGAAGCTTTTTTAGTACAAAATGAAATCTTTCTAACGCCATTTAGCGGAACCCGATCGGACTTATACAACGCTAGATACAAATAAATAACGACATCTATTGGAAAAGCAATGGATTGCTTTTTACTACAGCTAATATAAAAAAAAAACATTAAGAGATGTTAATTAAAGGTTGATTAAAATACATATATATTAAAATTTTAACCAATCAAATCAAAAGTTATTTATTTTCGAGCGTTACTATCAATAGACACACATTTTATTTAGGTATTGTATATGTGCATTCATGTAACATACATATGTATGTATGTATATGCATGAAATATTTTTCCACATCAATTCAACTTTGATTTTGTCTCGTGTTACTGTTATAATTGTGTTGCAAGTTTGTTATCGCCTTTTCAGCAATAAATTGACGTGTCAATATCTAAATTTATGGTTGCGGAAATTTGATTTATTGCCACGCTTTATTTTCGATTGAATGTATGTAAATGCATATGGAAGTCTATGTCCACTCATAATTTTTTTTTATATATTTCTTATCTTCTTTGAGGAAAAGAGTAGATTTTAACATTTAAATATACATAATTATTTTATTAGTCATAATATTAAAAAAAATCTAGGGCGCCAAATAAAATTTTTAAATACAAAAAACTTTAAACAAAAATATTTTAAACAAATCCATGAAATTTAAAGAAGTAATAATAGAAGAAATATGAAATTTAGATTTAAATTTAATTTGAATTATTAAATTTATTTTTTTTCATGAATTTTAATTCCATAAAATTTCATATTTTCATAATTCAATAATTTCACAATTTTTGTTTGATTTTCAAATTCAAATAATAAAAATTTAATTTAAATTAAAAATAATAATAATAGAAGTAATATGAAATTTAGATTTAAATTTAATTTGAATTATTAAATTTAATTTTTTTCATGATTTTTAATTTCATAAAATTTCATATTTTCATAATTCAATAATTTCGCAATTTTTGTTTCATTTTCAAATTCAAATAATAAAAATTTAATTTAAATTAAAAAATAATAATAATAGAAGAAATATGAAATTTAGATTTAAATTTAGTTTGAATTTTTAAATTTAATTTTTTTCATGATTTTTAATTACATAAAATTTCATATTTTCATGATTCAATAATTTCACAATTTTTGTTTGATTTTCAATTTCAAATAATAAAAATTTAATTTAAATTAAAAAATAATAATAATAGAAGAAATATGAAATTTAGATTTAAATTTAGTTTGAATTTTTAAATTTAATTTTTTTCATGATTTTTAATTACATAAAATTTCATATTTTCATGATTCAATAATTTCACAATTTTTGTTTGATTTTCAATTTCAAATAATAAAAATTTAATTTAAATTAAAAATAATAATAATAGAAGTAATATGAAATTTAGATTTAAATTTAATTTGAATTTTTAAATTTAATTTTTTTCATGATTTTTAATTACATAAAATTTCATATTTTCATGATTCAATAATTTCACAATTTTTGTTTGATTTTCAATTTCAAATAATAAAAATTTAATTTAAATTAAAAATAATAATAATAGAAGTAATATGAAATTTAGATTTAAATTTAATTTGAATTTTTAAATTTAATTTTTTTCATGATTTTTAATTTCATAAAATTTCATATTTTCATGATTCAATAATTTCACAATTTTTGTTTGATTTTCAATTTCAAATAATAAAAATTTAATTTAAATTAAAAATAATAATAATAGAAGTAATATGAAATTTAGATTTAAATTTAATTTGAATTTTTAAATTTAATTTTTTTCATGATTTTTAATTACATAAAATTTCATATTTTCATGATTCAATAATTTCACAATTTTTGTTTGATTTTCAATTTCAAATAATAAAAATTTAATTTAAATTAAAAAATAATAATAATAGAAGAAATATGAAATTTAGATTTAAATTTAATTTGAATTTTTAAATTTAATTTTTTTCATGATTTTTAATTTCATAAAATTTCATATTTTCATGATTCAATAATTTCACAATTTTTGTTTGATTTTCAATTTCAAATAATAAAAATTTAATTTAAATTAAAAATAATAATAATAGAAGTAATATGAAATTTAGATTTAAATTTAATTTGAATTTTTAAATTTAATTTTTTTCATGATTTTTAATTTCATAAAATTTCATATTTTCATGATTCAATAATTTCACAATTTTTGTTTGATTTTCAATTTCAAATAATAAAAATTTAATTTAAATTAAAAAATAATAATAATAGAAGAAATATGAAATTTAGATTTAAATTTAATTTGAATTTTTAAATTTAATTTTTTTCATGATTTTTAATTTCATAAAATTTCATATTTTCATGATTCAATAATTTCACAATTTTTGTTTGATTTTCAATTTCAAATAATAAAAATTTAATTTAAATTAAAAATAATAATAATAGAAGTAATATGAAATTTAGATTTAAATTTAATTTGAATTTTTAAATTTAATTTTTTTCATGATTTTTAATTACATAAAATTTCATATTTTCATGATTCAATAATTTCACAATTTTTGTTTCATTTTCAAATTCAAATAATAAAAATTTAATTTAAATTAAAAAATAATAATAATAGAAGAAATATGAAATTTAGATTTAAATTTAGTTTGAATTTTTAAATTTAATTTTTTTCATGATTTTTAATTACATAAAATTTCATATTTTCATGATTCAATAATTTCACAATTTTTGTTTGATTTTCAATTTCAAATAATAAAAATTTAATTTAAATTAAAAAATAATAATAATAGAAGAAATATGAAATTTAGATTTAAATTTAGTTTGAATTTTTAAATTTAATTTTTTTCATGATTTTTAATTACATAAAATTTCATATTTTCATGATTCAATAATTTCACAATTTTTGTTTGATTTTCAATTTCAAATAATAAAAATTTAATTTAAATTAAAAATAATAATAATAGAAGTAATATGAAATTTAGATTTAAATTTAATTTGAATTTTTAAATTTAATTTTTTTCATGATTTTTAATTTCATAAAATTTCATATTTTCATAATTCAATAATTTCGCAATTTTTGTTTCATTTTCAAATTCAAATAATAAAAATTTAATTTAAATTAAAAAATAATAATAATAGAAGAAATATGAAATTTAGATTTAAATTTAGTTTGAATTTTTAAATTTAATTTTTTTCATGATTTTTAATTACATAAAATTTCATATTTTCATGATTCAATAATTTCACAATTTTTGTTTGATTTTCAATTTCAAATAATAAAAATTTTCAAATACAAAATATTTTAAGCAAAACTTTTAAATTTTAAGAATTAATAATAATATGAAATTTAGATATAAATTTAATTTGAATTATTAAGTTTAATTTTTTCATGAATTTTAATTTCACAAAATTTCATATTTTCATAATTCAATAATTTCAAATTTTTTTTTACTTAATTTTCATTACTTTTTATTTCTAATATCACAAGCTTTACATTTTAATAACTTTCACAAAAATCTGTAATTTATGCAGCGCATAGAAATTTAAAGGTAATCGATTAAAAATTATCACTTATGGTATAATTTATGAATTTCCAATCACGTTTTTCACTCAACTCTGTTTATAAAATTATACAATTTCAGCAGTGAACTGCCGACCAGTCCCAAACTACTACTTATAGAGAGAGAGAGTTCAATGCCTTTTCGTTACCTTTACAAATAGCCTTGCCAAAAGCTGCCAATAATCGTGCCGATCTTACACAATTGACAAGAATTTCAGAGCTGTAATTTATCTCTTTGCAATAATCTGACAAAACAAAGCAACAACAAAAAAGAAAAAGCAAGCAAAAAAAGAAAAAAAAAATGGCGAATACAAAGCGCAAGAAAAATATTCAGCGGTGAAATATCACAACAATTGCAAATCAGTTATTTCTACTACAACTACCACTGCACCAACTACTACTACAACAACTACTACTACAACAACTACTATTATAATATATTATTATAGGTAAGCAAGAAGTGAAAGTAAAATTGTAACTTCTGTCATCCAGTCGCGCTGCGTCGCCTTGCAACGCGACGTGGTAGCTTTTCTTTTTATTTGTATTACAGCATCACGATCAGATTGGAGGATCGCTTGCAAAAGCTCACTTTTTTCTTATATTTGTATGGAGTGTTGAGTGTTGTTGTTGTTGTTATTTTATTATAATTTTACTTTATTGTGCAAAACAAACATACATATGTACGTATAAGAGTATTGTTTATTTGTAAGTGAGGACGACGACACCAAACGAAAGTGCAATTGTTTGGCAAATAAAAATAAATAAAATCTCAACTATTATGCTGAATAGAAGATAAATATGTATGCACTCGTATATACATATATATTGTAGTAGGGGCATTCCTGGTGAAGTTAGAAATTTGGTTGCCTTTGGATTTTGTTAAAAAAAAAAATGACTTTCGTTAAATTGCTTTTCTTTATGTAATATAATAAAGATGAATAAGCTCGCGAGACTCCGAATTCACCGTAAAAAATATAAAAGTTTGCTTGAGGCGAGTTGCTGAACTATCAGAGCAGCTAGATTTTAGCTTTACATAATAGAGTTCGTATGGTGTCTTGAAAAAGTGCTTGCTTACATTTTGATTTAATACAGAAAGGGCTTAGAGATGCCGAAATCTACACGTATCTCCACTTAGAAAGAGGAAGTTGCTTAAGAGATGGGAATCGTGTGCATCGTTTTCTCTACAAAATCATTTCCTTTAACTTCTGTCCGATATTTATTGGGATGATGCACCTTGGCTCTTACTACAGTATAGTATACAGTATACTATATAGTATAGAGTATAATAATAAGGTTCCCAGGGCGTTGGCTTAGAACTATACTTTTCGGTGTCAAATTCGAAAAAAATTTTCAAGATAACAAAGATGACTAAAGCGAGAATAAAACTCTTTAACCTCTGTTCTGTAAGCTTATGCTGAAATATAAAATTTAGTTGAAACAGAAAGCTGGCAAAGCATATACAATTCATGGTATTTTATTTTAAGATTAAATATTAATTCTCATATCTGAATATATTAAGACCAGAAAGTTTCCGGAAATTGTCCGCGATGAATATTTTTCAGTACTGTCCTTAATTACTATGCCAAAAATGAGTGCGATCTGTTAATCTGTTTGTCTGAATCAGCTGTTGAAATCAATTGACCTCAGTTCCCTCTGCGATTTTTTTTTACGCCCTCAATCGATTCGAAACGGGTTCCACGGAGTAGCAACTTGAGTTTTGGAAACAAAGAAAAAAGTCGCATTGGGCCAAATCCGGTGAATAAGGTGGTTGATTGATAGTAATGAAAGAGTTTTTGGTCTTAAAATCGTTCACAACGGTGCGATGGGTATTATCGTCATGAAAGTTTCCGGATGTTTTCGCGCAAACGCCTCAAAACGATCAAATAATACTCTTTATTGACCGTCTATCCTGTTGGAACGAATTCATGATGAACCAAACCGCGAATATAAGAAAGAAAAAAAAACAATTTCCGGAAACTTTCTGATCTTAATGTAGATCGGTTATAAAGGGGCAGTGATGCAGTCCTGCAATCTCGTTGTGTATCGGTGACACGAATACCGAGATCCGGATGTACATGCCTAATCAACTCAACTCGTCATTCTGATCATATCGATATAAATTTATCCTTCTAATACCTACACGCTTCGGACCAAAGTTCAAATGTCAAGTAAATACTTGAAAGATTCACTTTTATACTCAGCAAGACGGCTCGTTGTAGTTCGTTGTCCTTTACCAATAAAACTTTCACAGCAAAATCTCAAGATTAGACCAATAGCTACTACACTCCTTTTTATAGTGTGGATGGATCGAAGTTTGTTGGGAGAGTTGGTGGTGGAACTCTCTTTAAGGCTCGCTGATCTTTACACTATTTTTGATTCTGGGATCTTTACCACAAAGCATATTAGAAATTATTCGAATGTTAAGGATATCTTCATCCATACAATAGACCATGCTGCCACATACCTCTTGGATTAGATGAAAGCGCTCTAGCTGTTAATTATTTAATGCAGTACCCGCTGGTGGAAGTAGAGGAAGAGTAGAACCTCCACTCCGTTGGAAGGAATAGGTGGAGAGTGACTTGGTTACAATTGGTATTTCCAACTCGCGCCAAACAGCGGAAAAAATGGATGAATGTCGCGCTATGGTTGATTCGACTATAATCGCAAAAGTGGTGCCTGACCCCTGAGATATCATCTACGCAAAGAAAAATAGGTGTACCTCCACAAGTGCCCGGCCTTCAGCCGATTTGTTGATTTGATTTGTTGTGATTTGATGGATAGGAGTGAAAGAATATTTAGCATATATATATATATTCATCGAGCCCAACGACTCATGAATGAGTTCGGAGATGAACTGTATATCAAAGGTTCTAGATGACGCGAGATGGCTTTTCCTTCTTTTATTTATTGAGTTGTGTTCGGGGTGAGCTCCGAGGGAAAAATTGTAAATGTTGCGAGCGAAATTTATAGAGTCGTTTGCCACTTCAAAAAGTGTTGGAGCGAGAGAGTGAACTCTGTGGAGTTATTGACACCTTTAAGCCATTCATGGTGCTGGCAAACATCTAGGTAAGAATGCAAGATTTGGAATATGTACGAAGCAACCCGAATTTAACATCTAACAATTACAGCCACCCGAGGTCAAGTTCTAAAGAAAGACATAAAAATGCAAACGAAAATCGTAAAAGTTGTTTAAGTGTTAGAAAAATATATCTCACAAACGCCTTTCCAAACTAGCTCTCTTAAGCGATGGTCACCTGTTTAACAAAGCCTACAAGTAAATCGTTAATTCTTACTTTCGGAGTTTGGCGGCCGCAATAACAGAGTGATTTGCATTGCGTACTATCATTTGGAAAGCCAGGGCTCGAGTTCTTGTTCAAATCCCGGTGCCAACAACATCCAAAAGTATGAAAAATTAATTTAAATAAGAACTTAAGTTAAATTTTCTAATTGCGGTCACCACTCGGCAGGGAATGTCCATCTCTCCGAGTATATTTCGGACATGAAATAAAGGCTCCTCGTAAAAATCCATCGACCGGTCAGAGGACGCTTAGAAGAAACCGCAGGTCCCTCCAATTGTTGGAAAAATCATACCACAAAATGGAGGAGGAGCTCGGCCGGAAATCGCTTCAACGGTATATATATGTATGTGTATAATTGAAAGCTCCTTGTAGGTCTAAGTGTGCTCTACGCAACGGATTTTCTTTTCATTTTTTTTTTACTAAACTTGACTTGGGCGCAACGGAAGATAGGCGTAAGATCGCTGGTTGTACCTTGGTTGTTACAATAGTTTGGTCTTTAGAAATGTCTTTTTGTCACTTTCGAAATGTTTTGGTTTACAAAAAGCATGAAAGTGTTTCCAAAAGTGGTAGAGATTTAAAGAAACATTTTTTACGAATAATAAAGTTTGAGAACTGATTTCATCCAAAGGCTGCCTGGAGAGTCCATAGGAAATCCACGCTCCGTACATAATATGCCATCCTAACTGTACCTATTACAACATTTAGGTATATGTATATTACAACATTTTGAAAAAAGAACAAGAAGAATTTCAATTTCGATAACAATCAGCTGTGGTGTCAGGGTGCAAAGTTGCAACATCATATGTCGCAAGTATTTTTGCTTTCAACAATGTGTAGTCATAAGTCAAACGAAATCGTGATACAGCAAAAGGCGCGTTTAATCAATTGTTAAATGCCAAAATCAGTTGTTGTCTCGGTGTGTGAGGCGTCAGGATGGTGTCAACAGCAGCATCAGCAGCAGCAGCAGTCACAAACGTACAAGCGATTGTAGAACGTAAAACAATAAAATTAAAGAAAATAAAGAAAAAAACCTCTTCAGTCATTTGAATGTGTGAGTAAGTGTTTTATTTTGCTGCATGTGTACTCTTCTTCTTCTTCTTCTTCTTCAGCGTCTTCGCGCTGCAAATCAAAAGTGTGTCATCTTTGGCTGCGAAGCGAACAAAGCACGGCGCGTCCCCATTAGCGCCACTTCTTTCTTATTCGTCTCTTATTTATTTATTAACAACTATTGCAGCAATAGCAACAACAACAATCAGCATGAAAATAAAAACAGTTCGCAGAGCCCATGAAATGCTAAAAGCAAGCCAGCGAGCGCAGAGCTGGAAAATCTTAGCGCAATAACCGAAAGAGCAAAAGTTTTAGTTTTTCTGCGTCTGCCGTTGCCGTTGCCGCTGTCGTAGTGATCAGCATGCAACATGGCACCGCTGGTTGGAGCTGCGCTTTCAACTGCCGTTGATCTTCTACGCTAACTTCTCTCCCCTCCTTTTTTTGTGATCTTCTTCATTGTATTGTACCTATGTTTTTTGTTTTGTTTCTTTGGACTTTGTTGTTGTTGTGATTGCATAATCGCTATAATGACGTTGTTCCCACAGTGCTTAGGCTGCAATTTTTGCTACTGCGACTGTGACGGCTCTTGCAATATTTACACACTTGTCGTCACACCGCCATGCCGACATACCTACCTCTGCTCCCTACGCGGCGTTGCTGCGCTCTGTTGGTGGCACTTTGTATCCGTGTGTGTGTGTGTGTGTGTGACGTGGCGCAACTTGACAGTCGCTTGGCTTGGTTGGAGTTGCAAAAAGGGCTGTTTTTTGTTGCTGCCTTGACGCTAATGATTTTTCTTTGGCGTTAAGTTGGCGCTTCACAGTTGTCACTGTAAAATTTCGTAAGCGGGTGTGGATGCGGGTGTAGGTGAGTGTGTGCTCTTTTTAATTCACATAATTCACAATGAATATTAGTGCTTATCCAAACCAATTTTTCACGGCAGTTTTCCGTATGACATAATACTCTTGTTGTAGTGGAGGGAGAAGCTACTTTTTGGTGATTGTGAAATAAAGATTGCACATTGTCTTACTAACAAACCTACTTAGGTTATGAAAATGTTGGAAAATGAGGAAGAAAGAGTGGTAAATAAATTTTATCAGACTCCGAGTTGTAGCTACAAATCTTTGACGAAGCAAGAGGATATCAACAAGCTGCTTCTATACACTAACCAATATTCACAAAGGTTGTTACGGAGATGAAGTATACGGAAGTCTTTAGAGTCAAAGAGTAGTTCCGTACTTAACAATTTAAGCTCATTAATGGAAAGACCTCCAGTTTTAGCCAACTCGGAATGAGTGTTGGTTTAGTATGAAAAGCTTTTATTTCTAGTCGATAATACACCTCAAAATATTGTTATTTTCTGCTGAGAGGAGAGAGACTGCATTCAAAAATATTTTTTTAGTTGGCTCGAGCTGTAACACAAAAAATCAAGATCAGCTGCAAGATCTGCCAGTCTATTCCCGTTAATCCCGCCGACTAATATCAATACTTATATTAAATCAATAGGGCAGGGACTCAAGGGTTAAGGCAAAACCAGTCGCATGGGACAGGTAAGTCACTTTAAGGTGAGTCCATAAACACAATAGTTGGACAAATTTCTGCCTACAAAATTCGACTGAGTACCAAATTCTGACTACAAAGTAGGTAAGTTCTTATAAAATTGTCCTACCAGGTAGGTTTACGAGGGCTGGGCACACTCTGACACTGATTTTACTTTTAGCAGATATTGCAGTGGTGGGGAAAATCTGAGTTCCGAAACACTTTTTGTATAAAAGGCAATCTTTAAGGTCTTAATTTGAAGCGGCGATTAAACTACTTAGATAACTTAACTATGTTCATCAACAGTTGAACTCACGACCAGCAAGAGTTTTTTGTTCTACACGTGAAGAGCTGACTATGAAAATTTCAACAGACCTGTGACCGAAAACCAAGGAAATGTCAGATCCTGAAACCTTTTGCGAAGGATGTGGTTACAGGGTCTTAAATATCTGCACCCTTTTGATGGAATGTTAAAGTTAAACTCGTTAAATATGTATAATATGCGCTGGAGTGATTTTCGGCCGAGCTTCTCCTCTAATTTGTGGTAAGTTGACTCCGAACGGTCATGAATTTTTATTTACTTTTATTTCATATCAATACACTCGGAGGGCTTGACATTTCCAGTCGATGTTCGAAAGCCATCAGAAAAAATGATTTTCTGTAGTTTCGTATGCTGGAAGCACGAGAACTCGATCCATGGCCTTTAGAATGGCAGTACCCAATGGTTATATATAATTTTTTAATTTAAGTTCTTTTTCTATAACTTTTTGTTTGTTGGCCGCACCAGAACTTGAACACTGACCTTTAAAATGGCAATATGGAATAATTCATATTCGGTAATTGCGGCCGCGGGTCTCGCTAAATAAGAATGGACTAATTCCTGTTATCAACTTTATTAGTTTAAAGTCTTACTAAAACATCTCTCTACGGCTTTGAAGTGTAAGCAAGTCACAAACGGC
This sequence comes from Ceratitis rosa, assembly GCA_037013455.1. Taxonomy (NCBI): domain Eukaryota; kingdom Metazoa; phylum Arthropoda; class Insecta; order Diptera; family Tephritidae; genus Ceratitis; species Ceratitis rosa. The sequence goes on along the minus strand of JAWMAG010000003.1, from coordinate 18,028,736 downwards.
TATAATATGGAGGAAAATTCTTGCTCTAATACCAATGAAATAATAAGAATTACTGCTGAAGAGACTCCGACTTATCATTGTGTACTTGAAACTGCAGATGCCATACAACTAATTTACACACACGTAGGTATATCTCAAGGTAGGTAAACATTATAACATTTTCGTTAAAGGGTGTTCTTAAACTCCTTAATCCACCTTTTACTTCAGGATCGGACAGTTTTCGACGTCATCTATATACATAAAGCTTCTGGAGTCACACAACCATACTTGGAAGATCATAGAGGAATTTAAGAAACAGTAATTAACCTACACGATTGATCAGACATACTAGAAGATACACAAATTTCCCGAGGTGTGCAGCTTGTGGTGTGCTGAGTGGAGTTTAAGCGTAGAAAAGAAATGTCCAACATGCAGAGAAGGCATAATATATTATATTAAAAGACTTTGTCCGGAATGATTGCCGGATCAAAGGACACCTAAACCACTGATCATAGTGATCTGAAACATAAAGAGTGTGTTCTGCGTATGACATAGGCATCCGATAAGAAGGAATTTTCCGGGATGTGGGTCTGGAACTGATCCATTCGAAAAAATCTAAATTAATATTAAATCGTTCGATTTTCATGAAATTTGGTATACGGGTAGCTGTTTGTCTAAACTGACATCGGAAATACGTTTTCTTACGAGAAGTGGACTCTGGACTGATCTAATCGAAAAATTGTTATTTATCGTTTGATTAACATAAAATTTGGTACAGTGGTAGTTTTTTGCCTGAATTTATGTTGAGAGCACTTTTTCATCCAGGAAGTGGGCTTGGAAGTCAGTCGATGGTACGGTTTTGCTTAATATATGGAATATAGATGGCTCTTTGCCTAGGTCAATGCGTAGATTAATCTTTTTTAGGGCTAATCTATCCGAAAGAATCATATTTATGGTTCTATTTGCTTGAAAATTGAAACATGGAAAGCTCTTTGCCTAGGCTAATAAGTCTTTTAATTCCTTTTCAAATATTTTAACTTTATAGTTTATTAATTAAAATAACAAAACAACGTAAAAATCGTTTAAAAATCTTATTAGAACCATCTCTAAATTCTATGCGGCCAAAGTTGCAGCAAACTCTGGTATATTTATATATTTATAAATATTTATAATAAATAAACTCAACATCATTAGCTGACTACCTAAAAAAATCAATTAGAGAGCAAGTTTCAGTGCTTAAAAATTACTCAAGCAAATGAAGAATCGAACTCATAACACTGAATTAAACAATTGTATACATATATACTAGCATATATGTATATAAAGACAATTATGTATGTATTAACAACACGGCATGCGTGCTGCTAGCTATTAAAAGTTTATATATACATACATACATATTTACGTATTGAATCCCCTTCACTGTTCAATTAAAAATGCCTCACACTACCCCACTAACCATGAATGATGGCCCCATTTGCCTGAAAAAATAAAACGCTTGCCACCAAGTTAAACTTCTACTATTTTCAGTAATAAAAACTCAATTGCAAGCGTAAAGTTGCCTTGTTGTTGCTGAGAGTTGTTGCATTAAGTTTGTTTTATTGTTTGTTTGTATGTATGTTTGTTTGTTTGTTTCTTTGCTAGTACGAGGGGGAAAAACAACTTCATAGAAATATATAAAAATTAATCAAACGCTTCAGCGCATGCGCAGGCAGCGTAACTGACTGCAACTGTAAATTGTTAATTGCTTGCACCAGTAGAAACAACACCGCCAACAATTTTCCACCATGGCAATGCACAGGAAAAGCAACAGCAAAAAATAACATCAAAACCACAAAAAAACAAAAAAAAAAAAAAAATAAATTGAAATGTAAAAAAAATTAAAAACTACAAATTCAAAAAAACTAGCACTACTCGTTGGCTACAACAAAAGTAGATTAGCACAAAATCATAATAAAAATTGCCTGCACTTTGAAGCCACATTTTCCCTACAAAGAGAGAGAAAGAGAGAGAGAGAGAGAGGGAGCGCTCCCCCAGCCTAAATTTGCACTCACACAAAGCAAACAAAAAAGAAATGCATTTTTTCCTTGCAAACAATATTTTTTAGAATTTTTTTTTATTTATTTAACATATTTTTTTTTCCTTCACTCTAACTGTTGTACAACAAATCGGGCGCATGTTCGGTGGAAAGTGCTTGCTGGTGGGTTAAATGATCTCTGTGAGGTACTCAAGCGTTGCCCCTATAGCCAACTAACAATTTCAATTTAGTTCAAAATTAAAATAAATACAAAAATTACAAATACAAAGTACAGTGTAGTGGTGGTAGTGATTGTGGGCTTTGTTGTAACTGTAAGGCATTATTAATGTATAACGGTATTTTAACTGAAAAGCGGAAATGAATGAGGGGAATTTTTTTTCAATTTCATTTTTTTTTTGTTTTTTTTTGAAGTAAGCCATAGGCGTGTCAACGAAAGTAACTTTTAAAATAAATATTTATGCCTTTTTAAATATTTTCTCACTTTTTAACTCAAGACTAAATACATAATAGGCAGATTGGCAGTATCTGCTGTTGTTAAAATAGCAAATTATGTGTTATAAAAATAGTTAATAACTAGAAACGAAGATGCGAGCGCACTTCTCAAATGCCTGTATATTTATAAAAAGATTTCAAATATAATTATTTTTAATTTTTAAATTAGTACTTTTGGGTGAAAATTTTTTAAGCATATCACTTTGAAAAAAATTAATCTAAACTGCCTATTTTTAGCTAGGGTTATTATTATCCATGTATAGTTAGACTTAGATATGATGAACTAATTTTGGCTGGATGTGTTATTATTATTTTTATTTTTTAACTTATTTACCACCATGCTAGGCATGAAATGTCTGAAATCAGATGGTGCATAGCCTGTTGTCTTTTGTTAATCAAAAGCCTGCTAAGCTGAAGAAGTTCAGAGTGGAATGGAGGGCTTATCAAAGTTTAGAGGTTAGAGGACATCTTCCAGTGGGTGTATTGCCACCGCGTCATTGACCACTATCCTGCAAACGCTACAACTACTCCACGCGGACAGTGGAATGATCCAAAGCTCAGCATAATCCATACAAAAATATGGTTCAATTAGCATTGCGATGTCCTAGGGCTGGACTCCAAGGCATACATACTTAAAACCAGCCTTGAAATTAATACAAGAATTACTCCGTAGAGTGACTACAGTGGGTTACATGATATTTGGACAATATTTATAGTTTCGTATACAATTAGCTTTTGTTCAAAACACACATATGCCTATATACCTGCAGAGCTCAGCAACGAAACGAAACAGACTCAACTTCTTTTTCATATGCATCTTCGTTTAGTAATTGCGTTCGTTGAAACACGAACAATCATCGGTTAACAACAGAATGGTAGCGAGACGCAAGTTGATCCAATAGTATACTACAAAGGATTGTTCCAATGTATCATAGGACCCAAACATTTTTGAAGAGTGGTTGCAAACGACGGTTTTCTGAGACATTTGAAGTGGGAGCTCAAGCAGTGTAGCTCAAGCAGATAAAAGCGGAATAGTGATTTTCAGTACGTAAGACGTACAAAATAGCTACAATAAAACCGCCGAGACTATGCGTTGCACACTTAAGAAATATACCAAGTATCTGCGGCATACTTCGACAACCAATGGGAATATAGACAGAACGGTCTACATAGTTTCTCCCATTATCTGAGTAAGAAGGTTCAAGGCAATTTCAGTACGTTTAAAATCATTATTTCGCTGCTCACAATACTAAGGGTTAACTGTAGCAACTTGAAAAAGGCTAGATACATAAAAAAACTCGATGTACTGTGGGTGCCACATGAATTAACGAGAAAAAAAACTCATTGAACGAACTTCCATCTACGAAGGAAGGTTATATTGTGTGTTTGGTGAGATTGGCGAGAAATCATCCACTATGAGCTGCTCCCTTACGATCAAAAGTCTTAATTCGAACCTGTACTATCAGCAGTAGAACTATTGTATATGAGGCAAACTATAGCCCAGAAGTTTCCTTCCTTGGACAACAGGAGGGGGAAGTTGTGTTTCATGAGGACTAGGCCAGATCACATACTTCGATAGTGACTCGCCAGAAGCTACGAGAGCTTGGTTCGGAGACTCTTCTGCATCTACCTTGTGGTTCGACCTTTGCACCAAGTTATTACCAGCTGTTTCTTTCGATGGCAAATGATTTGGTTGGTGAAAAGCTTGTGAAAATCGATTCTACCAATTTTTTGCTAACAAAGACAAGAGTTTCTATGAGAAAGAGGCATTTCATTCGAAATGGTAAAAAATTATCTAGCAAAAGGGTGCATATTGGATAATTGTTACAATGGTAAAGACGGTCTTCAACTTATGAGTATTTTAAATATGAATAAATAAATTTATATATTTATTTTTTCGTTTATTATCATTTTGAACTTACCTTGTGCGGCAAATACTTGATAGAATTGTGATAGATAAGTAAGTATTGATAATCTGTCGGGCACTTCGTAAGTGGCCATATCCACAGCATCCAACAAGGCAGGTATACCCAAATATTTTTCCGCAGTTGTGAAGGCCAATTCGTTGTTGTAATATACATCGGCTTTGTTCAGTTTGTCGAATTCACTGGAAATATAAGAATAATAAATGGATTTTTAGTTATTTTATTATGCATAAATAAAAGACGCATAAATAAAAGAAAATCTCTAGGGGAATCAAATTAGTCTAATTGTTTTATTTTATGTCAGACATTACCATATACTCGTACATATACAGTGTAACGTCTACTTGCGGACACTTCCAATAAGCGGACACCTCTTATAACCGGGCAAAAGTTAGGGAACCAAGTTTTTTACAGCGTTTTTAGAACAACGCTATAACAACCGGACGCTTACACTTTTTTCCTATTTTTATGTTTTCAACACCTCTCCTAACCGGACGCGGACCTCTCGTTAGTGCGAAGAAATCAGCAAAGTCTTCTTATAAGCGGAAGCGAAACTCTAATCGAAACTCTAATTTTATTATTCTTGTATATGTATACACACATATATTAAGCTATATAATATAAAGCCGCCTCTTACGATAGGCATGCCTTACCACGGGTAAATTTTTAAGCCCATAACCCGGAGGGGTCGCTACTGGCTTTGATACAGATTTTAAATGAAAATGGGCAAGAGCAATATTCGAAAGACTTGTTCTAATCGACGAAGTTCTTAATACAGATGATAATAATATTGACATTGTCATTGATGAAATTTATACTGTAGAAATGTCTGACGGAGAAGACGAGAGTGAAGTCTAGAATAAAAGGCAAATTAGGTCATATCCTGAGCCATCAGAGCAAAATCGTCACATACCAATTTTTTTAGTGATGACATTATCGGTTATCAATACGCCAAAACTTTGGAATGCCAACTAGAAAATTGTTTTATAAAACAAAAAAAAAAAACAAAAAAAAATAAAATAAAATAAAAACAGGAAAAACAAACTAAGGTACATGAATTTTTGAAAACTTAAATATAAATTGATATGTTCAATTATACAAAAAAAAAAATTATATAAGTATATTTCAAAATAAACATGAAATAAATTGATAGTTTAACAAAAAACAAAAAAACCTAACAAAATTTATTTTATTAAATAAGACGTGTGTAAATAAATTTTAATTTCTGTATTGTTCTTCAACTCCCATTGACACTACCCATAAGCGAACGAAAATTGTGCAACCGTGAGTGTTCGGTTGCAGGAGATTTCACTATATAACATTTTTAGCACGCTTTGCTAGGAGTAGTAATATATTAAGTATCGGTAGGTTTACTGTTAAAATTTGAATTATAAGTGTATCTATGTTGACGTAATTTTCTAAATTAAAAGATTTGCTAATTTTTTCTTTTTTTAATATCAAAATTTATAATTATATTCATTTTTATTCATTGTCAACAACCTAATTTTACACCCCTCTCACTCAATTTATGATTTAAAATTTTTTTTTTAATAAAAACTTGTTTCTCAAAGACAAGCTGACAAAAAAGGAGAATGTTAAAAGGAAAAAAAAATTTTTTTTTTATTTGAAGTGGGTGTCAACTTTTAGCATTTAATTATGAGAGGAATATAATTGCTTGATTAATTTTTTTATAAATTAACTTAATTTGTATAAACGAGTACATACGAGCATGTACACATATGTATGCAAAGCTAATGGAAATTTGTATGTCAGACACGCAAAATCCACAAACAATTATGGTATACAAACATATGTACATATTCAATGCCTCTCACTCAAGTGATTAAATTTTAGCCACCGTTTGCAATTAATTTCAATTGACAACATAAAAAGTGGAACAAATTAAATTTGCATATACTATGTACGTATGTATGTTTGTAGGCACATATAAAAATTTATCGACACCTGTGAGACGCGAAGTAAAATATTTAAGAAAAATGCGTACATATGTTGACGTAACTGATCACTGGAAAATCGCCTCCCAATAACGGCTCAGCTGCAGTTGCCCGACAAGCGTAGAAAAAATTGGCTAAACGCAAAATAAAAATTTGAAAACCGATAGCAAATGGAGGCAAGAATTTATTGCAGCTGGTTGTACAACTTTTGATTAATCAAATGAATACCGACGAAATATTAGCAAAAGCGAAAAATTCGAAAAAAAAAAATAAATAAAAACTACCTCAGCTAAATCAAAAATGTCAGAGATCAACGGCAAATACAAAAATATACAAAATATGGTAGTAATACAAAAAAAACATGTATACAAACATACAAATTATAGTCAAAAGACCTTGACAAGGCTGTTGTTAGACAAATTTGTAGATCTTAATTTGTTTTTTTTCTTTTTTTGGAATTATAAATTCAGCTGTCTAAGCATTAGTGATGAACGTACTTGTTGCATACATACTCGTACATAGTCAGCCAGTTAGGCAGTCAGACAGTCAGACAGTCAGCAAACAGGCCAGTCTTCAATTGGAGCGGCTTTTGCCGCAAATGGATATTCGGCAATAAATTATTATATGGTATGTTTATTGAGTTGTGAGTTGAACGCTGCAGTGTATTAAGTGTTTAAAACAAAAGCAACGTAACAACAAATCAACAATTCAAGATCTTGAAACTCCCCTCCATGCTATAGACGCCCCTGTGGCTACGCCAGCACGTGCAATGATTAATTTCCTCTCAATTTTAAGTTACGCCTTTGTTTCAAAAATTTTTTTGTATTGTACATTTTGCTTTGTTGTTGTACATTATAATTACAGGAAACCGGAAATAATAATAAGTGAAATACAATGGTATGTAGTGTTCGCAAGCGTTTGGAGTAAGAGCTCCAAAATGGTGACGCCACTTTTAAAACAAAACACAAACATTACCACAAAAAAACAAGAAAAAAAATTAAATACAGAGTGCATTTACGAATAATAGAAAAAGGAAATTAATACACTACATAATGACTATATACAGACACAACAGCAAATAGCTTTTAAAACAATATTAGTACTTAAAAATACAAATACAAATTCTTAAAAAAAAAAAAATTGTTTTATAATTGCGCTTAATGCGAACGAAAAAAGAATTATACTTAATTACAGTATAAATATTTCAAAATTTTTGCGATTTATCTACAGTAGTAAATACTTAAATCCATGCTTTTAATATAAAAAAAAAACCAACTATCAAAACTATAGCAGACACTAGAACTTCAAAAAAGCTGCAGAAAGCTCCTCAACGAAGCCAAAAAAAACGAAAGTTCTTACCAAAAGCTCTGTCATCCCAAACTATATCTAGAAGTCAAATGGTGAATGAACAACAGCTTGCAGAGAAATGCTAGACACTCTAATGATCACCCACTTCCCTGGATGCTCTGTAGAATGTCATGCCGTATCTGACACAAAGAATGCCATAAACCGCAACGGGGTGGAACTGGCAAAAATATCTTTCCAACCCTTAAAGTTTCCGGATTTCGATAGCATCTTTCCCCCGCTGAACTAACGGTGATCCAAGTAGAGGTACATTTTTAAATAGCCTTTTTTTTGACAGATCACGTTATTATATTCGACCGAATAAACCACGTCCAGCAAAATATAGCGGCCGTAGCGGAGAGTATATACGAAGACCGTGGAGAGTCGATTCGGCGTCGTTGGCAGCAATTCGGACTGACGTATGAAACGACTAAGAGCCGACGTTTTCCAGCAAAATTTTGTTCAGCGATGAGGCGCATTTCTGGCACAATGGGTATGTAAACAAGCAAGATTGTCGCTTTTGAGATGAAGAGCAACCTGAAGAGATTCAAGACCTGCCATTTCATCCAGAACAAACAAAGGATTGGTGTTGTTTGTGGGCCGGTGGAGTCGTCGGTCCATATTTCTTCAAAAATAATGCCGGTGAGAACATAACCGCGAATGATAACCTACTAATTGATTCCTGAAATTGAAGCTCGTGATGTCGGCGACATTTGGTTTCAACAAAACGGCGCCACTTTTCACACATGGCATCGATCAATAGATGGATTTATTGAGATAATACTTCGGTGAGCAGTTAAGGGCCGGTCTATTGGCCACCAAGATTGCATGATATCACACCATTAGATTGATTCCTGTAGGAATATGTAAAGTCTAAGGTATGTGGACCATCCTGCTTCGATTCAGGCCTTGGAGCAAAACATCACGCGTGTCATTCGCCAGTTACCAATCGAAATGCTCGAACGAGTCTTTGAAAATTGGACTAACATTTCAAAGAGATAATCTTCAGAAAATAAATGCGAAAGAACGTTCTTTCGAATGATAATAGACATTCCCCAATTAATTTGAATTTTTTGTGTTTTTTTCTTTAAAAAAGTGGGGATCCTCTAATTAGAAAAGAACTCCAAGGGGATCCTCGAAATGGATCACCCTTTGCAAGTAGCAGCGGATATTCTGACCCCCTTATTGTATATTACGTATGCTTTCTCGTTTCCATAGTACAAAATCCCACTATGTGGAATAAGGTTAAGTAATCATCATACCAAAAAGGAGGAAGAACCAGTCATATTATATTAACCCAAAAGATTTTAGGTCAATCAACCATACAACTTTTCAATTAAAAATCTTAGAGAGAATGCTTGCGGCATATTCTATTACCGCTAAAGGAGTATACACTGAACGTTTGCCTCGTTATCGAGTAAGCTTGAGGTAGTTATGAGGGCACTCCGAAAAATGGGATATGGAGTGTACATAGTGATACTGGTGAAATCTTTATTAGCAAACAGAATAATCATCACTGAATTATGAGGCGCATCCGCAAACAGGTTTGTCCAAAGAGGCACAAGGTGGAGTTTCCTCTCCACTTCTTTGCTGTCTGACAGTTAATACGCTGCTTGGCATATGCTGAGTGCTGCCGACAACTCCTACGAAAGCACTAGAAATTCTCCTTAACTTTCTCCAGACAGACCAGAAAACTAAACATTTCTGTTCCCTAACGGCACAAAACTCGTCAGCAGGGTGGGCTGTGGAGATCACTTCGAACCACTTGTAATCGAAATGAGACATAGACTCTTCAGCACCTGTATCGTCTTTCAAGCTGAAGAAGGGTCGCACACTATATTTAGTCTATCTAAGAACCAATCTCAACGCAACCAATAAAGTCAGCTTGGGGTTCCAAGAGGTATTACTTAGGACTTAGTAGACAATTGAAAAGATATGTGACTACATTGACTTAGTTCAGCGAGTTAAGAGACTGTGTCTACATTGGCTTGTTCGTCTCGCGACCTGTTTTGTGGGGTCGTAAGGATGAAAGTGGAGGACCTCATTTCACTTGGCATCTTCAATCGATTGGATTTTTGGCCAGAAATTGGTTCACAATGAGAACTTCAAAGATGACGAGTTATAGTGGTTTTCCAAAGAATTCACGCTCAGATAATAATCTTGACTTACTGTCTGATCTTTTAGCAAGAGCTTCAAATACGAAACACCGTAATAATCAATCATTAACAGCATTATCTTGGCTTTTTGTTGACTTTGACTTGGTTTTTTAAGTTTCGGCTCAGTTGGAAGTCACTATTCCGAAGCTTGTTGAAGGGAAACGCATGCCTCGCCACTAGTTACAATGAGCTTTAGATATTTGAAACTAGTCTGGCGGTAATACATTCAATGGCTAAACACTTTGGAAATGATTCGTGAGTCGATTAGTCGTAGGTCTTCTGTGTAATTTCTGAGGTAAATTCTTTCTATACACAAGCTATGGAGAAGCGTAAAATTACTATCAGAGAACTTGCTGAGTATGTCAGAATATCGGTAATATGTTTTGGGAGCATCATAGCGCAACTAGTTCTGAAATCGTCGAATTTTGGTTAAAAAATCTTCATATGAGCATCGGGTAAGATTACTAAAAGAATTTCGTAATGATTTCTATTTGCTTAAAGGCTCATATTTACTATCGAATTATGGCAAAATGGTTTTGCAATCGATACCAAAGGGCAATCATCTCAATGAAAGAGCTCGACAGAGATTGAAAAACTAATCAAAAGTCAAAGTTTCGCTCACTATTTTCATCGACTATCGATTCGATTATCAAGAAAAAGTACATCGGGATATCTTACAATAAAATCGTAGAGTTAGTAATGAGAATTATCTTGAGGTCAAGGGATGGTAACGTCAAATAATAAAGAAAACAGTGCATATTAGACAAAAATGCTGGCACAAGCGTGCTATATCGGAAGGGAAATACTTTGAAGGGGACAAACACATTTCATAATTTTCTGGGGTATTAAAAGATTTGTAGCTGCATGTATTATGATTCGCGTCTTTTCTGAAATTTTCTTGCCTTTAGGTCTTTCGTCGTACTCTTCATTAATGTTTACAGCCTCGAATCGGGCTAATAGTATTGTTCAGCAAACTAAGGCTTTAATGTGATTTTACTTAGATTTTAACTGCAAAATAAAAACTTTTCACTTTTTCACCGCTTAAAAGGTAATAAAATTAATTATGTTTTTATACAGTTTAGGTATGACCTAGAGAGGAACGTGTTTTGATTGAGCTATACCTCGGGCTTTTAACTCATACACATAGTAAGTATTTAGGCAAATGTATGTATGTATGTGTTACATGAACCACTTTTTTTTGTGGTGATCATCTACAAATCTAAACAAAACTGTATTTTTATTTCCTTCAACTTTTTTTTTTGTTTTTGTTTTTTTTTTGTGATTTTATGACAAACAGAAAATACCGCTATCAAAGCGGCGTTTTAAGCTAAATTTGTCATAAAAACCGGTATCACTGTTGTTATTATAATTATTATTGTTTGGCATAGCCGCCGGCAACTCGTCTACCAACTATTTGTTTGTATGTGTGCGTGTGTGTGTGCATGAATGATGGTATTAGACAACTTAAAATTCGGAAACTTCTATTCTGTGCTATTAAAAGCTGCTTTTGTCAACTTTATACAAAGCTAAAAGTATAAAAAAACAAAACACCAACATTTTATTTGAAAACATCTATGCACATGTGTATACATACAAACATTTATATATACAAACAATACACATAAACATTTATATATAGTTGTTTTTATTACAAAAGCCTTTCTAACTACTAATTTTGTATGCATTGCGTGCTGTCAACTCGATTGTTGCGTGATTACAAATCTACATGTGTGTTTGTTTGTATGGAACAGAGGTTCTTTGACCTTTTAACCAAATTTTATTACTACTGTAAGTAGGTTTATATATTCTTTTCGAACACATTCACATTTACTCATAGTCATAGAATTCAATTCTCGGCAGATACGAGTATGAGAGAACCACAACTCTTTTGGGTCTTATGGAGATTCTAATTTTTTTTTATTTATTTGCAATAGTATCTTTTTATAGATTCTATACTTTGTTGTTTTTGGAATTGTTTATATTAATTTATTTAATTAAAAGTAATAAAATATTGCAAGTCTTGCAAAAATTTGATGTTTTGGACTTTCAATCTTTTATTCATTTAATGCTGTTTAATTTAAATTTAGAAAGAAAATATTATTTTTATATTTAAAATTTATTTTCTTAATTAAATTTTTTATAATTTTTATTTATTTTCACTTTTGTAGTTTCATTTTTTTTAGAATTTTTTTTAAATTTTAAATACATTATTTAATATCAAAAACTTTTGTACTGTTTAAAAACACCTCTTAATTATTGGATAAGTACTGTTTTCTTTTTTGAATATTTAGTTAGACAACATGTATTTATTTTCCTATTGGGTGTAATTGAAGTATAACTTTCGATAATATATATTTCCATATATATTATATATTGTTAGCTTATGTATGCATATATACATATTTCCATGTTTATTAATAAGTATTCATTTTTTTTTTAATTTCATAATAATTTTTCGACTTAGCTTAATATAATAGAAGTGACTAATCTTATTGTGATTATTAATACACAATAACAAAAAAAAAAATAAAAATTGTGAAGAAAGGGGAAACTAAAAGCGCTAAAACTAATATAAATTTAATATATGGAAATGTATTTAATTGTATGAAAATTAGATCTTGTCGTTTTGAGTTTAGTTTTTTGTTCATGAATTAAATTTCGCTTGCATCATTAACATTTGTTACGATTATTAAGTTAAAATAAAACGTTGATTTTAAAGTAATTAATGAAAAGTAATTTATTCGTTGAATTCGTATATATAATTGTATTAAAAGTAAACCTTCAACTGTTACTACTACTGTGATTTTATTTTTATTTATATATTTTATTTATTTAAATATATTTTGATTTATTATATGTTATATTTTATTAAATATTTAATTTTAATATTTTATATTAGTTAATTTATTTTACTTTTCATTCATTTTTTTATGATTTTATATAATTTTATTTATCTTTTTTGTTTGGTCATTTTTTTTAATTAGTTTCGTTTTATCTCATTTTAATTATTCTACTTAAACTTTTTTATTTTATTCTACTTTGTTTCTTTTAATACTTGTTTGCATTACTGTATTATTTTCTAGGTTACAAACGATTATAATAATTCTGTTTCTTTTATCTTATGTTCCCTGAATTTATTTTATTTTACTTTATTTGATTTGATTTTATTTTTTTCGAATTTCTTTCTATTTTATTTTATTTGACTTGATATTATTTTGATAAATCATGTTTTATTCGATTTAATCATTTTTATTTAAACCCATTTTATTTTATATATTTTAATTAAATTTATTTTAATTTTTTTTCATTTTAATTTAATTTTTTAAATTTATTTTATTTTTTTACTTTCTTTTACTTTTTTTTTGATTAATTAAATTTAATTTAAATTAAGTTTATTTTTTTCTCTTTTTTCAATAGAATGTTTTTTTTTATTTTAACCAGTTATCTTGTTATTTCATATATTTTGTATCTTATTTATTTTAGTTTATTTATTAGAAATATCTATGTTTATTATGCCTTTCAAGTACATACATGAAATGGTTTATTAACTATAGTAGCGATAGATCCATCACCATTTATTCCGATTTATACCGATCGGGTCAGAAAGAGGATTAAGTTATGCCCGTCTGTTTGTACTCAAATTAGTCCCTCAGTTTTTGAGATCATTTGTCCGATCGAACCAATGGAAATCGGATACCTACAACATATACCTCCCATACACCGGTATGATATTGGTCAAAACTCCGTTAAAAAAACATTCAAAAGCATGCGATTTGGTATTCTACATACGTATATACAATTGAACAATGTCACCGAAAATTATCGAAGTAGGAGAACTACATATATTGAACTAATAGCCCCCATTCAGATATGACGTTTTTTGCCTAAAACGCGTCCAAAACATGTGAGATGGTTATGAAATGTATAAAGACATGGTCGAATACAGCTCTTCATTATTATTTTTATTTATGTATTTCATTTCGTTTTAAATTAATTCAATTCAAATTTATTTATTAAATTTAATTTATTTTAATCAAATTTTATTTTATTTTATATTATTTATTTTTAATTAAATAAAATTACATATTTTATTTTACTTTATTATATTTTATATTTTTTTAAATTTTTTATTAAATTTTGTTATATTTACTTTTATATTTCGTTTTATTTAATTTTTATTTTTGTCAATTTCATTTTTGTTTATATTGGTTTATTTTATAATGTCGAGGATAGCCATCACTGCACTCTCTTTTCCACAAGAATCCAGGACAGTAACCAATGGGAATACAAATACTCCGGATCAGATGGACATAACCATCTTCACGGTTGGTAACCACACTACTTCAGCGTCTTCCAAATAGAATTTACTACAATCACGTAAGCCGTAGAACGGTTGCTAGGGTCTCTGGTTATATACTGCTAATACTCCTGGACCGGTTCACCATTTATACAATAACTGGTATACTAAATGGACACTATCTAATAAACCTTCACGGGAGGATAATGATAAATATTTCGAATGATTTTTGTCGAAGATGTAAAGACAAAGAAGAGGAAAAGTCTGTCGAGCGCTACCTCTGTCGCTGCTCAATCCTATGGATTATACGACAAAAATATCACTGCTTTGATTGCCTGACTGACGTAATAACGGCAATATCGCATCGTTCATACGGAACAGAAAATTGTTTGTATTTCTGAGAAGGTGAGAAACACAACGTAGCAGTATCACAATAGGCCTTCAGGCCTAAATGCGCTGGTCGCTCATTTTATTTTATATTAATTTATTTTATTTTAGTTAATTTAGTCAATTTAATTTTATTTTCATACATTTATTTAATTGTTTTTTATATTACTTAATTTATTTTAATTAAAATAATTATTAAAATTTGATCATAAATTTTGTTTTCAATTTCATTTGCTTTAGTTTATTGCTTTCTATTTTATTTTACTTTATTTTATTTTAATTTTTATTAATTTAATTTAATATTAATTTATTTAGTTTTGTTTAATTATGTTAAATTTTTAATTTGTTTTATTTTATATCATTTATATATAATTTTATAAAATTTTATTTAAAATTTTTTTATTTTATTTTTTTTTTTTGTTATATGTGATATTACTTTATTATATTTTGTTTCATTTTATCAAATTTTTAATTTGTTTTATTTTTTATTAATTTATTATATTTCATAATATTTTATTTATTGTACAATTCTTTTATATTATTTAATTTTGTTATACTTGATATTATTTATTATATTTTACTTCATTTTATAAAATTTTTAATTTGTTTTATTTTATATTATTTTATTATATTTTATATTATTTTATTTACACTGTTTTGATTGTATTTAATTTTGTTAAAATAGATATTATTTTATTATACAATATTTCATTTTATAAAATTTTTAATTTGTTTTATTTATATTATTTTATTTTATTTTATAATTAATTATTCACAATTTTTTTATTTTATTTATTTTTTTTATAATTGATATTATTTATTATATTTTATTTCATTTTATCAAATTTTTAATTTATTTTATTTTATATTAATTTATTATATTTCATAATATTTTATTTTTGTACAATTCTTTTATATTATTTAATTTTGTTATACTTGATATTGTTTATTATATTTTACTTCATTTTATAAAATTTTTAATTTGTTTTATTTTATATTATTTTATTATATTTTATATTATTTTATTTACAATTATTTTAATTATGTAATTCAAATGAATATTTCTGTATTAATAGCAAAAAAATTCACATTCTACTTACATTAAATCTGGGCGGAAATGATGTATCATAGCGCAAAATGCCAAACCATCTCGCCATGATGTGGTCATGTTATCGATTTTAACACCTGGGTAACCCTCCGTCATACGTCTGCACCATAACTCCAGAGCTTTTGTACCGCGACGTTCACCCATTTTTTCTAAATGTATGTATCAGTTGATTTTAAACTTTTCGCAATTTATGGCAGTGTGAGATTTTTTTTGATTTTGTTTTGATACTTTTTGTTAACTGTAAATAAAAGCAAAAAATGGAAATTGTTATTTAGAATTAAAGCAAAATACGTATTTTTGAAGAAATTTTCATATGTCACTATGAATTTATATTATAGAAAATACTATAAAAAATTAATGTATGCATAATATATATAAGTATATATTAAAAAATTAGTCACAAATATAAAATTATATGCAGATACCTAGTATGTATACTAATATATATATATATATATACATATATAAAGTAATTTAAAATTCAAATCAAGTTCCTTTAACGAAATCAAGGTTATTTGAGTGCTTTAGATATAAAATCAAAAGAAGAGTATTTTATATAAAGCGAAAGGATTAAGTGAGGAAATCCATTCAACTATAAATTTCATTCAACTCAAAGTAGTTTCTTCTGCTCTTTAAATCAAAATTCATACTCGTAAAAATAACAAAGGAATGAAATCTAAAATAAAATTTATGGCGTATTAAAAATAATAATAATCGCAGTCATAAATGCAGCGAAGGTGTCTGAAAATGTTCCCCAATGACGTGGAGATGTGACAGGCGACAAGACACAGTCAAAGCGGCAAACCAATTATTGCAATGACCATTTTTATTATACGAGTAACTACAATTTTTATTCACACATATTCATACATATGTATGTGTGTATGTTGCACGTAAATAAATGGTTGGCAAGAATATTTATACGCATATGAAAGTAGGCGGTTGTAACTAAATACAATAAATATTAAAACATATACATATACCCGTACAAAGAGATATGACAATATGTATGTAAATCCATTAAATACCATTGAGCGCATCAGCCTGTGAAGATGTCTACAATTATTATTGTTATTATTATTATTATTAATACAACTGGTATTCACCAAAGAAATCATATAAATGTCCATGCGGTCGTATGGAGTCAATGATCCCATCTCGCCGTTCTTATTGCAGATGCTGAAGAAGAATATTCCTTGGTAACTTTTGCCATTAAACTATTTTTATCCCAGCTATATCGTGTTACAAATCGATGTTTATTTCACAATTAACACTGTAGAAATAGTCCAAGTGGATATTTTATAAATCAATGTCAATTAAAAGGCTGATGTTCAAATTTAGGGCTGGTTATACTCTCTTTTAGTATACATATACCTAAGAGTATATTAGAGCTCTAAATACTCGAGTACCGAGCAAAGCGAGCAGTTCGATGCTTACTCGATGCTCGTTCGCTATTGAACTGCTCAAATAATAGTTTGAAGTTTTCCAAATTTCAATTTTGTTTGTCTAAGGTTCTTAAATATTTCAAAATACTTAAAAATGCTGGAAAAACCTTGAATAGTCGAGCTCATACTCGAAAATTTTACGAGTGATGAACTATGAACGATGTGCGAGTACTTGTTTCTGAAGTGTTCGAGCTGCTCGAAAATGTTCGAAGAAACTCTTGAGCCCTGTTCATACAAGTATTTATTTACTGACGTAGACACCTCTTAGGTGATTATAGTCATGTTAAAAACAGCGCGCCTTCATTTCTTCCTTTTGTTATTTGTCGCCTATTGAAAATACCAAGTACAGCCAGTTCCTTCTCCACCTTATCTTTCCAACGAGGTTGAGATCTTCCTCTGCTTCCAACGGCGGTTATTGCAACGAGAACTTTAAGAACTGGAGTGTTCTTATACATCCCGAACAAATCACCCAGCTCGCGTAGCCGTTATCTCTTCATTCGCTGAACTATGTCAATGTCGCCGTATATCTCATACAGCTCATCGTCTTGTGGTATTCGCAAATCAGTCTTACGAAGACTCTCAGGGCGACTTGAAGGAATATCAACATTGTCCACGCTTCTGCCCCATATAATAGCACAAGAAAGATGAGTGACTTGTTGAGTTTGGTTTTGGTTCGTCGAGAGAGGTGTTTACTTCTCAATTACCTACTCAGTCCAAAGTAGTACCTTTTGGCAAAAGTTATTCTGCGCTGGATTTCAAGGCTGACATTATTATTGGAGTTAATGTTTGATCCTAGATAGAAGAATTTATCTACGACCTCGAAGTTATGACTGTCTACAGTAACGTGAGAGCCAAGCCGTAAGCGCGCCGACTGTTAGTTCGATGACAGGAATATTTTGGCTTGTCACTACCAGATCCATTCGCTTGTCATCGACATAGCCAGCAGTAAAAGCTTGTACCTTATCTATTCAGCTTTGCAGCACTTATTATTTTGTTCATCATAAAAATTGAAGAAATTGCCCAAGAGGTTCTGACTTCTCCTTTGGTGTTGTCCAGAGTAAGTTTACACAGCCGTATAAATTTTGCAGCAATACCAAATTCCGCCTTAGCGGCGTAGAAGCAGATCCTTACTGTACGGTCAAACGCAGCTTTAAAATCGAGGAAAAGGCGATGCGTATCGATTCTTTACTCGTGAGTCTTCTCCAAGATTTGTCGCATGGGAATATCTGGTCAATGGTGGATTTACCAGGCCTAAAGCCACACTGATAAGGCTCCAAACAGTTTGTTGACGGTGGGTTTTAGTCTATCACACAATACCATCGATAGAATCGATCGATAAATGGCGTAGACTGTGGAGTATGTACTGGAAAGAGTACACTTATGTTCCAGTCGTCGGGCATACTTTCGCGCGACCAGCCGCTTTATTGTTCTTTAAGCGGACAAACGCTATTCGAATCTCGTCATAGTAGGGAAATGTAACGTCTTTACCATCATCATCGATCGCCGTCTCCAGATGTTGCATTTTCACTGCCATTTAGCAGACTAGAGAAGTGTTCCCAGATTACCACATTGATTCCTACATGGGTATTCAAGGGTCTTGAAATCCTCGGTTAGTGGTCGCTGGGCAGATTAAAATTACCAAATTACATATGCCCATATAAAACATATTTATTAGCTTTTTTATTTCTAATAAACTTATTCATGTATGTTTGTATATACATTTATGCAAATATTGAAAAACATAAAAATATTAACAACTTTTATTTAAAAGCGTTGTAAAAATTAATGAGTATATTACTAAAAATATATATAAATATGCCATAACTTGATTCGCTGTTAATATTCATGTATATATGTATATGTAAACATATGTCTATAAATATCATAAAAAAACATCTATATGCATTAACAATATATAAATAAACAAAAGCGAAGATTAATACACGTGAGCACTACTAACAATTGAGGTTAGCGATAATGAGATTAAAAACAAAACACAACAAAAAAAAAATTAAAAATAAAATTATTATTAAAAACTGTCTGGGAAGATGTGCGACGACGACGTCTGAGGTTAAAATGAAATGTAAAACTTAAAATCAATATGATGATTATGAGAATTTATTTCCATTACAATAAAAAATTTTTAAATACCTGTCATGTTGTTTATGCATGTATTTGTAATTATTATGTATTATTAAATTTTTTTTTTAATCTTTTTTTTCTTTTAATATTCCCTTTACTTAATTGCAATATGAGCTGTTGCATTTGGTTTGCGTTTTAAATCCCTAACTTTGTTGTTGTTTTTTTTTTTTTTGTTTGAGCAGAAAATTGCGGTAACTACCTTTTAATACGCCGAGTGTGGTAGCCTGCCCACCAGTGATGACCTTGGCCAAAGGCTTTATATTTCACAGTGTTGATATATACATACATATATGTAAATCTAAACAAATGTACTTTTGTGCATTTTTGCCTTTGAAAAACATATGTAAGTACACAGGTTATAGCCATTGTTTTGTTGCCACAACTATGCCATGGCGAACGTGAAGTACTACAAACTACACAGTCAAGTGCAGACCCAAAAACACACACAAATGCGTGCATATACATATGTACATACATATATTTATGTATTGCTGCAGGTGTGTTGCCACAAATATTGTGACTTTCGACATTGATTGTGTTAATGACATTCAAATATTGTAATAATAAGTTTAACAATTGCACAGACACTCCATAAACACCGTTATCCGGCAACAAACAAAAGGATTTAAAGTATTTTCGCTCAATGTCAGTGTCAATATGCAAAAGCGAGACTCAAAGTCAGTTTTCTTTTTTTTTTCAAAGAAATAAGTGTGTGGTTCATATTTCTTCAAAATGATGCCGGTGATAACCGACTATTTGATGCCTGAAATTGAAGCTCATGATCTCGTCGATATTTGGTTTCAACAAGACGGCGTCATTTCCCGCACATCTCATCAATCAATGGATTTATTGAGAGAACACTTCGGTGAGCAGATGATTTCATATTTTGGGCCGACCAATGGACACATAAATCATGTGATATCACATCGTCAGACTTCTTCCTGTGTGGATATGTAAAGTCTAATACCTATGCGGAAAATTCCGCTTCGATTCAGGGCTTGGAGCAAAATATGACGCGTGTCATTCGCCAGTTACCAATCGAATGAGTTATCGAAAGTTGGACTCAGTGGATGGACCATCTGAGACGTAGCCGCAGCCTACATTTGAAAAAGATAATCTTCAAAAAAAAAAAAAAAGCAACAGAAAGTAGTGAACCTCGAATTAATCATTATTTCCAAAAATTAAGGGCGCTGACTTTTAATTAGTTCATATTATCAGGACCTGTGCCACAAATCCAGGCGCACCTGGCAGAAATCGAATAAGAGGAGTTTGCGAGATACTTATGTATTTAAAAAAATGGGTACTGTCTGATAGGATGACATGGGGAGAGTCTAAGGACTTCCTATAGAAGAAGCTGCAAGGATGATGCCCCTTGTACTTTGACATAGGTAATCGAGAAGCATTTTTGATTACGAATCTTAGTTTTAGTTAAATTAATATCCACAACAATATAAAGTATAAATTAAAAAATATAAAATATCTATATGGTGCATGCCTAATATATTTATATGTAAGTATGTATAAAATAAATAGATTTTGCTCTACGTAAAAAAAAAAAAAATAATACAAAAAAAGGTTATTTTTTTGAATACAAAATGGAACCCACTTCGTGCGTAGTAATTTTGCTCTAATGTTTTTAGTACACACCTAATAATAGCCAACTTAAGTATTTTATTAATTTAATAGTTTCTTCTTCACATCGCTTAAGCTTTAAATACTCACTTGACACACATACCGAATGGATTGCGTGCAGAAAATGACTGGAGTGACGTACTGACTGACTGTTTAGCAGGCAGTGGACAGTTTGTTCATTAATAAATATATTATGTGTATACTTATAATATGTTATAGCATGTTTTTGTAAGTTGTTCAAAGATAATATAGGCATATGGTGAGTTTACTAGCTGGTAAACTTGGATAAATATTTATATAAGTTATATTATATCTACAAATAAATAAAATCAACAA